>JAEAOA010000698.1:1482500-1550000 GCA_016746295.1 Potamilus streckersoni | reverse complement strand
CCAGGAGACTCAATGCCCTGGTCGACGCTATCCAAAAACGGTCAAATCATTCATACAGAACGGTCTCTCCAATTATTTTTTGAATTTACTCATATTGGGGGCACCCGATAATCGATATTTGTGCGATAAGGTGGACTCGCAAGTTGCCCACTTATAACTCTCCAATTCCGGACCCAGACGCCAGTCTCGGATGGTACAAGTTCTGGGTTACCGATCTACTTAGCAATAGATCTGCACAGGTAAATTGCGTCTAGCCCGATTCTTTCTAAACAACCACGGGTCGCGAGTGTTACACCCTGACCGGAAAGTTTTCTTTCTCACACTAAGCTTATGTCCAGACAGACTTGCCAGAGATAATTTAAATCATTTATTGTGGACATAAACTAGCGAGGAAGAAGTCCCTTAACTCTAAATGCTTGCAAGGAAAGTGGCCGATTTTCAGTAAATGGTGCAGTGTCAATATCGTTCCTTTGAGTCTCTTAATCCATCAAATGGCTGACCTTTTGCTTTGTGAGGAGAAACAGTTGGCCCCAAATAACAAATGATACCGCTGCATGATATCTGACACAGAACCAAACTTGAAATAAGTGGGTCCAGTTGCGGTAGACTAATTGACCTCCAGGCCCGATTAAAACTCAACACTGTCTGTTGGTTTAGCTAGATTCACCAGTAAAATTTTGTCTGTAAAATTTCAGTAATCATCTTAGCCAGATACAGGGGTCACAGATCATGTGACCCTACGCTGTGTAGTTTACCAGATACTATAAATATTTCCCTGTTTATCCTTTCCAGTTTTGGAGAGTCAATAGCCGCATGCTAAGTTGGCAAATTCAGTTATGTAATAGCAACAAATAAGATATCACTTATATTAAAACGTCATAATTTAATGATTGCCAGATTCCCTCTCCCATCTTGCATTGATGTCACAATACTGGTCTATGTCTGAAAAAGGATGAGGACTACCGGGCATGCATAGGGTTTACTTCCAGAAACATGATGAATTCTCATATCGATGAGGGAATTTCGGTCCCGAAGAGTACAACATGTGCAATATCAACAGGTAAGTATTACGTCATTAAACTTACGGTAGTTTTGCAAAGATTCTTTGATGGATAGTTTTTCATATTATTCCAAGTTTGGTGACTTAAATTTACTTTGATACAGACTTTATAAAGAGAATATAACTCAGTAACTGTTTAAGTTTGTAATGTGGCAATGAAGACAAAATTAATAAACTAGTAAACAACTGCATTTATATTTTTGCCATCTTTTCCACCTCTTTGGGAGACATGTATACATTGTCTCTTTTTCTAAATGTTGCATCACTTGTCCCTCTTTGTCAATGTGACAATACCTTACTCCCATTCACTTGCCAGTCTTCATATGGCCCTATTGGTATTTCACACATCACAATCTCCCTCAGGGGCTCTCTCACAAAATAAACAGTTTTGATATTGCTTGTGTGTCAGCAATTAGTCTTCTTCAAAAAGAGCATTCCATTCTCTGGCATTTAGAGGACTATTTTGTAAACTTAGAGTGATCATGCATTTTTGTATCCTCCAGTATTGTATATATTGTAGACCTGAAATGGCATGCTTTCTGACATAGTGATTCTGCCCATTGGTGTTGGTTCCAGGAAAAAGGGAACTACCAGTAATGATAATGTTATCCCAAGTGGTACAATGCAACGTATTTTGCGTTGTTGCAGCTTGTCAGTACGGAGCTTTATTAATATTAACTTTAGCAATTCAGGCTGAGCTTGTGGCAGTTGGAAAACTGCAATTTCATTTGGCAATACTTCAGGTGTATGTACACTCTTAGAGAAATCTGGTTTAGAAGCAATGGATTGTAAATATTTGTTGATAATCAAATGTTTTCCCTCTGAGCAGCTAATTTAACCTTTTCTTCTGGTTCCTAGGACTGTTACCCTCACTGAAGACCACTATATCAGTTAAACAAGAGGATTTGAAACTATCCTTACTCACAGGCTTATCAAAAGCCATTCTGATTAAGTAATTATCCTTTCATTTAATTGTTTCTAATCCCTTAACCTCTTGCCCAGTTTTTGTTGTTGTTGTAGGGTTTAACGTCATTTTCAGCACAAGATAGGCTATACATGGCGGCCAGTATTAATGGTGGAGGAAGAACTCTGGAAAACCCAGGAAAGAACCACCGACCCACGAGATGCTACTGGCAGGCTTTCTCACTTACCCACGTTAGCCGAGTCTGGACTCGAACTCACACAGACAGAGGTGAGATGGCAGTGATCCGTAACGGTCAGCGCTTTAGACCACTCGGGGCCCCTCTTATAGTTAAAACTTATTAAACATTTTAGTCCATCAAAATGTGTTTTAATAGAAAACTTAGAATTAGATGAATTAGGAGTGAATTCCTTTTTTTTAAGGAACTGATGAAAACTCCAATTGTCTGAAAAGTTATTGTGAAATTGGATGAATTAAAATGTACATTGTACTCTAAATAATCCATAACGTGAAATTCTTGCTCTACATCAGTGAATCCTTCAAATGAACTTTTTTCAGTCCGAAGAAGACTAGGAAATCAAATTTATGATGTGAGGTTATTCCATGATGAAAACATGCTTATACTTTTATTAAGTTTGATCCTCTAGTATGCGATATTTCAGTATTTTTATGATTTGAACAAGCTTTTGTGGCCACAAATACGTCAAGTTGTAGTGAAACACTGATAGCAAGTAATCAAAAGTAGTTGTGCCAATTCGATGTAAACAAACTAAAGTAAAAAAGCGATAAAAAGTGAAATGTAAAAACAGAAAATGACAATAGTCTGTTAAAAAAAAATACAGAATCAAAATACATTCGCTTTAACACGTTTGTCCTAGATATCTAAAGGTTAAAAAAGATGCGTTCAGCAGTTTATAGTGGTATCTAGCACTGGAGAATCACGCCGCAGACATAGCATGATGTCCCACCCAAAATATGCCAGTGCACCATTAAATTAAGATCCGAGACGGACCGACTAATGCCGACCAAATAGTTTTGTTGTTGTTTTGGGGCTTGACGCCTTTTTTCAGCACACGATACATGGCAGCCAATATTTATGGTGGAGAAAGAAACCGGGTGAAATCCGCGCAGAAACAACCACCGACCCACGATAAGCTTTCTCACATAACCACATTTGCCGAGAATCTTAGACTCGAACCCCCGATAGTTTTAGCAACCTTGTCTGAAATCATCCAAATGAAAGCACTGTGCGTTCTTCAACTGAGTCGAGGGTGGTGGTGGTGAGAATCCTACTTGTACAGCGATCCCCGTGCTGTAAAATGCTGCACTGCTCCCTCCCATACAACAGGAAATGCACCCAAGGCTTGTTTTGCTACAAGCACTAGTGGCCAGAGGTTTTAAACCAATGGTGATAGCAGGACCACAAAAAGGTAAGGAACGATAGCTCTTTTATGCAAAAGGTGTCACACCTGTTCTAAATTATGGACTGAGTATTGAATTTATTAGGCGAAAGATGGCAATATCACAACCACCACCAAAATAAATAATAGCAGAAACAAATATGATAGACGTTCACTTATCGGGGCTACCTTTCAAAATACCAAACAAAGAACTTCATTTCAAACTAGAAGAAAACGACTAGGCATGACTGTACTAAGAGAAATGATGGATCATATTTGAGCTTCCCTACAATACCGACAAGGCTGACGAAAAAAACACCACCACCCAAAAAACAAAACAAAACCCACCAATTTTTTTTTCTGAGATGGGGTTCTTAGTAAATTCTAGGTCTAACGGCTGTGTTTTCCACCGCACATTCCCCAGATGTGGAAGTGGCCATGCACCAAGAAAATGCCCAACCCATGAACTTAAGCAGGAAATCCAATGTATGCAACAAATACTGCAAACGTAGAACAAGAGGGAATGATAGCTGCTTTAATGCAATTCCAGGCCTGGAAGCAAATATGGAAACGGGGGGTAGAAGGATTAAGAAAAAAAATCCAGACAAGAATGGAGAAAAAACAATATGAGGGAGGAGAAAATCCCATTTCCGATGTGAATGAAGACCAGGAGCCAATGCCGGATGTAGTAACAAACAGATTCAATCGAACAAAATCAGTTCCAAGAGTGGAATGACTTTAATAATAAACAAATCAAAAACAAAAGAAGAAAAACAAAAAGAAAAAAAAAACCAAAAACACTTAGACATAGTAAAAAGACTTATAGTAAAATTAGTGGGGAAATAGAGTGCACATTATTATATCCTGGAGGAGTCTCACTTCCAGGATTAAGAGCAATAATATCTTTTTAGCGCCGTAGATGAGCAAGACGCTATCGAGAGAGGAACAAACCCTCCAGACGGCGGTGAAGATAGAAAAGATAAATAGAATAGCTTAAGAAACTAGTAATGATCAGGGAGAAATATATACACTAGAGGAATGAAATGGCACGATAGACTTAATGCATGAAACCGCGGTAGAGGGAGCAAACCTCCCAAGCATAAGTGGCTTAGAAATATAAACCATAAACAAAAAACTAACCTGAAACAAAGCAGTTAATTTTGGTAGGGTTCGAAGTCCCAGAAAGAGTTGTTACGTATTGGCTCTTTCAAAGTAAAAAAAAAAAAGTGAAGACAACAAGCTTTGTAAATTTGCTTCGGATTCATCCTTTCCGGCCAGTTCAAGCAATTCATCCTTAAAACTAAATGTTCTTTAGAAAGAAAATTCCACTTTTGATATTTATGAAGAAAGCCTGTTGTTTTCACTAAAATTTCAAAATAAAGTGAACTAGGGGAATTTAAATTTCAAATTTTAGTCGATTTCAAATATCCCAAAGGACGAGCAGCCCAATTCTTTTATGTTACGTATCGGCTCGTTCAAAGTAACAAGCTTTAAATTTTAACAAAAATAATTTATTTTCCTAGAAAACATGAAAATAATGTAACAATGTTAAACAAGATTTACGGTTTACAGAAATGATCCAAATTATTTGTTCAAAATAGAAACAAGTCCTGTAAAAAGTTCATAACACCGTCTGACGTTCAATTCCGGTCCAAAATGGTGGATGACCACGTCAGATGAAGGCTAACAGAAAATTCCAGAATTTACACAATAAAGCACAGTTTGTGTTGTTCCGTTCCAATTTAGAATATTGTCGGGGAAAATGTCTTTGTTCTAATCGGTAATGTTCTCCAGGAAAACAATTATTCTGAAAAGCGAAGTAAAATTAGCTCCTCAAACAAACATGTTCTACCTAGACATACGAACAGACAACTAGCAAAACATACCTTTTTTAAGGTACTAGAAGTTGTATAACTAAGATGTTACAATAAACTGACTTTACGACTCGACGACTGTGCATGACTCGACTATGACTGTCTGTCCGTGACTCTGAACGTTTTACAAAATACATCTGTATATAAACGGTTATTGGTGTGGTCCCTCTCAGAATTAACATCTGAGGGACCCCCTAGTTCTAAAATTAAATGCTTTTTATGTGTATTTGTATTTTAACCAAGTGTA
This sequence comes from Potamilus streckersoni, assembly GCA_016746295.1. NCBI lineage: Eukaryota > Metazoa > Mollusca > Bivalvia > Unionida > Unionidae > Potamilus > Potamilus streckersoni. The sequence continues at coordinate 1,544,497 of JAEAOA010000698.1, read as the reverse complement.
TGTGCTTTGTTTATGTTTTTTTTCTTTCAAATTTGGATTAAAATATTTTGCAATAGGGTATATACACCACTCAAATATGATACATTTCGATATTTATTGGTTTTACTGATAATATTTTCGTAGTAATAATTAACATAGTATTTTTATTAAGAAAAGAGGTTTTTGGTTTAACTTGTATAAATGCTGTAGCATAAGCTGATCAATTAATTTCAGATCCATTAAGTTCATGGCGCACGTGCACAACCTGTGCTCCCAACTCAACAGTGAGCACCATGTGCACGTGCTGCACCATTTCCTCATATTCAAATTCACGTTCTTTCGAACTAATTATATACATATGTTTACATTATTTACTAGTTCAATATTAATGTTTTAAAGATTAATATTCTTGTGTATAAAATTTGCAAACAAATTATAAGCTACCCAGCTTTAGTAACTTCTAAATTTTGATCTTATTCTATTTCTAAATATCTATTACCATTTTCAAGATGTTAAATAAGTTCTAAATATTAAAAAAAAGTTATATCAAGGATAGTTCAAAGTAAATTAAGCAGTCTGATTTTCTTGTAGTGTACGTCTATGGTCAGTCAAGGTATTCTTTAATATCTTTCTAAATGTTCCTCATTTCTGCAACAAATTCATGAGTATCTTCAATTTACAAATTTAAAACTTTAAATTTCTGTCTGCAATACTTTCAGTTCAAAATACTTATGTTCTGTCCAGGTTCTAAATTTCTATTAAATTTTTAAATTTTTAAATTAAAGTTCTAAATTTCTGTCTTTCTATTTCTAAATATCTATACCATTTTTAATAAGTTTAACATCAATTTTAAATAAGTTCTAAATATTAGCATAAATAAAGCTATAGCAAGGATAGTTCAAAGTAATGTAAGCAGTCGGTAATTTCTAGAACTGTGCGTCTGTTAAGTCAATGCATTCTTTGATATCTTTCTAAATATTCCTCGTTTTTGCAGCAAGTTCATAGTATCTTCAGTTTACAAATTCAATTTTTTTTTTCATTTTCAAATTCTGTCTGCAATACTTCCAGTACTTCAAAATATTTATGTTCTAGTCCATTAAGTCTGTGTCATTCCATTTTCTTTGTGAAGCATTATAATATTAGTTCATTACCATATTCGGTTCCATTTTATCTATAGTTTGTCCATCGTTCATATCCGTATGTACAAATCCATTTTCTTACATGTATATCTGTAGACATTTCCAGTTCAGTATGACTGGTCCTTTCTTCCCAGCTCGTGACCTCCCTCACATCCTAAGATCCCGAAAGGCCACTTCACAGGAAGGAGTATCCTGACCACTAATTCCGTTTTGATCCTCGATAAATCAACATCTTCCGTAAATCTTTAGTAAAAGGCGAAAGATTAATATGCTGTGAAGAGAAACCGGTATATAAACGAAGCTAATACGTTGTTTGAATTACACGCGCACGAGGACGCATGCAATTTCGTAATACTTCTGGACATTAGAAAAGCCTAACCAAGTATCAACCAATCATTTTCATAGCTATTCCTGAATGTTTACTTGTAATGAATTTGTTATCATACACAGCACGTGCTCACATGAGTCACATTTATGACTCAAGTAAACACGGTTTTTCAACAAAATATTAGACTGATATTAATATAATCATATTAATAATTACATTTAATGTAATAAAATGAAATAAAAAGATTTATAGAAAATTCATTCCTTAATCACTCACAATTAAACTACCGGGTTGTAACACAGTCAAAACAATAAGTATTGCAATTGATATAGGATCAGAGATAGAAGAACAAAGCCCCATGCAACGTTAGGTAAAGAAATATCGCAGATGCTAAAGAAATACCTAATTACATCAACTCCTAAGCCCTCACATTAGAAAAAAAGAGGGAGGAACACAACAACAAACAAATGGCCCGCACAAGAGGAAACAGAATAATAATCGCCTGTTAGAATAAGGGATCCACGTTACCAAGAGCTAATAAGGTTATAAGAAAAATATCTCAAAAATACTACAGACTAAAAAGAACCTAGATCGCAAACAGGGTTAGATTGACGCAAAAGTAAACTGTACAAGTTAAAGTACTTTATCTAAAAAGTACCATTTTTAGTGCCAATATAGATGAAGTAAACCTTTAGATTTTGACATTGAATATAAAATGTACAAAAGTAAAAAAAAGAATTAAACGTCCAGCGATTATGGCACAATATTACTCAAGAGACGCATAAAAGGAGCAAACAAACAATACAACAATTTGTAGAGAAGCTGGATGCCTTGGTCATAATAATTAACTCGGTAATAGAACTAAGAGCAGGAGTGGCCATAATCGTAATGGACAGATTAAGAAACTGACGTGGGAGGAGATGCAAGTGAAAGCATATATTGTAGGGAGGCTAATGCATACACTCAATGGGTGGAATATCATACACGTAGATGTTCCCACACGTTACAGTACAAACAACTGACTGTGCGATAGATCCAACAGAGTAAGTATAGGAATATACTGCTGAAACATGCATACTAGGAGATTTTAATTGGGTAGGAGTGAAATAGTCAAATAGATTATTATTTTTTATGTAAAAGTTTCTGCCAGGTCTTTATCAACTCATGTATTCTGTGCTTGAAAAAAAGAATGCAAATAAGAGAGTATAAAAACATTATGGCCAGGGAAGAATCTGTAGGCAAGGTACGATTTTCATTTTGCCAATGAACCGGAAAAATATACAAACGTAGGAACTACTAAAACATAAACTATTATGCTTCAATCCAGTTAAGCTAGCGATCAGAATGATAAATAAATAATAAAAATTAAACCAGATGGGTGTAGGGACAGATATATATATATATATATATATATATATATATATATATATATATATATATATATATATATATATATATATATATATATATATATATATATATATATACATATATATATATATATATATATATATATATATATATATATATATATATATATATATATATATATATATATATATATATATATATATATACATATACACACACATAAATATATACATATATGCAAATACACACACATAAGAAGATGAAAGTATGTAAAATTAATAGCGTTTTGTTGAAATTTTATGACAAAAGAATATACCAACGTAGTGTTACGATGGAAGTGGAAAAAAGGAAATTAAGAAACAGTAAACATATAGCAAAATTTCACAATCACATAGTGAAGGGCAAAAGCAGAGATAATTTCATGAAAATACTAACGTAACGAATGCAAACACCCCACCTCCAGGATTTAGAACAAATGAAAGAAAGTTATTGTTGTTGTTCTGGGGCTTAACGCCATTTTTCAGCACACGATAGGCGATGCATGGTGGCGCCAGATGTATCCGTGCTACACAACTCCGATACATTCCTGGAATCGCACATGACAAAGCTGTGTCAAGAAGTGACAGTCCCGTTTTTTTTTTTGTTTTTTTTTCTTTGGGAGGACTTTTTGCTTGTCCCTTCCATATAATACACCTTATCTCCTTATTTGAGATTTGTTGTCACATGTCACACGAACATAAGTAGTGATATCTTTATACTAAGATAGTGGCTTCCCCTTCTTGTAATGAATTCAGCTGTACATGATGCTAGTGTGACAGGTAATGAATTGGACAGAAAAAGAAAATATTTTAGTAAATTATATTTCTCCGAGGATACTTTCCAAATCAGGCATAAACAACAAATGTTTCAGGCTTTTTAATGTAGCAATATCAAGCAAATGTCATTAAACTTTGTCTTCAGAATTTTCAAGCATTTCAGATACGGTATAGTGTCTAACACTTATTTCTCTGCGAATAAATTTGTCATATTTTTAGACGTTATTTTTACAAGAAATACTATATTCCTCTTACGAGAAAATCTTTTTATAAACATTAAATTTCAACTGGTTCTGATACCTGGGTATATTTATTGATATGCATTTAGCTGTTTTGTATTTAGCAATAAGCTGTTTTGCATTATTTGTTAATTCAGACCACTTTTGTCCATAGTATAAAAAAAAACAAACCAAAAACCTCTTCATCTAGAAGATTGTTACAATTCACTATTATTGCACAGACCAGTTTTATAAATATCAAATTACTATCAACTTATAGTTGCTGGATATATTGATATTTTATATTTTCTTGTTTCAGTCATAATTACAAATTTAATGTTCATTATAACACCCGATTTATATTATTTTGTTCTTTTTTATATTTTCCTCCATCGAAATGTATGCATTTTGTATTTTAAATTTGATTTGTTATGTTTTCAACAAAAAAAAATCGGCAAGGAGGATAAACAAGCTAGCAACCTGAAACCGTGTTCATAAAAGTCATATTTAGTACTTCCCTTATTTCTAGTCAAAACCTGGCAGGTAATTTGCACGCACTGTATCATGAGTGTATATCGTTTCATGGTGAAATTACTATAATTTAATGTCTCTACATTTCGTAAATACTATTAAAAATATTATATCAACCGAGATCATGGTGATGTGACTATACCATGTCATATCTAATTAAAATCGAAAAAAAAGAAACAAGGCTTTTTGACTGGTTACAGGCAATGATATACAAAATCACCTTGTTAAAATGCATGGATGATTCGAGATCTTGATAGTATAAACTTACAAAGCTAGTTCAGAAATATGGCCTAGCCTTTACAGTGCGCACAATCTCAAACCAATCGGGTACAATATCACCTCATTAAAATGAATGGATGTTGCACATAAACGTCATCAAGCTTACATATCAGTCTGATTCAAATCTGCCTTTAGATTACTTTCTGTGCTCAGTCAATCACCTCATAAAATATTTAGATGTTAAACATAATCAAACTCATCCTATAACTCGAGGCTAAGAGCTTACATGCCAAGTTTGATAACAGTCTTACAGGAAACGTGGCCTCTGGAGTGTTTACAGTCTCAATCAATCTGATGTTACTAATTAATATGTTGCTCATAGCCTGGGTGATACAAGTTTAAATACCAGGTCTGCTTACATTTCATTATACGATGGTTTCAAGGCTCTTTATCTCTCACTCCACCCTTTTGTTCTCTCTTGACCTTGATAGTGTTATTATTTTTCATGGCAATTACAGTAGCATAGAAATGGTCTTTGTTTGTCTTAGGAATGACAGTAGAATAGGACTGGTATTTGTAAGACAAAATTGATAACATTGTTTTTCCTCTGTAAGCGTTACGCACCTGAAAATCTTGACAACTTACTAAAGTGTGAAGTTTTCAAAACTCACTGACGCATTGTTGTCATTTCGCAAAAGTAACACAGAGCATTGATTCTTATTTGTTTTTACCTCACAATCATGCCTACTTTATCAATCATTAGTGTAAACTGCAGATGCTTGCATTTAGATAATATGGAAAGAAAAGGTGTATTAAATTTATATATAAAAACTCGATATTTCAGTTCTAGTCGATACACATTCTACAAAAGATATCGAACAGTACTTGCTGGCAGAGTATGGTATATAAGAGGTATTTCAGCTCAATAGGAGTAGTTCAAGGAAGTGTTCCGATCTCTCTAATCACAACATTCAGTATAAAATTTATAAAAAAAAAAAATTGCAGATTTAATGCCTCACTGTCTCTATAACAGGTTACAGTGTCATTAATTGACCAAATTAGTAGAAACCAGAATTTGTTTTTAAAAAAAATTATTAAAAAAATCCAAATTCTTTTAGAAGACATCGGCAACGTATCAATTGTTATGCGGGAGATTCACGTGAATATTCCCCGATCTATGAATTTAATATTGGTAATTATGATCATCATAATAATAATAACTCCAGTAAAAAAAAAATTAACTGGTAGAGAGAGAGAGAGAGAGAGAGAGAGAGAGAGAGAGAGAGAGAGAGAGAGAGAGAGAGAGAGAGAGAGAGAGAGAGAGAGAGAGAGAGATTTTTTTAACGTAGCTTTAACAATTTTTCAGTCATATCGCTACGATGTCTGCAGTATGGCAGTTTATAGTATGTCTAGCACTGGGACATCATGCCGCAGACATGTAGCATGATGTCCCACCCAGTCACATTATCCTGACACCAGGCCGACCAGTCCTAACACTAACCTCTTGATGCTGAGTGCCAAGCGAGGCAGCTGTTAGTACCATTTTTGTAAGGTTTTGGTATGACTCGACCGGGGATAGAACCAACGACCTCCCGCATCCGAGGCGGACGCTCTAACCACTTGGCCACCGGAGCGGTTGAGAGAGAGAGAGAGAGAGAGAGAGAGAGAGAGAGAGAGAGAGAGAGAGAGAGAGAGAGAGAGAGAGAGAGAGAGAGAGAGAGAGAGAGAGAGAGAGAGAGAGAGAGAGAGAGAGAGAACCCCTCCCCCAGTAGATCGGATCTTTAGTTTGGCAGATATTCATCCGCTTGTTAAATCTTATCGTATATGTATCAATTACAAATCAGACCATTAACTTGTTTCGATAAGATTATCCTTCTCAAATCAAGAATAAGGCAAAAGCAGTTGGAAATTTAATTACCCTATGCTGTATAATAATGTGTTTTCAGCATTAACTAAATCAGAGACGAAGACCATTTATCGGACGATGATCAGCTCTTCTGGGAAACTTTACAAATTACAGTTGGAGATAAATATATTGAATAGTCTTTGAAAAAAAAATCTTAGAAGAATAAAATAATGAAAAAAAAAACTAGATTCTTTTAATTCACGAACCTTCAGAAACTTTCCAGCGAGAAATCGATGGCACACACCCCACATTTCTAAACAGTTACAAATTAATTTCAAACAAATAAATGTACAAGGTCAATCACTAGATGCCAAAGGTTTAAAAAACAACAACAACAGAATATACTTTTGTAACTTGGAAATTTGACGATTGTTATTTTATAACTGATTATAATAAAATGTTGTAATGTAAACAAAAAAAATTATTACAATTTTTTTTACCACTCTTGATAAAGACCCAAAGTTGAATAAGTTTGAAACTATTAACAAATTTTCGAGAGAAATTTTACATATGATGAATATTTGAGGACATTGAAGAGAATGTACAATGGAAAAACTTCTGGGATATAAAATTAAAAAAATAAAAACAGCATCTTCACTTCTTATGAATTGCATTAAAAATTTATGAAAAAAAAAACAAAACAAAACAAAAAAAAACAACCTCAAACTCTAGTGAGTGAAGTACAAAGTAGATTTTAACCTACATGCAATGTACATGATTTATATACAACATGTTAGAGGATGTTATTGTAACTATTCTTTATTGATTTTGAAAAACTAATTGATTTAGATTTAAACCTTGAAATTATTGGGTATGCATTGGGTTAATATATATTTTTTACAAATATGAAAAGATGTGTTACCAATAATGACTATGACTTGCTGATTTCACATTTCAGAGGGAGATCTGACAAGAGGACACTCTTTCTCCATAACTGTTTACAGTTTTTGTTGAATTTTAGTTATAGTATTAAATATCACCCAAATAAAACTACAATGACAGTCATAATGATGAGATTTCAATTTTTTTCTAAATGATAACCACACTGCAATGCATTTTTCTAAATTATGACAACACTGTTGACAATTAGGTTCAAAAGTTAGTTTAATTGTTGTAGAGAATTATTATTGATAGGACACTTATAGTGGCATCACAGGGTAAAATTCAAGTTTCCTGAAAAATGTCTTTGATCTAAGTGTGGTGAGCAAAACATGTTAAGTTTTGAAATGAAAATTAATAGCTTGTGAAAACTAATGTATGAATGGTTTTTATAGTTCAGTAAATCCTTGGAATTTTCAGTTTTTTACCCATCCTTTTAAACTTCCAAAATATATTATTCAAAAACTAGTTTTCTTTGCAGTTGTACAATAGCCAGGATTATGAATCTATAGATGAAATAGGCATTATAACATCCTTTTGAGAAGCTTTAAAAATATTTTGTTTAATACATTTGATCATGGAAAATTATTTTTTTTTATAAGCTGTATGAGATAGATGGAACAGATATAATAAATTGTTCTCAATATATACTTCGTTGCATTTCAAATAAATTATTTTTGGGGAAAGTGAGTTTTAGCATTTGTGTTCTATGGGACAAGTGACACTGCAACTTTGAATTCTGTTGAAGTCATTAGGTACACTGAAGCAAATAAGGTTAATAATAACATGATCTTCATACAATGAATGAACATGGAATCCTGTTTCTAATTGAAATCATGTATGAAAATAATTGGCACAGTACAAAAACAAAATGTAAGCCATATTACAATACACATTTGAATTAGACTGTAACTTCACCTACTAAAACACAATATCAATGAAAACCTTTCTTAAATTGTAATTTTGAAAATTGGGGTGAGATACATATCTGGATAATATATATCTGACAAGTTAACCCTGTCAAATGACACATGAAATAGTTGATCAATTGATATGATTGTAGACCTACTCACATTGACTTGATTGTAGTTTACTCAGCTAACTTGATTGTAGGCCAACTCACATTAACTTGATTGAAGGCCTAATCATATTACTTTAATTGTAGGCCTACTCACATTAAATTGATTCTAGGTCTAATCACATTAACTTGATTGTAGGTCAACTCACATCAACTTGATTGAAGGCCTAATCATATTACTTTAATTGTAGGCCTACTCACATTAACTTGATTGTAGGTCTAATCACATTAACTTGATTGTAGGTCTACTCACATCAACTTGATTGAAGGCCTAATCATATTACTTTAATTGTAGGTCTACTCACATTAAATTGATTGTAGGTCTAATCACATTAACTTGATTGTAGGTCTACTCACATCAACTTGATTGAAGACCTAATCATATTACTTTAATTGTAGGCTTACTCACATTAACTTGATTGTAGACCTGCTCACATAACTCAATTGTAGGCCTACTCACATTAACTTGATTGTAGGCCTACTCACACTAACTTGATTGTAAACCTACTCACATTTACACTTGTTCACACTGGCAAGATTGTACCAGTACATTAACCTGATTATAGCCCTACTCACACTGATTAGACTGTATATCTAATAACATAAATGAAACATAGCAGAAATAGCATTACTTTTCATTTAATTTTTTTTGTACCTTTATTAGTTTAATTAATCAGTTCATAAATACGGAAAGAAAGAAGCAATCTGAGGAACATAGACTCAGAAGAAAGCATTTACATTCCCAACCATTATCATCCTGGAGATATGTGCTTGTGCAATGTACAAAGGACATAAAGGGAGATAAGTCACTACAGAGCATATGGATGAAGCCAGCATTGTACGGCCCTGTGATAATAAAATTTTGTCCTATATCTTGATTATCTGATAGCTATTTGGGAGCATTTCCAAAGTGGATTTTACATCTGTTATTGCTGATTTGGTGAAAAAAGATAACCTTACAGAAAATTTCTCAACCATTGTGAGGAAATTGTTAGAGAATGTGTAGGAAGATCTGAGAAAGGAGATTGCTGTAGAAAGTGAAAGGGTAGTGAAGAAGAGGTGGGAGAGTTGATGGATAGGGTGGAATCACTGGAATTCAAAAACCACCAATTGCGAAAAAAATTACAAGAGGCAAAAAAAGACAATGATAAAATGAAAAGTGACATGAAAAAATATAGCATGAGATCAAAACAAGTAATTATAGCCTCAAAGCAAATGGAACAATTTTCAAGGAAGCTGAATGTTAAAGTTTTAGGGCTGGAGGAGGAGGAGAATGAAAGTCTGAGAGAGAAAATTTCGAAAGTGGTGAAAGAAGTCACAAAGATTAATTTGGATAACAGGGACATAGTGGCTGTAAATAGGATTCCAGGCAGACAGGGACAGCCAAGGCCAGTGATTGTCAAATTCTGGAATCTGGATTGTAAACTTTCAATAATCAACAAGTGGAAAGACTTTAAACAGAGCAAAGGAATTAGACTGGTAGAGGATGTGATGAAGATGAATACTGAACTTATCAATAAATTATCAAGGCATCAGGAAATTGATAGTGCATGGTACTTTAACGGATTTTTGTATGGTAAAACCAAATCAGGAAAAAGAATAAAATTTGACATTTATGATGATATTGATGAAAAAAAATTAGAATATAAGTGCCATATACAACTCTATAAAATCCTGAAAATAGCCAAAGAGGTATTTGAACTTTTCTTTTGGATACTCTCCTTTCTGCTCTAATTTGTTTTATTTTTTATAAGTTTTTTTCTTTCCTTCATCAGTTTTGTCATTAGTTAATAGATTTATTACTCACTCATCAATTATATCAAATCTCTCCTTAATCAATTCCTCCTCTAATTCATAAATCATCTTTCACCCATATTCACTTGTTGACTATCGTTCAAAGGTATCAATGTTAACTGCAGCCAAATCTACAGCATGTATTGCAACACTATGGATGTTTTTATTATAGATATTAGTATTTTGTGTGAGTATGTGTGTGAGTGTGGATGTGAAAACCATGCATATGATAAATTCAAGGTGATAATTACTTCATACATTCCTGTACATGAACATGTATATGTAAAATTTCTGCCGCTCTCATGGATAATAACGTAAAAATTATATCTATGAATGTTAGAGGCCTGCAAGGTTCAGTTTTTAAACGAAGGGATATTTTTCACTGGGTAAAACAAAAGAATGTATCGATAGTATGCTTGCAAGAAACTCATAGTACAAAGAACGATGAAATATATTGAGCAGCTGAATGGGGATACAAATGTATATTTAGCCACTGCTCTAGTAATTGTGCTAGGATTGCAATATTTTTTAGAAATGCATTCAAATTTGTAATTCATAGAGAAAGATGTGACAGTCAAGAAAGGTTTTTTTAGATATTACAATTAAAGGCTTTAGAATAACCCTCATGAATTTGAATGGTTATAATAATGATAATCCTAGCTTCTTTAGAAATTAAGTTAAAGGAGGAGATTTTTTTCTTGTGAACCTATCAATTATAATGTGCGGAGACTGGAATACTGTTCAGGATTTAGACTTGGGTACTTATATTTTATTTGACAAACACCAACAGTCTAGAGCAGTGATCCAAGACCTAAAAAACGAATTGGAACTTATTGATCCCTGGCAAAATTTGAATCAAGCTTAAGGATGTATACCTGGAGGTAAAAATCTCCCTTGAAGCAAAATAGATTAGATTACTTTCTCATATCTGAAGACATTCATATGATTACCATAGATGCATGTATCTTACCTGGATATAAGTCCAATCATTCAGCTATTGCCCTGAGTGTGGCTTTCTCAATTTATTCAAGGGGAAAAGGATATTGGAAATTTAATGCCCAGCTGTTGAAGAACATTGAGTATACTGCATTATTCAAAAAGTGTATAGCTCAAACTGCAAATGAATATTATGTAGGGGGAAATAAAGATGACTCCCTCCTGTTTTCTCTTTCCTGTAAAGATCAAATGTTCTTTGAAATATTGAAAATGAAAATAAGATCTAAAACTATATGTTTCTCTATTAAGAAAATGAAAGAGAAATAAGAAACGTTAAAGAAAATTGAACAAGAAATAATAGAAATTTATGGGGAACTGTTGAATAACACAGATGGGGAAAATCTAGAAAAGTTAAAGGAAAAAAAAAGCAGCATTAGAGGAATCTAGGAAAAAGTACATAGAGGGCGTTATCTTAAGATCTAAAGCCAGATGGTATGAATTGGAAAAAAAACACAAAGTACTTTTAAAATCTTGAAAAAAGAAAGTATGTCAATATGAGACTAAAGGAAATTATTTTAGATGATGGGACAAAATTATTTGATCAAATAGATATTTTAGAAGCCCAAAAACAGTTTTATATGGAATTGTTCAAAAGTAGAATTGTTCAGCTTGATGACGAGGAGACTCAAGAAACTCAAAATAGATTATCTAACCATAATGGATTTTTTAATTACAATATTAAACTCAGTCAAGAGGAAAGAGTATCATGCAAGGGTGTGCTTACATTTAATGAATGTGGTTTAGGCTGTTTTGCAATGACTCTAAAAGTTGTGTTATAAATAATGGGCATACATCATCTTTTTTAGACTAAAAAGAGGATGTTATCAAGGAGATCCCCTTGCACCTTACTTTATTATTATTGGGGTTGAGATTTTTGCTATAACTTTAGTACAGGGTCTGATCTTTGATGTCAATGAATATAAATTGGGTCAGTATGCTGACGACACTTTATTCTTCTTAATGGATTTCAACTTTCTCTTAACACAGCTATGAATATCTTGCAAGGTTTTTTTTTCTATTATCTGGACTTAAATGTAACATAACAAAAACAAAAGCCATTTGGAAAGGAAACAAGACATTTTCTAATGAAAGAATATGTCCCGATATTGGCTTAATTTGGTCTTCCTCTTACTTTACACTCCTTGGCATAGATTTTTCACCAGATTTACAACTAATGGTAGAAATTAATTATATGAAGAAACTAACAAAGGCAAAATGAATATTGGCAAGCTGGAGTCAAAGACATCTGTCAGTTGTTGGTAAGGTAATTGTTGTAAAAACCCTTGTTCTGCCCATATTTATACATCTTTTCTCAGCACTTCCAAATCCATCAGCCAAAGGTGAAGAAGAACTAAATCATACATTTTTAAAATTTGTATGGGATGGAAAAATAGTTAGAATTAAACACGATATGTTAGTATGATACATATATTTTCATTTATTAGGTATATTAAGATAAGATGGGTAAAAAGATTGCTGGAAATGAAAATGGAGCTTGGCAGAACTTGGTCAATACAATTAGAAATTAAAAGGATATTTGGAACTTAGGGAGAAGGAAATTAGAAGAATTTAGTAAGCTCATTAAAAACAGTTTTTGGAGAGATGTCATTTTGGCAGTATCTTATTGGAAAGAGGAACTGCAAAGTGCAAATGAGTTCTTATCCATAAGTATTTTTAATTTTATCCCCCCTAGAATGTTCTATCAATACAAATCCTGGACAGAAGCCAGTTTTGAAATTTTGAATGATCTAGTAGGCGATCATGGCAATTTATTACCTTTTGAAATGATAAAACATAAAACTAGAATTGGTGACTTCTTGAAATACTTCTCCTTAATATCCAAAATTCCAAAAGCATGGAAAGAAGTGATAAAAACCATTTAGCACATAATAATTTTGAACAGCAGGAGAATAAAATAATGGATCTATAATTCACTCAAGTTTGTTTATCTTTAAAAAAGGGCTTAAAGGCAACTGCTAAGCAAGAATCTTGGATGCAAGTATGAAATACAAATATAAGTAGTGAGGAGTGGTCAATTTTTATAGCAGGGTGAAATTTTGTACCAAGGATACCAAGTTGATCTCTTTTAACTTTAAATTAATTCACAGAATAATTGCTAATAATGATTTTTTGAAAAGAATTAACATATTGGATGACAACAAATGTATATTTTGCAAGAGAGAGAATGAAAACATTTAATATTTCTTCTATGATTGCAATATTACTTCACAGTTCTGGTACAGTTTTATTGAACATTTTGCACCATCTTGCCCATGTATTGTACATTTGTCCAAAAACAAAATACTTTTAGGAAGTGAATAACTGGACAGTTTGTGTAATTTCTTGCTTATTTGGGCAAAATATTACATTTATACTTGCAGATTCAATATGCAAAATCCTTCCATTTATGCTTTTAAGCAGTGAGTTGTAATGTATAAGATGAATAGTTAACTTGTATCTGATTGGATGGTAAACAGGAACAAAACACTATTTTCAAAAGCTTATGTCACCTACATGTATTCATCTATTTAGATTGGGTATCTAAAGAGATTGCATGCCATATGCATGTGTGCATGAGTGTGTGTGTGTGTGTGTTGTTTTTTTTTTCTTTTTCTTTTAATATAGATTATATTTACTATCCCTAGTTTTTCAGGAAACAAGAAATTTTTTTATTGTCAGGTGACCTTAAGATGGTTCCCCAACCCAATGGTCAACCTACCACGGGGATAATAAAAAAAGAAGGAAAAAAAAAAGGGACTCGAACCCATGCAGAAAGAGGTGAAATGGCAATGATCCGTAATGGTGACAGCTTTAGACCAATTGGCACTCAGGGCCCTGGTTTATGCAATATAGCTCACAATGAATTTGAAATAAATTTGATGTAGTTTTTGATTTTACTCAAAACTTATTAAATTCAGTGAAATCAATTATCATCAAAATTTTCAAAGACAAGTTGTTGTCCCAGTTCAGTTTAGTTTTCTTTCACATTAAACTAATATATCTATAATTATATCTAGATTGGCAGAGTTATATGAACATTGGCCATAAAAGTGTATCACAAATAAGGTAAGGGAGATCATTCATGATTTACACACACAACCATTGAACATTTTGTTAAAACAGAGAATCAGAGAAGAGGAATAAATTTTCTCGTACATAATTTATAAAGTTCCACATTCATTTTTGTTCCTGCCATGGTGGAAGTTTGATTTTTATTATTTATATTGACAAGTGTGACTTTCTATCAATTGGTCCACACCCCTTGTTAACGTCAATGCATACATTACATATACCCTGGGGTGAAGGTCTATTTTATTGTTTTTTTTCATTTCTTGACATTTTCTAAACTTCTTCATAAATTTCCATCAGTCTTGTAAAGCTAAGACGATTCATTCTGCATGGTGCTCACTTGCCCCTGTAGCATTGGGATCAGGTCAGGAACACTAAGAAAATTTGATTTAAATTTGGATTAATACTTTTTTTAAAATTATATTTCCTAAACACATTGAGATTTTTTCCATTGTTGGGAGAAATCATAATGAAGCCCAGCCAGTTAACTGTGTCACACACATGCTTGACCATTTGCCTCTGGGTTCAAGGCCACACTCATCGGAAATTCATATTTAGGTTTTGGTTCAAACTTTTTGCATATATTTCTTAAATCCTTTATCGATTTTCTTCATACTTATATCATCATCAGGCTAAGGCAATTCATTATACAAAATACTTCCTCACCCCATTGACCATGGGGTCAGGATTAATCACATAAAAAAGGATTTGGATAAAGTTTTTCATTTGTATAAATTTCCTAAACCCACTGATGTGTTTCTTCATGCTTTGGATGAATCATTATGAAGTTAAGTCAGTTCATTTTCTGACATGCATGCTGTCTTTTGTCTTTGTGTACAAGGTCATATATTTTGCAGTATTGCTACAAATTTCACACCAATGTACCCTTGCAGAATTTATTTATCATCATACTCATGCTCTTTGATTTGATTAGCTTTGAGTCGTTTTTGGCAGGCAGACCATAGTAAGTTTCTTGTCTTCGTATCTGGTTACAGGTGTATATATAATTACATTTTTGTTTACGGTTAAGATTTCAAAGGATAAATTACAATAATTGTACAAATTATTGCAGGTAACTAAGAAGATATTTATTCATGTCCTTACATTCTTGTGCAGCTTGATTGCTTTTAAACTTTGGTTGATTTTATTCATTCATTCATTCTTATCTTTTCAGCAAGGTGTCAAATGCTGTATAATCTGCAAGCTAATCTTGATAATACTGACACTTTTGTGATGTCACTACTCGTAATGTAGTGGAATTTTAGAATGGCTTAATTATTGGAGGTTTTTTTAATCTGCGGCTTTGAAATTTTACCATACCAAAAATGTGACAGCAACCAAAGTCGACATATAAACAGGATATCAGGGTGAATCAATTGTTCACTGCACACACACAGTCATTTGAATTGACATGGTGGTTATAATGGTGTCCTTTGCGAGGTGTAAAGAAAGAAAATATTTTTTTCAACATAAAGGTACATTTTTGAAGGGTTTTCATCGGATTCATTGTCATAAAAATTAGAACTTGAATTTTGTAACTCTTCTGTTCACAGACAGAAGAAATTATGGGATGTTGTATTGATGATTTTTCATTTATTTTGTCTTTTAGTATAAGTGTTTTATTGTTGCTGTTCTTAAAGCCATTAAAGAAACTCTTTTGGAGGAGTAAAGATTTTCGAAATGTATATTGGATATTAGATTAGTCCCTGTTTCATACAGGACCAACTAGACATCATAAGAAGTCTTTTAGTAAAGAACCCCATGATGATGGCATCAATTTAGGAGGAGTAGCAATAACAAGAATTTCATGTGGCAGACATGTTGGATGTCAAAGCAACACCATTTTTATTTAGGACTAAATTAGACCATGGTGTGTTGGTGTATGTGTGTGTGTGTGGTTTCATTGGAATCCTCCAAGTAGTTTCGGAAGAGTAGTGATAACAAACTTGGATGGACAGGTTATCTTTAACACACCATCCCATAAGCTTTTCTATGACCAGTAGACCTAAAAACAGTACCTTTCAGATACCGTTATGGGTGCCACAGTGGTCATCTTGATAATTGCATTACTACTCTAATTAAATGGATGGTCATATTACCAGGGGCTTTCAGTTAAGATTTATTCTAACATGTAGTTGATCTTAAATTAATAATGTGTCAATAAAATATCCATATTATTTCTTCTTCTCCTAAATGGAAAGTGATATTGGTATTCAAGTAAGACTTCTTATGACATAGGTAATAATCTAGTTAATCTGAAGGCCAGTATCTTGCTACAACTCCTGGACTGATGTTCATTTTGACAACAAGGTGGTCACAGTCATTTTTATGGTATCTGGTTGGTCCTATATGAAAATGGTGCTGATTTGGCATTCAATATGGCTACCATAGCCATCACTACATCTCCTGAATTTAAAGTCATATTAACATGGGATGTTTATTAGAAGACTTCTAATGGGGTCTAGTTGGTCCTAAATGAAAATCAGACTGGTCTGACATCCAATATGGCTACCATCTGTAAATCTTCTTCTTACTACTATTCATGAATGGATGCTTATCTCAAATTTTTTCACCAACTGACTTTTTATGATGTCTGGTGAGGTGAGTCTTAAATAAAATGGCGCAGAGCTTGCATCAAAATATGGATTCATACACAGCGGTATCTTGAAAATCTTTCACCAATCATCCAGAATTGACTGTCATATCAACATCTAACTTTCACCAAAAGATTTCTTTGAATGCCAAATAAATTCTAAATAAAAATGAAACTCATCTGATATATCCGATATGCCCACAATGGTTGCCATCTTGAAAATCTTATTGGTACTTCTGAATAAATCAGCCTAGTTTGACTATTATGGTCTGTCCATGGGCAGGGCACTTTACCTTTGCATGAGGTGTTGCTCTGGTGTAAAATATGAAATTAAACCAAGTTATTAATGGATATT
Source organism: Potamilus streckersoni (assembly GCA_016746295.1). NCBI lineage: Eukaryota > Metazoa > Mollusca > Bivalvia > Unionida > Unionidae > Potamilus > Potamilus streckersoni. The sequence goes on along the minus strand of JAEAOA010000698.1, from coordinate 1,527,227 downwards.
AATGTGATGTGATGTAACGTGATTATGATTTTTAATATAGCTTTAAAAAATTTTCAGAGAGAGAGAGAGATGTGATTGTGATTTTTTTAACATAGCTTTAACAATTTTTTTCAGTCATATCGCTATCAGTCATTATCCTGACACCACGCCGACCAGTCCTAACACTAACCTCTTAATGTTGAGCACCAAGCAAGGCAGCTGTTAGTACCATTTTTGTATGTTTTTGGTATAACTTGACTGGGGATTGAAATCACTACAATCCACATTCAAGGCAGATGATCTAACCACTAGGCCACTGGAGCAGTTAATGGATGTTAATATCTACATGGGATTTTCAATAAAAGACTTATGAATTGTTGATCCTAAATGAAAATGGTACCCACAAGGTAGCTACCATTAAAATCTTATAACTTCTTGTCTTGATGGGATGATCATATTTACATGGGATTTCATAAAAACACTTTATAACCCTAGGTTCTTGATTTTAACTAAAAATGACGAGACCACCCAAATTTGAAAAATCTCAGCTATTTCAGCTATTTCTCAAAAATAGATTGCCATAGCAACAATTTATAAACAAAAAGATTTTTCATTGCAAAAAAAGTTATTCCTATATTACAATAATACTGATCTAACCTCCAAAATGGCTGTCTTGATGGCCATACTGAAAATCTTTATGTGGCTATTTCTCCTGAAAACATTATCCTATCAGCATGTGAGCTTTTCACTACAACACTACTATAGCAGTATGAAAGTGGATCTAAATAAAACTGGTGTTCATGACCACCAACATGGCACAAAAACATTCATGTGACAGAACTGTGAACATTGCTAAGGAAATTTTGCAAAACTGGTCAAAGTCTTGACTTCAAATGAGAGAGCATTTTCAATGGCAGTGACAAATTCTTTATTGTGGCAGGTCTTCAATTTTCTTATTCCACTGAGGATGGGCCACCATGCAAGTAGCTATCACTTCTTTGTGCAAGACCTTTTGTGATTTCTGAGCCAAGGAACATTACTTCTTTATCCACATTCGATTTAGATTCTGTGAAGATAGATTTCGGTAACAGAGTATTAGTTGTTGCATTTATTATGCTGCATGATGTGTAATGTCATTCTAGCCACCATAGCAGATTTTTAAATCAGCAAAGACTGCATATGCATGTCCTTTTAACTTGATTCCAACTACTGAAAATTACCATTTCCATCAATCATTGAATTTCATGTGATATTTCTGTTGCTTAAATTTTGGCATTCTAGCATTGGGAATTAACACACACTTTGACATCTTGACCCTATGTTATGCTGACTGAGCATTAATCCAGTCATAATCAGTTAATCTTTTTAATCCTTTAGACATTATTTCTGATTACAGATTGCATAATTCATCTTGAGGAAGTTCAAACACTGATGCAAATTGACCCTGCTAAAAGAATAAAATGGGTGTTAATTTTTTGTTGTTGTTTGAAATTAGCAGCTAAGATGTCTTGTCCTGCTATAGCAGTTCAGTCATGTGATCACATGCAATTTACCATAGACATGCTACACTGGAAGCAATGTGTCATTAATGGAAACACTTTTTGATAAAAATGTTGCTTACACAAGAAATTTCATGGAGTGGGATGTAGGACACCCCTCATCTTAGGAAGAAAACCCTCCCCTCTGGGAGGTTCACATATATTCCTAAAGGGCAAAAGGGAAGTCTTGAACATCTTTTTATCACCATTCCACTTGGAATAATCAATTGGTCCCCACCACATTTACCATATGAACATCTCAATTTCATCCTCACAGTCCTTCCATCCTGAGAAACTTGGTAACTACATAGAAACCACTCAACATGTGCAAACAACATTTGACGTAGCTTTTTTTTGATATTGAATGATCATGCAAGATGTATCATGACAAAGACACCTACATTATCGTTTTTCTTTGCATTTGATGTTTATGTGTGTTGGCATTATATTAGCATGCGACAAGATTATTAGTATTAACTGAATAAATCAACTACTTTGTAAACTTTGTGTATGGTTTTGTGGTAAACTGTGTAACATCTTTGTATTTAATTGAAATTGAAATCCAAATATTTCCAGATGTGAGCTTAAACAGAGCTCAGGGGATGGGATGTTTAAAATTTGAATCCCATCTGGTTTTAGCAAAGCATTGAAAGTAAATGTACAAATTATATTCCATACCTGAAATACCAATTTTATTTGGATGTTCTGTCCCTGCAACTGGTGGTTTTTCTTCTGGAGTCTAATTATGAATGTCTAGCTGATGCTGGGCTGGCAGATTAGGGTTAAGAGGGACCTAAGGCTGATGATGAATGGATGGATTAAGGTTATGAGGGACCCAAAATGGATGATGAATGTCTAGTAGATGCAGGGCTGGCAGATGAGGGTAATGATGGACCAATTCTGATGATGAATGTCTTGTAGATGGAGGACCAAATTAGGACCTAGTCCTGATAATGAATGTCTGGCAGATGCAGGGCTGGCAGATGAGGGTAATGAGGGACCAATCCTGATGATGAATGTCTGGTAGATGAAGGGCCAAATTAGGGTTATGAGGGACCCAATCCTGATAATGAATGCCTGGCAGATATAGGGCTGGTGGATTAGGGTTATAAGAGACCCAATACTTATGATGAAAGACTGGTAGATGCAGGGCTGGTGGATTAGGGTTATGAGGGATCTAAGGCTGATAATGAATGGCCAGATTTGGGTTATGAGGAACCTATCATTGATCATGAATGTCTCATTGATGCCAGGCTGCCGAATTAGAATTATGAGGAACCCAATCCTGATGATGTCTAACAGATACAGGGATGATAGGTTAGGGTTATGAATGACCCAGTCCTAATGATGTCTAGCAGATGCAGGGTTGGTTGATTATTGTTATGAGGGACCTAAGGCTGATTATAATTATCTGACAGAAGCAGAGCTTGTGGATTAAGGTTTTGAGGGACCTAAGGCTGATAATGAATGGCCAGATTAGGGTTTTGAGGGACCCAATACTGATGATGAATGTCTGGTAGATGCAGGGTGGGTGGACTAGATTTAAGACAGACTCAGTCCTAATGTTGAATGTCTGGTAGATGCAGAGCTGGCTGATTAGGGTCATGAGGAACCAAAGTGAATAGGAAGGATTCAGTTGCTTAACTGTTACTTCAGTATTGAATGGACTACCTGCAAAAGCATGACACTCTAAGGCTATAGATCCATTAGCTATTGGTTAATTGTCTGGATAAAAATATATAAGATCATTACATAAATTTCAAACAGTATTAAAACTCTTTAATTTTCTTTCTTTCCTCAATGCAAATTATATATGTGGTGATGCATTACTTTGATGTCCTCAACATCAATGTCACACTTGCGACATAGTGTGTATTGGGATATTTAGGCCAGTGCACCTATATTAATGGCCACATTAGTAGAGGTATCAATGTCAGAAGTACAGACATCATTGTCAGTACATACATTAATAGTAATAGTACAGATATTGATATCAATAGTATAGATATCAATGTCAGAAGTACAGACATCATTGTCAGTACATACATTAATAGTAATAGTACAGATATTGATATCAGTAGTATAGATATCAATGTCAGGAGTACAGACATCATTGTCAGTACATACATTAATAGTAATAGTACAGATATTGATATCAGTAGTATAGATATCAATGTCAGAAGTACAGACATCATTGTCAGTACATACATTAATAGTAATAGTACAGATATTGATATCAGTAGTATAGATATCAATGTCAGAAGTATAGACATCATTGTCAGTACATACATTAATAGCAATAGTATAGATATCTATATCAGTAAAACAGATATTGATGTCAGTAGTATAGATATCAATGTCAGGAGTACAGACATCACTGTCAGTACATACATTAATAGCAATAGTACAGATATCTATATCAGTAGAACCAATATTGATGTCAGTAGTATAGATATCAATGTTGTTGTTGTTGTTGTTGGGCTTAATGCCATTTTTCAGCACACGATAGGCTATTCATGGCGGCCAGTATTAATGGTGGAGGAATAAACTGGGAAATCACCGGAAAGAACCACCAACCCACGAGAAGCTACTGACAAGCTTTCTCACATATCCACATTCGCCGAATCCTAGACTCGAACTCACGCAGACAGAGGTGAGATGGCAGTAATCCGTAATGTACAGCGCTTTAGACCACTCGGCCACGCGGGGCCCCCAGATATCAATGTCAGGAGTACAGATACTGATGCAGTATATTGTTGTAGAAACATTTCTCAGTACATATTAATGGCTAGTGTATCTGTAGTCACAATGTTAAATTTAATTTGCATGTTTGTATGCACATGTAGATCACCTGATTCAATTTTCATGCACATGCAGCAGGTTTTAAAATTTTAACATTTTTAAAACTTTTAAAACTTTCACATTTTTTGGTCTTCAGTAGTAGAATGCATGTTTTACAAACATAAATCAGTTGAAGACTAAATTAAAAAATAAAACAACAAAGGGATAATTACTGAATGCATCAGTACTGACCTTTCCTGATTGATAAATCACTTGAAGTTTTGTTATTGCTTTGAGTTTAAATGTTTGTAATTCATCAGTTTATGTTGTGTATACATATGTAGTTTATCTACTGAACGTCATACATGTGTGACATTTAGTGTTCTTTTGTGTTACAAAAATGACAGTAAATTGGATTGCCTATATTTTAATTGCTTTGCATAATTTATATCAACTCACCCATCCTAATTTTTATTCTGTTCAATCACTCTTTTATTATTACATTTCACTTTCATTATTATATTTCACTCTATGCTTATTATATTTCACTTTACTATAATGATATTTCACTCTTTCATTGTTATATTTCACTTTCATTATTATATTTCACTCTTTTATTATTACATTTCACTCTATCTTTATTATATTTCACTCTTTTATCATTATATTCCATTCTTTTATCACTGTAATTAACTTTCATTAATATATTTCACTCTTATCATTATATTTTACTTTATTGTAATTATATTTCACTTTATAATTATGTTTCACTCTTATTATTATATTTCACTCTATCATTATTATATTTCACTCTTATTATTATATTTCACTCTTTCATTATATTTCACACTATCATTATTATATTTCACTCTTATTATTATACTTCACTTTTTCATTATATTTCACTCTATCATTGTATTTATCATTTTATTTCACTTTCATTATATTTCACTCTTTCATTATTTAATTTATCATAATTATATTTCACTCTTTTATTATTATATTCCAATCTTTTATCACTGTAATTAACTTTCATTATTATATTTCACTCTCATCATTATATTTCAGTTTATTGTAATTATATTTCACTTTATTTTTGTTTCACTCTTTTTTTTATTTAATTTCACTTTCATTATTATATTTCACTCTTTCATTATATTTCACTCTATCATTATATTTATCATTATTATATTTCACTTTATCATTAATTTACTTTATTTTATAATTATATTTTACTTTATTATTATTATATTTATCACTATTGTATTTTATTTTTCATTATTATATTTCAGTACCAGTATTATATTTCAATCTATTATATTTCACTTAATCCTTATTATATTTCACTCAATCATTTTTATAATTATTTCTATTATTATTATTATTATTATTATCACTATTATTTTTTTTCAGCCAATTTTTTCAGTAGCTGTTTCATTGTTAAGTGTATATACATCATCATTGTATAGACTGCTAATGCAGTAGCATGCCAAGACCAGATCTTAACTATCCAATTATTATTCTAATTTTAGAATCAATTTTTGGGATGTTTAAAAATATATGTTTTGTCAATAATTGTAAATGGTGAAGATGACATCGGTAAAAATGCCTAGAATTCCATGTTTTTGCTGAATGTAGTAAAACTGGTCTAGAAAGACTACTGCTATGAGAGACCATTTGTCTTGCAAGACCAGGTAGTAGTATTAGGAAATGAGAGTTTTGGCTCACTTCATTTTTTTTTAACCCTCCAAACAAGTATAAATTAAATGAGGGTTTCCAAAACAGGGAAATGAGGGTTTTGGCCCACCCACCCCTCCCACACCTATTAGAACGTTTCAGTTAACAAGGTGGAAATTAAATTAGCATTAGAATGAAAATGATATTATTTTATATCTCGTTACCAATGATTAATGTTTCAACTGTTGATATTAAAAATATTTCATTATCACGATTATAGATACTAAATTTTACTTTACCGCTCACGCAGCGACGGGACTCAAACAAATCTTTTATTTCTGGTTTGTTTAGAGGATATTTTTTGTCGATAAAATACACCTTTGACCGATCGAGATCAATTGTGAGTTTAGTATAGTTTTGTTTGCTAATGGGGCTGTGAAAGGTTTTAAATTCCGCTAGCAACATTTGATACAATTGTTCGATATAATTGAAATACACGCTGTTATCAGATCTGATGAGCGAAAGTTTGAACTTGTCACATGTTCCATTAAAACATATACCTGACGTTTCATTATTAAATTCAACTGTCAATTGTTTACCGTCCATCATTAAATATTTAATGTTACTATTGTAGCTATTTGTCATTATCAAATTTTCAAACATTATTTTATAAGTTTAGATAAAATTTCAGTTGGAAAAGATAATGTCGAGTATAGATCTATCATCATAACAATACCCAAGGGCAAATGTATCTACCCCATTTTCACAATAGCGTTTGTCATCAAAATTATACAATCCACGTTTGATAATAACATCTGTTTCGAGTTTATGATGATTAGTTCAAATTGCCATAGCTCTCATAAAACTAACACCACCATCAAGCGCATACCTGTAGTCATCAAATTTCATAAACTTTTTAACAAAATTACGAGGCAGACCTTTTGCTTTTTTCGTTATTTTATTATTGTCTAACAATACGGCATACATTTTGCTGCGTAATCCGATAAAATATTTGATAGCGCTCGAGTTCATTTCATCTTTAAACTTACCAATAACCTTTTTATTTATGTCGTCATGAAATTTACTGTCACGTGGATAATCGGAAAGATCAAACAGATATCGATTATTGTACATGTCCTGATAGATGTCCTCATATTCGATTTCATATACGAGCGAATCAGTATAATCTACTAGCCGGCCACTGATTTTTAACAAAATTATAATGAAAATCGTACATCAGCCACTTTGATAAATCTAACACGGCAGCTCCAACATAGATCGGCTTGTTTAGTTTTAGATTTGTTTTTCTTCTTTGTCTCGCAACAAGATTTTCATTAAATATTTTCATGCTCACAAAATCATCGTCTGACACAAGTTTGTTTCTGCGATTGACATCATTAACTATTTCAATATTTACGCGTTTCCTAATATTCTCCATCGTCTTACCAAAAACGGAATTGTTCATCAGTTTAAAAAAGTTTTTCTCAAACTCTGTTTTTGCTGCAGTCCTTCTTGAAGTGTTTCAGTTAATATAACCTCTCATCCACGGCGACTGATTAAATTTTAGTACACGATGAACTTTTTTCAACACAAGACCAGCATCGACTGCTTGTTTTAAAACTTTGTAATGCAAAACGTAATTTTTCTTATCAAGTAAATTTGGTACTAGTTTCTTGACCATGGAATGTTGCCTTGGTGATGCTAACGCTTGTTGTTCTTTTGATAACAAACTATAATCTATTACCATCGATTCCGCACAGAAAGGGTAATCATTATGTAATTTGTGTAGCGAATTTGGATAATCAAGATTAACTTCAACGAAATAGGAAACATCATCGGGTATCTTTTTTTCTGTCTCTGATAGAAATCGATCAACCGTGATCCAATGAAATCCGCTAAAAGGCATTGGTTCTGCCATCGAACCACCGTAAAGATTATTACAATCTAGATAAATTATATACTTCGAAGGAAGGTCAGGGTTATACTGTTTCAGGTATTTGTTTGCTTCAGCATATTTTTTTGTTATCACGCTAATACCACCTCGGATACCTTTTTCGATAAAATTGAACATATCAACATCAGTCAGTAATTCTAACCTTACCTTACTAAACTTTAGCAAAGCATCCCATGACAACCCAGGGGCAGAATAATACCAGCAATGATCTAGTCCATAATTATTATAACTCACTTCACGAAAACTTTCAAAAACATCTGCTAATAATAACACGTCAGTTTTCAGGTATAAATCATGATAATCACCAAAAGTCTCACAATCAAACTCTTTCCAGATATCTTGTGCATACCTGTACTCGTCATCAGTTATATTTTCATTTTTAAGTTGTGAGTAAAATTTGTCTTTGTCAGGTAAAGATATTTCATCAAATTTACTCCAGTCGTCGAGGTATTCGTATGGAAAAACTCCTTTTTTAGCTAGTAGATTAAATTTATCTCCAAAACAGTCTCTTAGGTTATCAAATTTACTACAACCTTTCACTAGCTCATCTGACGAGGCTGCCATAAACTGCAGGCTGTCAATAAAACGCAATTTACCTAGCGTAACTGACATGTACTTTTCAAAATTATTTGGGATGCATTTGATGATGTTATCGAGTTTTAGACGAGATTTTATATCAGAATCACCAAAAGCTTCTACTATAATATGGCTATCATATCCTCGAAAATTGTGAAGAATAACCGGAATAAAATCTTGAGCATGAAATTTTAAATTACACTGATTATGAGCCGCTCCACGATACTGTCCAGTCAAATGACAATGGTCATGTACTTTTTTGTCATCGTCAAAGGCTTTTTCACAAATATGACAAATTTCTGCTTGCTCGTGAGCGGATTCTTGTTGAGGTGTTAATTTTAACATTGGCGTTACTTTTTTCAAACGATAAGTAATATTATCAACTTCGTTAATCAACTGCTTGAGAAGCCAAACAGCTGGATTTTTACCTCGATATAATTTGATCGGTTTAGATAATCTCGAATCAGTACAACAAACTACCTTGTACGCTACTCCACACGGAACATGATTTTGAACTTTTCTTGTTCTCGATTGATTAGGATTATTTTCTACGCCAAGTACAGGTTGAAGTAAACACTCAAAATCAGCGTATATGACGAAAGGAATTTTTAGTTTGTGATTATGATGGACAAACTGTAACACACTATCTCCCTTAGATGGCATTGTTATTCTTTGCACATCACTACAGTACTGTAAATGATTTTGTAATGGTGCAAACATCGGTAACAAAAGAACTTTTTGTTTCTATTTTTATTGTACTGTTTACCAACTAGTCCGTTAAAGTTTTTAATCCAAACGTAATGATTTTTGTAGTACAGTAAATTTATAGTCGATTGTGAAGCTTTTTCTGAAATATATCTCGGGTATACATCCTCTTTTTCATCTAGTCCGAAAACGTTAATTGAAACATTATTTTGCTTTTCAAATTTTGGTATTTGATTTTCTGCCACAGGAAAGTTAATATCTTTAAAATTTAATCTAGACACGTGACTGATATATTTTTCAACACGAGTAGCGTTTTTTTTTTCTGCTGGAAATAGTGCGGAAAGAACAGCCCATTGGAAACATTTATTATCTACGTTTTTGATGTTTATACAACATCTTTTACTTTTTATTTTTGGTGGCAGGTCGACGTATGAACTACCTCGTAATGCATTATATTTCATCGTGTGAAACAATATTCCTTTGATCATTTCAAACTTCCAACCCGAACCTAATTGACCGAATTCCTCTATTTTTTTTTCAGATTTCTTGGTGTATTTCATCAGATAGTGATAACAGATCAGTCCCAATCGAAGCACGTCTTGATTTTGCGTTCATATAAGGTTCTGCAATTTCCTTGTTAGTTAATTCTTCCGTTATAACTAACTTTGAAAATATAACATGATATTGCACAAATAATCTAATACTTTTATGTTTTTCGAGCTCACGTTTTGCAGTTGTCTGTAGTAGGTGGTAAAGATTCGTTGCATTAAAATTTACTAAAACATTTTGATTATCAAACTGATAACTATTATCAAAACCTGCAAAAGCAGTCGCTATTTTATTAGGTTCTCCCATAAGGCTTTTCTTAGCTATATCACGTAATTTTAACATTATTATATTATAATGTAATATCTAATTGATAATTTTTTCACACTGCGCATGCGCTAAAAATCAATTGAAGATAAAAAAATCTCCTATAATATAATGACAGCAAATCTAACAAACACATGTAAGCAAGAAACATATCAAGTTCACCCAAAGTATAACTTTACCTCACACTGCGCATGCGCTAAAAATCAATTAGAGATAAAAAAAATCGCCTATAATATAATGACAGTAAATCTGACAAGCGCACGTGAGCAAGAGATTTATCAAATTCACCCAAAGTATAACTTTATCTCACACTGCGCATGCGCTAAAAATCAATTGAAGATAAAAAATATTACCTATAATATAATGATAGTAAATCTGACAAGCGCATGTGAGCAAGAAGCATATCAAATTCACCCAAAGTATAACTTATACGCTGGAAATGTATTAGGTTCGGTTATTAACATTAAAACTAGAATACCTGTTGGCAAATTAACGTCAGCGGGTTATAATATTAGTGTAAAGGGAGATAATGCTGAGAGGATTGCAATGTTTAGAAAAGATTTTATTTACACGTTGTTCTGCGATGATATTCCAGAGGGACAGCGTGTATATCATTATAACGGTAAAGTCACTGATGACAACATTGAAAATTTATCCTTACAAGATGAGTTTCAGCCGCATCCAGTCTTTGATTTATACGAGGCTAACGATCGTGGTATTATAAGAAACAGAAAAACTAAAAAAGTTCTTGGTACTATGAACAATATGGGATATATTAGGGTAACTGTTAGAGGAACACTAACAGATTCTGTTAGTTATAATGGTCATAGGTTTGTTTACGAGGTGTTCAACGGATCTATACCCAATGGTCTGGTTATCAATCACATCAATAACATGCAAACTGATAATCGATTGGAAAATCTGGAGATAGTGACGCAACAGGAAAATGTGAGAAAAGGAAAAAATAGTAATGGTATTAATTTTAGATGCCCAATAAAACCTGTTATTTCAAAAAACCTGGAAATGGATGAGGAGATTGAATTTAAATCGATTACAGCTGCGGCGAAATATTATAAGATAAATTCCAGAACAATAAAATTTATAGCCGATGGAGTAACAAAATCAGCTTTTTCAAGAGAATACGATGCTAGGATTGGTTTTAGATATGATGATCAATAATATTTTGTAATTCGGTTTTAGTCAAGCAATGATGAGCAAATGCTATGATATCATCGTGATTAAATTTTAGCGTCATTACTGCACTTTCATTAATTTTATTTTTTTCTGCTTCTGTTAGTAATATTTTATGAGAATCACCTTGCATTACAATAACATCAACACTATAACCCAACAAACATTTTCTTACCGCTTCGGCTAGTTCGTTGTAATTTACTATATTAACTTTTTGGTGATATTTTATCTCATCAGTCATCTTATAATAATAAATTAGATAAAAATATATTATAATAATGGACTTGATGAAACGACTCGCTGAACTCTACGAAGAAGATACTAGCGACAAAGTCACCAGCGATAAGGTCACATTTTCCAAAGATTTTATAGACAAATCTATTGGTTATAGTGAAGATGATATTTTGTATAACAATGAATCTGATGACGATGGTGAAATAGTCACTGTTGCTGACAGATCAAATTACAGCAGATCAACAACTAAACGGTATAATGTCAAGTATCACATTGCTAAACAAATAATAAAATTTAATTTTACCGTTGCCGAACAACAACTGTTTTGGCAGCTAATCAAACCTTTCTTAAATATCAAGATTCCAGGCCGACAGAAAAATATCAAATTCGATTTCATATTCGTTAAAATTTTTAATCTAATGACGATCTCTAACGATCGTAAGCAGTATCTAATATCGTTATGTAAACCAGTAAAATGTAAATCTGTCAAACAAAAGTATGAGTTAATTTATAATAGCATTATATCATAATCTGCTTAGTTGGGATCCAACTGTTAAATTTATCGCTATACCCACGCCATTTGACTAAACTTTTACTTCCTTTTTTTCTAATCACTTTCTCGATAACAAAAACATACTGCTCAGTTTTCTGTAGTTCTTGTTCATAAAAACTACCTACGATCGGTTCCCCTGCCAGATCTTTTAAAACGTACGTTACAGGTACTGTTAAAAGTACCTTATCAACCACAAATACTTCTTCGCTCCAGTTTAGAGTAAATCCTTTTGCAAATACCTTTTTCATCAAAGAAATTCTAACTTTATCACCAACCTTAAATTTATGTCTGCGGTACATGTTTTCATTTGCTAATATCGGATTTTTAACAGCTTTTTTAGGTGTCATTTTGACGGTTCGATGTTTCGTGTTATTATATTCACCTACGATTTGAGAAAGGTCATCGATGTACCTGTTGGTGTTTTTAGCTGTCATATGTTTGTGTAATTTTTCGTTTAGCGTGCGATTAAATCTCTCGACAACAACGCTTTTACCTTCGTTTCCTGTAACGTATTTTTTTATATTATTTTGTTCTAGAAACTGTTCAAACTTTTTGTTAAAAAACTCAGATCCGTGATCAGTCCAGATTTTATTTGGTTTTCTTTCTGTACTCGTTATTATTTGTTTTAACGCATCAGTCATTGAAGTCCCTGTCTTATCCGAAACAGGTACACTGAAAGCGTATTTGCTAAAAACATCTATAACATTAAACAAATACCTTTTTGGAGCGCCATGTGCGCCATCGTTAAACTGAGCCAGATTAGATACATCCACCAAATCTATTGCCCAGATATCATCTACACCATTAGCGACAACTTTACGTCGTGGAAACTTTTTTTTTAGGTCTGTGCAGCTCGACTGCAAGATCATCGTATACTTTTTTCCGAGTCGAGACTCACCGAGTCCAAGTTTATATTTTGCTCCTATCATTCCCTGAACAAATTTTCTATCAAAACGTTCTCGTAGATTTGTTGGCTTCATAACACGTAATTCGTCTAACATTACTTTATCACAATCTAATTTTGAGTTTTCATGATCACGATAACAGATATCATGACGCATTGCAATTGCATCCACTTGATTGTAAGGCTCTTGTCCTGGCAACGGATTGTCGTTTTCATCTAGTTGTTGATCTAGTGGATTCCACGGACCAGTATGCTTATGACCTGGCAAAGTCCAACCGCCTTTTGGTTTTGGCAATTTTCCAATTAGTTTATGTATATCTAAACCTGACCCTATTATTTCTCTGTTGTTACAACATTGACAGTATGCGACAATTTTATTTTGCTCAATACACAAATCTCTGTCAGAATCACAGTTGCATATCATTCTATATTTTTAATCGTCGACTAAAATAATATTAGGATAACCAGATCCTAGCGACGTCGCTGGAGATACTATCGCTGAGGATGTCGCTGGAGATACTATCGCTGGGGACGTTTTCTTTAAGAATGTATTTTTTCTTTTTCCACAGATTGCACAAATACTTTTTAATATTATCCTGTTGTTTTTTGTTTTTTTTTCTGTTGTTTCATTAATATTGTCTGTTTTAGTTCTACACTTGAGACAGTATGTTGACATTATTCTATTTTTAAGTTTAGATAAAATTTATTGCGATCTCATCATTAGCGTGAGAAGAATGCTTGTCAAACTGTAAAATAAATTTTAAAAAGTTAAGATTTCTGCTCATCTGTTGGATAAACATTATACAATAATATCCACAAGCAGACGTTCCAACAGGTTGGAGTTGATTTGACGAATAATATATTTTTTTAAATTTTTTGTTCATATACTTTTTTATTACATCGCTTGGAGGAAGTCCAAACGAGTCAAAAATAATTATTATTATAAACTGCTACCCAATTTGTGCCGGATCCGTCATTGAAATCTTGTATATTAATAACACACGAACTTACAGCTGACGGCGATTTTATTGCTGCGAGTTCATCTTTAGAATAAACTCCGTGAAATCCAGAAACTGCTTTTAACTTATCAATGATATCAAAATTACTCAACGGGGTGGTCGAGTTCCCGGTAATGTTAGACCACGTCCGATTCCTAAAAGATTTGGCAGCAGACTTCCCGCTAGTCCCGCCAAAAGTGGAGCGAACGGAATAATTCCTCCTTGTTTTGTTTGATTGCATTTGCATTTGCATTTTGGTGTTGGCGATTTTGTTTTTGTTGTTTTCTTTTTTGTTGTTGTTGGTGATTTCTTTTTCTTTTGTGGCATTATAATATATCATTTACATAAAATTTACAATTTTTTTATTCCACTTCCACGAATGATACCATTACCTTTGACTGCTTTCTCCGTTGCGCCAGATATTGCTCCAGACGCTGTTGCTATTCCTAATGTGCCTAAGACTGGTAAAATTTTAGGTATTATTGTACTAGTTAATACTGATAATGCTGGACCAAGAAAACCACCTTTGACAACAATATCATTTGCCATCGCTGTCATTTGTGCAGCACTCAAATTTAAAACAAAAGTTTTTTTTACGATCATACTTTTTTACTTGATTTTTTGTTAGCATTAATTTTGTTAAACACCATCAGAAATATTAGGATTGATTTTTAATGATACCTGTTCTCGCTTTGCAATAGCAGCTACTAATTTTTTAACTTGGCCATCGGTTAAGTATACTTCTTTTATAATATATTTTGCCATTTTATATAACAACTGTAGATTAAACTTGAACTGTCATTTTACCTCCAATAGAATCTACCGTGATAAATCAATCACTAATCACTAATGCGTATACGTACAACGGCGCTACTGGAACCACCCCCAAGTGTCCAGGTGATTTCAATATCCGCTGTGCTGTCTACAATTCGCTCGTTATGTTTACTAACATCAAAATGAAATATAGGATAAAGGGTACGAAATTCCTCTGCTGATATTTGAGTTCCATCTTCAACATCTTGATATTTTTGTATTGCGTCAAGCAGGTACATGTACGGTCGAGAAATATTTTTATTAACGTCATCAGCAAAATTACACTCGATAGCTTGTTCTGGATATTGCTTTGAATTTAATCTAGCGTATATTCGTCTAACATCAGCGTGGTCAAATATTGCATTATTTTGTTGTTGGTTATCTCGTCGGGCTTGCTGTTGAAATACGACAAAGATATTTCTCGGCAGTTGTTCGCTTGATGTTGTTGTGACCCTCCACGTGTAGTCAGTAGTATTTGGAACCGCTGTCTGATATATTTTATGCTGCTTAAAGTAAATTCTGTTTGTATGCTTATCAAGCGTACTATTTAGTTCTGACATTTTAGTGATCGACGGTGTTATACGTGGCATCCACAAAGCAAGTTTGTTTATGATAAACTGTACTTCAGCACCTCCAGATCTAAACAAGCAATCGTTTTGGTCTGCTCGATCTAAAATAAGAGTATGTTTTACTCCGCGAAATACTTTATCATAATCGCGACAAAAGCCTAAAATCATACTTAGCGGAAGCATCATTGTAATTTGACGTGATCCTGCTGCAAGTTTTCTTCGCCTAGCAAAGCCTTCGTTATAACGTGGATTTCTCACGTCAAGTGTGCTAAGAAGCAAATTTAACATTGCAGTACCGTCTGCAGCTGCAGCTGGTGGCGTTATATTTAGATTATTAAAAGCTGCTGTAAGAGAAACTCTTGTAGCGTCTGCATTAGCAGCTGCACCTGGTGCGACAATATCTAGTGCAACAGCATTAGCAATGAGAAAATTTCTCACAATTACAGTATTTTCATCAGCATTAGCTCCATGTACTATAGCGCCTCTCTTTAAAAATTCAGTTGATTCAGCTATACCCCGTCCCGTATCTTTAAACCACATCATGTTAGTTGCAGTTGATCTTGAGTAATCATCTGTAAACGAAATCATATTTTAGCACTTTTAAATAAACTCCAGCCGTTGTTTATAAGAGCTACTTCTGCTCCAACTGCAATTACAGCAGGTGGATTGGCTAATGTCATAATCTGACCACGAACTTCTAACGTAGCCTTTTGTGGCAGTAGAAATACATCTTCGTCTCAAGTATTAAAGGTTCTGATACCAGCTTTATTTGGTTCGTTAGAATTTTCAATAAGGTACTCAACAAACTCAAATTCTGTCACATCATTGTCGATGTCATAAGTTTCTATTAACTCGAGATAATTTTTAACAGACATTTTATTTTATTAGATTATATAAAATTTTATTGCGGCACTGTTACTTTAGATATTAATCTTTGTATGATCTGCTCGCCCTTTGGTGATAATAATTTTTTTGTTGTTGTTATCATAGCTCGCTGGGTTTCTTTTGTTGGAGCGAATTCTGAGATAACTTGTTTTATTTCAGATGCAGTCGGTGGATCACCTTTTATTTTATCAGCTATTTTTTTGTCCCACCGCAGTCCCAGCGGCAGATGCAGCCCCAGTTGCAAAAGCTTTACCAGCGTCAATAGCAATTGGTGCAACTTTACGTGCTATACCCGGAATATTTTCAAAAACTTTAGTGAACATATTTCCAAAAAAATCCTCCTACTATTTTTCTCCGATAAACTTTTTTTCTTTGTTTCATTATATTTGATGTTGCATAATTTTTACTTTTGCTCGCGTAGATGTAAATAATAAGTTACAACTTCATTATTAACATGTAACTGTTTTCCTGATTGATCTGTCAACTGCATTATTATACTTGATATTTGATTTTCAACGTTTAAAGGATAATATATAATATGTCGTGGAGTTATTTGCATGAGAGAACCTGGCGGGACTTCTGGTGAGAAACTGTAAATCGTTTGACCTTTGCTACCTTTTGATGTATAAGAGCCAGAAGCAATAGAGCAATTTACTAATATTGTATTTACTTCTGTTATATTTGCTGGCAGTTCACTGTCATATGTAATAGGCTGATCAAGTGCAGTGTAAGTTTTTTCAGTAAATCCTAACAGTTGTGCAATACTTCTTTCTCTTGGTTCAAGACTGATTATTATATTTTTCAAAGTTATCCTAGTTCGCAATGTGTTATAATTTGCTGCTAATTCAAAATTATCAGCCACACCGTCAGCTTTTGTGATGAGCTCTTTGATTGTCTTGTTTAGATCAGTAATGTTATAAGCTCCTTGCGGAATTTTTATTTTTTTGTTGTAGATATTGGAGATGGTGTAATCATAGTAAAATACATTTCATTGTTAACATCATTTTTCACGTTAGGTATAGCATTCCAGCAAGTACAAGAAATTAATCCAATTTCATATTGTTTTGTAAGATCTAGTTGGATAGGTGGAATATAATTTACTGAAAAATTTGCGCTATCTATCGCAGACTCACTAGAGTTTAGTAATAATGTTGTTTGCATTCCTTTAATATTATATCATTTTACAAAATTAAGTCGCGGTGTAAAGTTTCATATTCGTCAGATGTTAATAATTCACTCGATCTTAGATGATCAAGTATGTCAATGATTTCATTATCAAGTTTAACACTAACATTTCCAGCTTCCTTTGACGATATTAATAACATTAATCTACCTATCATTTCAGTATTTGAAGTAAATACTTTTACACCAGTTCCTGTTCTTACTCTACTTTTTTGTATACGAGATTTATCAAAAGTAAAAAATTTCCTTCTAAAACTCCACCCACTACCAAAAGGTTTTGCTCTACTATTTTCTGCTGTTTTTTTTTAAACGTGAGAGCAATGACACCGTTTCTCATTCTATCATAAAGTGGAAGCATATCATCAATTTTTGTAACCGTGTTTATTTCATCTTTAGCAGCAGCTTCGTCTCTTAATATTACATCTAATTTATCGATTAATGCTTGATATTCTGCATCAGTCCACCTGCTTATATTTTCAATATCACTTATATTTTCTTTGTTTAAAAAAATCATCATATTCACTACCTTTTATCTCATCATTTGCTCTTTTTGTAAAATAAAATCTTTGATCTCCAACTTCCATAAACTTTACAGTAAGATCACCGACTCTTTGTTGCTCCTCTCTGATATCTTTTATGTCTCCTGATAAATTTGTTATAATATTTGTTATTCCTTGTGTTGTTAACTCTGCTAATCTTCGCTCAAGTTCAAGCGGATGTTTATCAATCGATCTGTTTCAGCTTGTCTAGCCGCAGGATCAGCTATATTTGCTGTAAGTGCCTCAATTAGTTTTCTTTTTTCTTCATCAGATCTAGTAACAAGTTTTGCAGCAGCTTCTTCCTGTTGTTCTCTAACAATTCCAACCAAACCTTTTTCCTGCAGTTGTTTAAGTTCTTCTTCTGACAGTGGTTTAGTTTCAGGTTGTTTACCTAATAGTGCTTCAGTAACTGGCTTGAAAATTGTAGCTGTTGCTTCTGTAGCAGTTACTTGCCCACGTCGTGCTTCTTGTACTTTTTGCTTAAGTGATGCCTGAGATTGAGCAAGTTTTTTTTAGATCTTCTATGTGTTGTCTGTATTTTGCTCGTTTGTCCATTATTATAATTATAAATTTTATAAAATTGAAACGCTTTACTGTAAGTAACTGTTAATACAACAGCGAAACATTTTAGTTGGATCATTTGTAAGTTTATCAAACAAGAAAAAGTTAAATTTAACTTTTGTAGCATTACGGTAAAGTTCAATAAACTTATCTTTTGTCACGCCACCGAATTGCTCGCTTGCAATATTTCTAACGTCAACATTATCCAGTCCTGGAAATAATATAAAACAACCCGTATTTCGCCGAATAAATCTGTCAACATTATAAAATCCTTGAGCGAGATAAACAGAATTACACTGTTTGTTACGTGACAGTGAGAAATATGATCTTATTTTATTCATCTCCATGCTATTTAGAGGAATATCGTCAAAACTACTATCTTATGTTCATCTGCATCAAGTTGATTAACTGGAATAAGATCTTCTGGCTGCCTAATTATAAAAAAAAATCTTCACCAGCTTTAAGATCATCACGAAGCTTGTTATTATATTCGCTTAATAACTCATACTTATCTTGCTGTGGATTGATTGTATAAATATAAACTCTGTCGTAGTTAAAATTATCACCAAGAAGCAAATTCATAAGCAAATTTGTTTTCCCCGATCCATTTCGCCCAACAATAAGATAATGACAATCAGGAAGTTCATTGTTATGTTTGTGCTTCACTAGTCTCTCTGTATCAAAGTTTAGTATCGACGATTTTGCCATTTTATATAATATTAAACTAGTGTTGATAATTTTATCTAGGACAGTAAATAATGAGCTACTATACAAAATTTGGAACACTATCAGATTTATCAACAAAAGGTTACCAAGGTGACTTATCCAAATATGCAACTCTTGATCGGCTCAAAAATGAAAACAATAATTTACTAAATCTTACCAGCGTAGATCCAGATGAAGTCGTCATTTTCCAGGACAAAGAAGGACGATTAAAGACGAGTAACTTAAAACTGTCAGATGTAGTTGTACGAAATCCAAGTGGGAATATTGTTATGACACAAAACAAGATTACAGATCTTGGAAACCCAACTGAGGATGGGGATGCTGTCACTAAAAAATACGTCAATGATTTAGACGCTTCAATTAATAATGAAATCACAGCGCTCAAAACTGATTTTACCAGTCACGTTAATACATTTTTAAGTTTTCGCAGAAACATAAACAAAATTAGAGATGAATTTTTTTTGAAATCCATCAAATGTTAACATTACACTCGCTAATATTAACACAAAACTCAATGATATTAACACAAAACTCAATGATATTATTAGTGGAATTCCTAATATTGTTGAGAAAACGAATATGATTAAAATGCCTCACAAACAGATTAAAAATATTTTGTATACTGTTGCATCCGGTTATAGTGAATGGACATCACAAAACAAATCTATCAAATATATTGCAGAAGTTACAGGTGTGTATAGATTGTCAGTGTTTAGCAGTGTAAAGTTTAAAATATTTACCACATATTCATGGCGTTATTTAGATGATGACATATTTGGAATATTATCTGTAATATTAAACAAAAATTCTGAGGAGGAATTTACACTTGAACCAACTGATAAAAATTTTGTAGGTCCCTATCGGTGGAGTTTGGAATTTGTAGCTGATTTATCATAACTATGTAAACAAATATTATAATGAAAAGAAGTATAGTTGATTTTAATCACATTTCAAAAGATATTCCAGAACAGGATGTGGACGCACTAATACAATACTATAAATATTATCATAAAAAACTTTGGTGCGTGAAAAAATGTTACAAATACTACAACAAGATCCTTCGAGTAATATCATATCTACCCTTGTTAATGACCAGTTCTGGTATAATTTCAAGTGGGGTATGATTAAATCCTTTTTTGTTAATCATATCCGCTATTGGTGTTTCACTTACAGCGGCATGTAAAAAAATAGAACCAAGACTTTTGATAAAGAAGCACGGTTGTTTAACATCAATTAAAACTTACAAGAAACTACTTGATCAGATCCGGTCTTACATACGAGGAGTTAAATATAATATGGATGATTTATTACGTGAATTTCGTATTATTGACAATATGTTAACAGACATTCTACCAATGAGGGTTAGCAAGTATGAAAAAAAATATCTAAAAAAATATGAGTAACATAAAAATTTATCTAAACTTAAGATATAATATAACTAAAAAAATATCACTTACCTTCATCATTTTCATTCTAATGCTAATTTAATTTCCACCTTGTTAACTGAAACGTTCTAATAGGTGTGGGAGGGGTGGGTGGGCCAAAACCCTCATTTCCCTGTTTTGGAAACCCTCATTTAATTTATACTTGTTTGGAGGGTAAAAAAAAATGAAGTGAGCCAAAACTCTCATTTCCTAATACTACTCAGGTTTACAGTGCACAGATTTATTGATTAAAAAGTATTAAGACCTATTACAGAAGACTACCTATCCTGAGAGACCATGAGGTTTTTTTTTAATAAGGGGTTGTCTTTCAAGAAAGGATTTATTGTTCTGTAATTTGTCATACTGAAAACAAGTTCCTTTGAAAATTAAAGCAATTCAAATTAATATTTCCCCCCAAAATACTTGAAAATCCAATTCTTAAAATGTTTCCAGTAAAACATGCCCCTGCCAGTATGTCATAACTGAAAACACCTTGCAAGAAACAACTTCATAGTCAACAGGTACCCAAAACTTTATCAGATTTGGAATAGGAAAAAGGTAAATACAAATTTACTTTGATGTCTTTGATAATGCAAGGTAAACTTCTATGTAAGCCATGAAGATGGCTACACTGCAAAAAGGTGAAACTCTTACTTTAACTTGCTTTCTTGATATGATGTCTTATTCCAAATTTGATTTCAATCCTTTATATATAAATGGTTTTATAATTTATCAAGCAGTAAGATTTGTTATGTAAGGACTTGGACAGGATGATGGACAAAGAGATGACACCATAGGCATAACAGTTTGCTTGTATGTCTGATTTCACAATGAGGGAGGGCTATACAGACTCATGTGGTTCAAAAAGAAAGAAAGAAGTATGTATTATCAACTTAGTTGACATTTTTATTGCATAACAAAAGCCATGTCCCAAATGCTTTGATTGGCAGTTGACAAATTGATACCACTATTCTAAGTACAGACAAAAGGGGGCACATATATTTCTATACAGGAAGCAGCTAGAGTTTAGAGTTGCCAACTGCTGCAACTGCTTATAAAATGAAAAAAAAAATATCTTCCTCCAGTTTGGTTAAAGAACTTAACTGGAGATGTATTTGCTTGCAGCATGGTGAACTGATCACATAGCACTTGTATATGAATGTTATAGGCATAAACTGCCCTGATATATATTTCACAAATTTCTAATGAACTACGAAATCTAAACTCCATGAACTAGCAACAGGTTGTCATTTAATTTCATACAAGGCAAAGAATTGTCCTTATCATCATCTTGGCATTTAATTTCACATTTTGTTAATGTTGATTTGTTATTGTTGTTGTTGTTGTTGTTGTGTTTAATGCCATTTCTCAGCACATGATAGGCTATATATGGTGGTCAGTATAAATGGTGGAACAACCTGGGAAAACCTCAGAAAGAACCACAAACCCACAAGAAGTTACTGGCAAGCAATGTTGATTTGAAAGAGTACAAAGTTCACTCACATGAAATGTACACAGATTTGTAATTAATGTAATGAGGACTATTTGTTTTATCTAAGGATGATTTTAAAGAGATTAAAGTAAACCATGATCTGATACCACATTATGTAACAATTGACATCTCTTTCATACATTCCTATGCAACCAAAAGTAAAAAAAGTTACCCAGACTAAAAGTGTACAAATAAAATCTTTAGATTTTCTAGAATACTTTCAAGAAGATATTGAGTTTGGTTAAATTTTCTTATCAAGGTGTCAGGCCTGATCTATGCTAAGTGCAGTTGTGAAAAACAATGAACTTGGAAAAATAAAATACAATTTTTCTGCAGTTGCTGCAAAGTTGTTCAGTGGCAAGTTTTCAGTAAATGTATCCGGTATATGGGTACATCAACACAACCCTGACCACATAGTGCCAGTAAAAAGTAACGATCCAAAATATTAATGTAAACATTGAACGTGACATTTAAGATGATGAACCTCTCCAAATGGATATAATTATGTAATTCTACAAGATAACAGTTAAAGCTGTTAAAATTCTTCAAAAGGTATATAAAATACAAGATTAAAAGTAAGATATATAATTAATTACTTGGTCACAATTTGTTATATAGACCCCATCTCTTTAAAATGTCTTTGATTTTTTTTATTGGTTCATCATTGGGAGTATTTATCTAACCAAGTTCACCAGAAATATCTTGCATGGTAAGATGATACACTCAACAAGAATGTGATTCACTGCATGGTATATACTCTGGTTGAGATCAAATACAGAAATATTGGCTGGTATCTTGGACTTAAATAAGACACTGGTTTATATCAATAATGTGAATGTAATAAATTTGATACTCTAGAACCGTTTCCAGCTTGTCTTTCTCGCAGTTTGATTTTTCAAAATTTTTTCAGTTTTTGGTGGCAATGAAATTTAAACAGAAAATTTTGCAGCTGACACTAATAAAATAGTTTAGAAACCATCATGTCCACATGGAAACAAAATGTTAAAAGATTGTCCTAATATTTGAGGATTTTTAAACTATCTTTTCTGACAAGACTTTATCACACAATGTAAACAGCTAAATTTGCCAAATTATACAAATGATTTGTTCCATTTCTGCAGAAAGAATGATTGACAGGCATGTTGAGATATGTAGTCATTCAGATCATGGACTGTATCCATGTTACATGAACTGATACAAAGTACTATATCCATGTTACACAAACTGATACAAAGTACTATATCCATGTTACACAAACTGATACAAAGTACTGTATCCATGTTACATGAACTGATACAAAGTACTATATCCATGTTACACAAACTGATACAAAGTACTGTATCCATGTTACATGAACTGATACAAAGTACTGTATCCATGTTACATGAACTGATACAAAGTACTATATCCATGTTACACAAACTGATACAAAGTACTGTATCCATGTTACACAAACTGATACAAAGTACTGTATCCATGTTACATGAACTGATACAAAGTACTGTATCCATGTTATACAAACTGATACAAAGTACTATATCCATGTTACCTGAACTGATACAAAGTACTGTATCCATGTTACATGAACTGATACAAAGTACTGTATCCATGTTACATGAACTGATACAAAGTACTGTATCCATATTACATGAACTGATACAAAGTACTGTATCCATGTAACATGAACTGATACAAAATCTGGGTTGTTCTGGCTGCATCATTCGAGCTGATGTTGGTCATGCCACCCACTAATATTGACAAACTCTGAACTAGCCATGTGCAGGAATCCATGGAATTTCTTTGTACTCCCAATCATTTTGCAGAATGCTATTGTTCTAATTACGGATACTGTCTCATATTGCAGGTATTATAGTAGAAAATATGAAACTTAAGGTCTCTACAATTTTGTTTAAGCTGGAAATAGGGTTTTTATTTACAATAAAACAGAAGCTGATCCCCAGAGTAAGCTTAGGTTAAGTCTACAAAACTCAGGAAAGTACTCTGAATCAAACATTTTCATGAGTATCTGTATTATTGTTATAAATTTTGAAAGAACTACAGTTTTGAAAATGTAATACACCTATAATAATATACTTTTGCATGTGAGTGGAAGATTTAACATTATAAATATGCTGAAATTAAATACAAAAGTTTTTATGATATAAAATTATCCATAATAAACAGAACTTTAGCTTGCTTTGGAAAGTCTGAAATTATCAAACTTCATAAAGCTTGCCTTATGGACCTTTGATTTCCACTGATGATAAATTGGATGAATAGAACAAATCCAATACAAGTATGAAATTTATATTCTCTAACCAAGTGGAGGAAAGTATTTGGAAGTGAAGGTTTTATCAAATTTGATTCAAAATTACAATACCATATAAAACAACTATAAGAGAATTAGATAAAATATTTAGCAACAATTATGGCTGTCCATGGACATCACTGGAAAAAAAAGCAGCATACAAATGTTGACTTCTCAAACAGATTAGTTACATTATAATAAGATATAGATCAGTATGACCTAATTTTGTCAAAGTTACTCATACGGAGATAAGAAATCATCAAAATATATCATAAACATCAATGGTCATTCCATATCTTGGTAAAAAAATCTTGTACATTTTGCACTATAATTTTGCATCAGGAATTCAATACATAGGAAAAGAAACACAACTGCCAGAAAATTGGAGTAAAATTGAATAAACTAGGAAATGATATTATTCTTATTAAGTATTAAATTATTAAATTCCACATGTTTAGCTATCACAACATTAAATTTTATACTCTTTTATTATTTACATTAATTTAAGACAAAAGTTTTCAAAAGTAAGGTGAAAAGCACCATCACAACATAATGTTACATAGTCACTTACAATTAGGAATATTTTTCATGCACATTTTTCTGTTTCTTCTACTGTTAACAAGGTATTATTGCTAACTAGAATTTGTATAAAGAAAAGTTTTATTGCTAATATTCACAATATTTGTGGTAATATTCACAATCTTTGTGGCACTATAATTCACAATCTTTGCGGCACTATTCACAATCTTTGTGGCACTATTCACAATCTTTGTGGCACTATAATTCACAATCTTTGCGGCACTATTCACAATCTTTGTGGCACTATTCACAATCTTTGTGGCACTATAATTCACAATCTTTGTGGCACTATTCACAATCTTACTGCCAATACTTACCATCCTTTGTTAATAATCACAAAGCATGAGTTAATATCATGTATGTGTGTATTGGACTTCCATGATTGGTCATATATGCCATACATATCTTACAAAACCAAATTTTTAAACCAACAATGAAATGCCTAAATTTCTGGAAGTAGGAGTTTCTGCAATGAAACTCATTCAGATTTGGCCTCAGGATCATGAGATGGAATTGTTCATGTGATAAATCTGTGACTTGGTCCAGCATCGATGATTCACTATTTGGTCTTTCTCTCAAGTTTCAAGTTTTTATTATCACAGTATTTTTTGACAGAACTTTGATGAACACAAGAACTTCATCTGCACTTTTCAAAACTTTTTCCAGCCATCACTGTACCTAAGTTTATTGATTTATCATTTTCAGTATCCCTTTCAAAACTTTGAACAATCAGAGAATTAGGACAAAGGAATCCTGTCATTAAAGGAAATGGACTATTACCAGAAATATTGCAAAATGGAGCCAAGCAGCATTTCGCTGACAAGGCCAAAGATTTCTCCATCACTGTTGCTACAATGGAATGCAATGATTTCCATTGAAACTCATACATAGGTATTGACCTCATCTAATACATACCATACATTGTAACTGATGTAAAATTTCTTTGGGACTGCAGTAGATGGTATTATGTAACCAGGCTAGCTTTCTTCATCAAGGAGTCCATTAAGCAGTCTGTCAAATTTCATACATAGAGAGGGATTCTCAACAAACAGTGTGGTCAATTTGTGAAAGAGAAGTGACATTCCTTATTCAAATAATATATGCTTACATATAAGGGTTTTACTAATATACATTCAGAACATGGATAAGCAAGTTTGATATGAACAGCAGATCACTCCATCCCTATTACTTAAATGGGTCTGTTCCTAGTTATTGTTGAGCTATAATGTGTTATCTGACTCAGGTACATGTGTAGCTGAATTCCTTTTTAGCCATATTTTAAAAAATAAACGAGGACATTGTCAAATGTTAAGCTTATTGGTAATTTCAGAGCAAATAATGGCTTGAAAACTTAAATAAAAGACCAAATTTGGATATACAGTGGAATTTTCCAAGGCAAGATGAAATAGGGCTAAAAAGCAAAGGTATGTTGGATTGATTGACTCTGAATGGACTGTTCTAAACATTTTCTCAGTATGCATGTACATAGGTTTGTTTCTCTGTATTTTTTTTTGTATGTAATGTAAAAATGTATCCAATGGTATGTGTTTGCTACTGTATGAGTGAAAGCAATCAAAATAATTATAATTTCATGAAATTAATTAATTTTTCTCTAAAAAATAATTCATAAAGAGTTGAATGCCTAAATGTTTAAATGTAAGATCTTGAGTGCTCACATTTACACATACATTTATAACCAAATGGACTCCTTTCAACTAAGGATTAAAACATGGTTTGTCTACTAGCGGTCAGACACCTCATGCATCTTGAACACTGCACTCTTTCTCCCTTCATTAAGGTTGTGAATTTTTCACTAAAGAAAGATTGCAAAAATTTACATTAAGATTACCTCTTTCATCTAAACAGACTTATCGCATGTAGTCCATTCTATCCAAGAACAAGGTGCGTATATTAAAAAAAAAAACCATAACGAGTCCTCAAAAAAACCAATATACCATCAGACTGGGTTCATTCATATTAACAAAAAGCAAATTCATTTCATAATCTGACAGAATTTATAAATTTATCCATTAAAACTTCAATCACTCAAACAAGAGGCTCAAGTGAGTTTGAGATGGCTCGCCTGTCATCTATATGAATAGCCTTATGCATGAGCAGCTGCACAATAAATCAATTTCCCTAAAATGTCTTCCAATCCTGTCAGTTCCATATATTCTGAAATCAAATGTTTCAAGATTTTTCTGCATTTTATATCATCATCTATATTTTATGATGGAAAGATTTATTAAAGAATCACAGAAAAGCTTTGAAAATATACTGCGCACTTAGTTGATTTTTCAGCTAATTATTTAGAAATACACGAATCATCCTAAAAAAGAACCTTTCTGTCAAGACACTTTATGCATGTTGGTAAAAGGTCATGTTTTGAAATAAAGTCGTTTGACCTTTTTTTTCATTGTTAGTAATTTATTGCATATGGGATGGCCTTTCAGCTAGGGTAAATTCTGCCACATTTCATAAAATTCTGTTATGAAGCCTTTTATTAAAGTTATTAAAAGTTTTTCTGTTTTTAGTAAAAGCAACAATATTGGATGAACTGGTATCATTTGCACAAACTTGGATGCTATTTATTATAGGATATTTTCTATCTTATTCAATTAAATTCTGCTAAGAGGTCTGAGAAGTCATTAAAAATTACCAATTTTAAGTAATGGCAGCCAAATCTAATGGTGTATTCAAAATTATTTGTGCAAACTTCAAACTCTTTACAAGTTTTATCAAAATCTTCAAAGCAGTTTTTTTTCTCTTTATTTTGGCAATGTTAGCCATATGTGATGGCAAATTAACATCATTTGTTCAAATCTGAAAGCCAGTTATGACTGTATGCCTTCTGTCAAATTCGGTTTTAGCCATATTTGAGTAGCTGTTTCAAGATACTTCTGTATATAGTGATGGTGGCCATATTGGACAGCAAATTAACATGATTTAAACAAATTTAAAAGACCTTTTGCTGACCAGTTTTTAAAAAAAGCTGTTAAAAGGTATATTATTTTTTTTGCTTTACATTGAAGCCATAGTTTGATGCCAAACTGTCCTCATTTGTGCAAAACTGAGAGCCTATATATTAAATGCAAGACATTCGTAAAACTTGGTCATGATAGAATATATTAAACTCAAGTCATTTTGTGAAAACCATTTTTCTTTTTTTCAGCATTTGTTACCTTGATGTTTAGTTTACTGAAACCAAAATCTGATAGGTAATTTTTTTGTCTCAAATGCAAACCTTCCACAAAGTTTGGTCATGGTTCATAACATAATATTCAAGTTATTTTGTCAAAGCCATTTTTCTTCTGTAAATCCCAATGACAATGAAAATATCCCAAGTGGCACAGTGGTCTAAAGCGCAATGACAGAGCCCCGAGTGGCAGAGTGGTCTAAAGCGCTCTTTATTACAGATCACTGACATCTCACCTCTGTCTGTGTGAGTTTGAATCTAAGATTCTTCGAATGTGGATATGTGAGAAAGCTTGCCAGTAGCTTCTCGTGGGTCGGTTGTTCTTTCCGCAGATTTCCTGGTTTCTTCCTCCACCATTAATACTGGCTGCCATGTATAGCCTATCTTGTGCTGAAAAATGGTGTTAAACCCCACAATAACAACAAATGACAATGACATTTTAACTCACAAATGAGCAGGCAACTTTCTGGTCTTGAATGCAAGTAATTCACAAAGTTTAGTCAAGGCATGCAGTACACAACATGGGTAGTTTTGTGGATACAGTTTTTCCAATGTCAGAACATGTTATCTTGACCTTTTCCCTTCCTATTCTAAAATAAATGTCTTTTTTGTCTCAAATGCAAAAAAAAAATAATTAAAAAAATCCAGAAGCTACCATTTTTTTGAGTATCAGTGACCTTGATCTTTGACCTCTATAGGTGTCATTCTGATTTCAAATGCAAGCCACTTATACAATCTGGTTAAGGGATTAAGTAATTTCGTGGAAACATATTTCCTTCTTAAAATTTATGTGACCTTGACCCTCTTGATATGTAACTTGATTTTTTTCCTTGCTCCAAATTAAACTTACTTTAAAAAAACTTTGGTAAAAATAGATGATAGGGAACTTGAGTTACTGTGCAGAAATGAAACATAGAGCTGACAAATGGAGAGAAAAAATTATTAACAGGATATGGTGGATATATACATATTAAATAATGAATAACATTGATTAAAATCAGTTTTTTAAGAATTGAAATAGAAATGACAACCTCTTTAAAATCAGTTTCAAGTACAAGTTGTAATTTGGCGCAACCAGTGTGCTGATGACAATAAATTAAAACTTGGAGTAAAATGCTTAATTCAGCACAGATATAACTATCATTGTCACTAATACATGTATATCGCATTCAAATGCACAAGTTTTAATTGTAACTAGTTTTAATTTTTCACCTTAGCATTCTTCTAAAATTATCCATCATCCAATTTAAATATGTCCTAGTAAAACTCCCTTCTCCCTTCATATCTCACTCACTGAAAAACAAATATCCAAGTCATCAAGTTATACAACAGATAATTATAAATTGAGGAATGACAAATACTTGCCTGAACACTACCTGTCCTAATGTTATTGGGTAACAACTCACACATGACTAGTGACTGAACTGGCATGTAAAAGTACAAAAATCTCTATAGTGTCAACAAAGTCCATGATAAGGCTCACCCCACCCCCTCCAATAAGTCTTCCTTGTTAATAAACATTTGACTAAACTGACCTCTGAAATCAATAAATTCCCTAATGATTCTTAAGCTTGGGACCAAATCGTAAATATTTTTTAAAGGGTCAATTCTGTCAAATGTTAACAAACTAAGGCAAAAATCAAATTTCTTTCAAGTTCATTTTTATACATACATACCTCTAAACATGTAAAATCTAGTATTCCGCAAAAGCAATTGTGCAGAAACACAATTTGCACTGTACAAGATACAATTACATACCTATATATAGATGGATGGTGAGTCAATAGTGGCTCCTCCTAAAAATATATTAGTTTCCTAAGATGACTGATACATCTGTTCATGTAGCGTTGATCCTACCATGTCATTGTCCATCCATCAATGCAGGTTTGGCAGCTGACTTCTTGGACTAGCCATGAGTCAGTGACCTATGACTATATGCCATATATTTATAACTATGTGCCATATATTTATAACTATGTGCCATATATTTATAAACTAATGTGATAGTGTTGCTCTTGTTATTATTATTTTATTGTCACTCATGGCCCACTTTAACACAATATATTTTTTATATCTATATATCTGTTAATGTCTTGATTTCCAGAATTAGTCTGGTGTGCAAACTATGATGAATTGTCACTAAGAAACAATTGCATGGGTTTTGAAACAGCCATGGCTAAATCAAATGATCTGAGATTACCCATTATAGGAAATCCCCATGAAAAATTATCCATGTGGGTAACATAAATGCTGCCATTGAGATTACCTCATAATACTGGATATATGGTGGTAAAATGGTATTTGCCTAGGCATGTATGGAAACACTGCTTCCCCCTCCCAGTTAATGGAAGCAAAAAAACATGATTTGAGGAAATCATCTGCTTCAGTGACTCATAAAGCACAACATTTTACATTCATGCTTAGAACCCCAATAGTTGTATTATAGGAGCAAGAACAGATTTATTGGATTGTCAACGGACATTGTAATTATTTGACTTTTTTCTGATATTTTAAGAAAATTTATGTATAGAGACAGCAGTGTAAAAATAGTTACCCCATACGACTGTCCTGCTCTGCAGGTTAAAGTGAGGTTGATGATTGGGACCTGTATAAAGTAGAATTGTAAGGGTTATTCATGATAAAGCCATTGATCAGAAATACACACATCCTTGATTCCAAGTCATTGCCTTACTTTGCCAGGCATTTACCTCAAAAAGAAGGCTATGGCCACATACATCACTGAAAATTACAGCATATAGTCAAGTTGGATCCAATTGCATACTGCAAAGACCCAGATCTGCCATTGCATACTGAGATTGACAGATCTGGTTCTTTGCTGCTTGTTTGGAAAAATTAGTACATATACTAACAATACAGACACTGATCTAACATTGCATTATGCAATGACGGATCAGGGTCTTTGCTGTTTTTGCAAGTGGTCCTGATTTATATGAAAGAATATTTGGTATACATGTCAGAATAAAAAAAAATCCATGCAATGACATGGCCTGAACAATCTCCAGATTAAATATTGTTGAAAACTTTAGGTTATTTTTAAAGAGAAAGTTTAGAAAAAGAACCATGCACATCAACAATGTCCCACATGTTTTGTTCCTTGTTGGCTGAAAGAACTTGTTTGGTATGGCAAAGGGATAGATAGAAGTCTCCATACCCCATTTTTATGCTTTAATGTATGAATGAAATTCAAAATGAACTGAGATTTATAAAAGTTAGATTCACCCAGATCTGCTGTTGAATAATACGATAACAGATCTGGGTCTATGCAGTTTGTTAGTAGCAATAAGTGGAACAAACAACACAGACCTTGAGCTTCCTGCATGTTTTGTGCTGGCAGATCAAGACTTACGTTGTTTGCAGTTGGACCCAGCTTGCACAAAAGTATATATATATGGTACATTTGGTTACACTAGTTGTAACAATCACTAAGTTATAACCTGAACATTCAAGGACAGGTAACACACACACACACACACACAAACACACACACAATGTCAACTCCAAATTTTTAAAATATGAATTGTTTTTGTCAGTAATAATTTTAATAGACCAACATTTTAAATGTACTAAGACTGATTTTGATACCACACTTCACATGCTATAATACATCTGAATAAGATAAACATAACCAAAATTACAATTTAAGCAACATAAAATATTAAATAAATCATTAGCCATACTAAAAGTAAATACAGATTTCATCAGCACACCAGTAAATATGCATACATAATTTAAATATAATCTCTATGTTTGTATAAAAAATTTCTGCACTGGTGGGCAGAGACACTTGGCATTTTAATGTATTTCCAGTTGTCTATCCATTTTGGCATAATATTAAAACTTTACAGCAAATGCTATAAACAAACAGATGTGTACCATTGGTACTGTTTCAGTAGATTACAACCCAATGTGAAATATCTGAACGAAATAACCTGTATTCCTTCACTTCCAAATACAGTCTACACTTGTTTATTCACTGACTAAAACTAGCCTAATAATGAGATTAGCTGTACATTGGGGTCCTAATCTCAGCCATCATTAAGAGCAAGGATAGACAATGAAAAATGGAAATCAAGTCCAGTAAGAAGTAATTGCAGATGGATGGACACAACAATAGATACAGGGATCTACTCTACAGGTAGTTGTGTTAAAATTTAGTTAAATTGTATCATTGATAAACACAAAACTGTCAAATTTAAATTGTGTAATTTAATAAATTCCTATCAATTAATGAAACAGTGTAAAGCCCATTTCAGATTTTTACATTGTTTGAGCTTAAATTGAAAAAAAGTCAAAAGATTTATCTTTGAAAGAACACATTTTTCTTCGCTGCACAAGAAATTCAAATCTGAAATACATATTTCTTTTCTCTTCATCACTGCCACCTTCTCACATATAATCTAAATGACTGGTTTCAAGTTATGTAATTATTGTTGGTTTTTCTGACTTTGTTGGTTTTGTAAATAAAACCACATTTTATCTACCAGCCAATCATATTGGTGCTGCAGTACATAAACTATCCATATCCAGTTTTCAGTCTTACTGACAACTGACATGTTCATCATTTATAAGGTATTCCAGCCATGTAAGATTTAGCTCCCTTGATAACTCTTGCAACAAATGAGACACTTCATTCTTCTGAAAAGATACAATGCTCAAACACATTATTTCAAGTCCAAGTAATAAAAACATTTCTTACATACAACCAGTCAGAGTGACAGATATGTAGGTCCATAATGGACATACTGGATCTGCCACTCATAACTGGCAAATTTGAAAATGAAAGCTGTGAATAAAAATTTAAGATGAAAATTAGAAAGCAAAATTTTGTTGATATGAGTTAGCTGAATTCAAAGATTTTTGCATGGTACTTCAGATAAATTCTAGATTTTCATATATTAAATGCCTTTTTGGTTTTACAATGGTTGCTAAAATGTAGAGAATACACCAAGGCAATTACTTCTAAGAGGAATTATTCAAGCAATAGAAGAGATATATAAATTTCTGGCAGGAACAAATGGCGCAAAAATGGTATTTTTGTTCAATTTTAGGCTGGCAGAAGGCAGTCTGATACAGGAATTAGGGAGTTTGAAGATCTGTTATGGACGAGTTGTTGACTGTGAGCATGGATGATAGTATATCACGCAGCATTCTAACAAGTGTAGACTGTATATATATATATATATATATATATATATATATATATATATATATATATATATATATATATATATATATATATATAATTGTTACAAAATGCAAAAATAATAAAACACACATAGCACTTAGCTGCAGAGATACATGTCCCCATGGACAAGTTACAATGAAGAAAACCAATATATAACTATAACACAATTACTTTACAGATTATACACAAAGTTTAGCCACCCAGCTGAGTGAAGTAACAAACACTTAGAGCATTTTAACGATACAATTTTATAAGAAAACTTCACAATCTCAAAGCTACTGACACCATGCAATGAATGCCATTTCATTTTTTAATAACATTTGCTTATAATCAATAAGAAACATTTCTTTTCAAAATGTTTTTTCCCCAGACATCTCTCCTCTTAAACAAAGGTTAATCACAATAACGTTGATGTATATCATATTATTTTCAAAAAGAGAGATAACTGAACCTTAAACATTATTAAAATGTATGAATTCTGTACGAGATGAATAAATGCACATGCGCATATATCAAACATTGAAAACTTTCATTTGAGCAAATGCATTTTTCAACAAGTAATTAATATTAACCAAAAACAATGTACAGCATTATTGTTCTATTTACATCCAGATACATGATGAATGCTTTGCTGAACACAATATCTCAAATGATGCAACCTATTTATTAAAAACTTCTCAAATACATTAACTCAGTCTAAAAACCAAACTGATGATAGACTGCACCACTATTGTATTAAAAACTTCTCAAATACATGAACTCAATCTAAAAACCAAACTGATGATAGACTGCACCACTATTGTATTATAAGTGAAACCATTGTCACACTATCTACTCAAATTTTGGTCACTCCACTATATTTTCTTTTAGTGTTTTCTAATAATAAAAGAAAACTACATGTCAATATGGCCATCTTTTTCTAGGAGATTTTAGGATGAACACTGTGGTGTTTTAAGATCAACAATATGTTCATTTAGGCCAACTAGACACCATAAAATGTCTTTCAGTGAAAATCCCATGTCATTATAGCCATACATTCAGAAGCAGTGGCAATAACATTTTCAAAATGGCCAACATGGCTGCCACATGGCTATCCAATGGGAACCAGCTAGACCACATATCTTATAGTGAATACCGCAACCAAATGTTACAATCATTTGTCAAGGAGAATGAAGGAGGAATAACAATGTAGATATTTTAACAATATTTTCAAGATGCCACCATGTCAGATCAGTACACTTGTAACTTAGAAACCGTTTGATATCAAAAGAAGTCTTTTGGTGAAGACTCCATGTTCATATGATCATCCATTTAGAATGAGTTACAATAACAAGACTTTTTTCAAGATGGTTGCCATATTGTATGTTTGATAGGCACAATTTTTTATTTAGGACCAAGAAGACCCTGGCATAAATTATGTTTCTTGGCAATCCCATCAGTATGAGTAGCAATATGAAGCTAATGGCAGATGATGGATAAAAGACCATTGCCTAAGCTAGTCTGGTTAATGACCAGTAAAGCTTAAAAGATTCAGATACTTATATGCATCAAATCCATTAACCAGTCAGCTTACTGATATATCAATGGTGACATCCTGTATGTAAGGTTTTTGTCTGCTGTGCGATCAAATCATTAACAAGTATGTTTTTATTTGCAAATATATGCAAATAAGCATTTGTTAAAGTCGTTAATAAACATTTTACTTCAGGTTTTATATTTTATATTGAAAGGCTGAATTAGTGGAGTGACCTGAACTTTCAAAGATAGTGAGTAAAATCAACTTCAAAGTTACAATGAACAACACCTGCTTACAAAAAAAATGAGATTTTTTAAAAAAAATAAAATAATTCCATGAAAATGACAGTCAGTACCCCCAGATAATTTATTATGTGGCCGGTATGCAGATACCCAAAAAGTGCATCCTAAATTTAATCAGGTCACAGAT
Source organism: Potamilus streckersoni (assembly GCA_016746295.1). NCBI lineage: Eukaryota > Metazoa > Mollusca > Bivalvia > Unionida > Unionidae > Potamilus > Potamilus streckersoni. The sequence continues at coordinate 1,491,839 of JAEAOA010000698.1, read as the reverse complement.
TTATGGAGGCTGTAACATATGAAATGAACCAATCTGACAGGATTTGTTTAACCTCAACCTGGGATCTCTAAGACTTGCCCACCAAACGGCACATAACCCTAATTTGATGCTCCAGAGACGTAGATTAAGTCATCAGAAATAATGGCATTGATGAGGCATAGTGAATTGAATATAGGTTTTATTATCATCAATCCAAAAGGTTTTAAAATATTAAAACATTACGACAAAAATGATCACAATGATGTAAAACAAAACATAATACATTAATCATCCTGCAGAGAGTACACATTTACAGTTATGAAATATGGGATTTGATTAAAAAAAATAAAAAATAAAATAAAAAAGTAACCAATGTTTTGAATGTTCATATAAATTTACGATTACTGAAACAACTCAAACTTTGGTGGTTACCTAAATAACGTACACTCATGTAAACATTGATCTGCCAACAAAGAATATTCTGGCAGTTTAAATGTTCATCACAAATATCAAAAATTATTGTACTCCAAATTTAATTAAAAATCATTTCAACCAATCAAAAGGTTGCATGTGTCTACTCTGTGTAATATTTCCAAAGTTTGGAGTAATATTTCTTGCTCAAAATGTTGAGTAAAGTATTATGATGGAGGGATCAGGGTGTGTTATATAAAAGTAGATTTGGGTTAACACTGGAGGATGAACAATGTTATAATGTGCAAAACAAACGCCTGTACCAAATATACTTGATAATAAGTCAAGTCCAATTGCAAACAACATAGAACCTGATTGCATTGTTCATTCTACTGATTACTGCTAATAACCAGCATGGACATAGACCTGACAGCACATTATGTGACAATAGACATGGGTCTGTGCAAGTTTGCTGCTGAATGTAACTTATAAGCAAGTACATATGGCAATTTTCAAAAATTACTTTCATATCTAAAATTATCCCCACACAAGCACTAAACATTGTTTTGTGAAAATGAAATCATTGAAAGGAACCAAATGTTTCAGTGCTGTTGATCAAGCGAGACCTAATTTGAGCCAATCAGAATTAAAAATATTTTTTATGAATATAATAAAAGTATATATGGTTGATGATAAATTAACACTTATTTTAATTATTAATAAGAACATTTGCTTTATATATCAATAAGAACATTTGTTTACTTGAAATTAAGAACATTTGTTTACTTATTAATAAGGATGTAGTTGAACTTAGAGCTGTTCTTGAAGAAAGTAAAGTTGAGGATGTGTCTCCTGGATGGATAATGTATTGTGAACACCTGACTATTTTAAAAATTTCATTGGTCTGTAAACAGAATTCATTTTTTCATAACAATGAAAATAAAAAACCACAGTTACTTGTATGCAGTCACAATGAAAAACTATTCTAAGTAATTCAGGTTACAAACTGATACAACATACATTTTTCTGGTAAAATGTAAAATTTATCTACAATTAACTATATGGCACCATTTTGTTGGAAACAAATAACCAATGTAAAGTTTCCTGTATTTGAAATACAATTATTTTGCCCCCCTCCCAAACATAAATTCAAAACTTGTTTGCATACTGATATGTCATATTACAAAATCATTACCGTGACAACCATGGTGATGATGACCTGCTCATCAATAACAGATCATATTATCTAGGGTTGCCAATTTCATTCCATAACAAAATCCAGCAGAAATCATATGGTGAATAACAATTTATATCAAATAATCTTGAGTTGAATGAATGCATATCCAAATGATAGCTCTGGATCTCTGATCATCCATCTAGCTTATCAGCACAAACAATAATGTCGTCGCAAATCCATTCAATTTTTACTGAATTTTTAAAAAAGTATCAGGTCAACAAATTAAAATATTGAATTGCCCTATATGATGATGACTGATCAAATTATACTAAAAAAATAATAGAATTAAGTAGGATAAAAGAGAATGCATCGTTACTGTACAGCTATGACAAGAACATGTATTGAGTAAAAGTGTTGAATGCTGGGAACTAATCAAGTTTTAAGTATATATATATATATATATATATATATATATATATATATATATATATATATATATATATATATATATATATATATGAGTATCTATCTCACAAGATACCACACTTCCAACAGGATTCAAATAAAGGACACATTTTCAAGTCATACAGGGGCCTTAACTTGAATGAATGTTGTCAGAAAATGGTGAAATTTGAACCTGAGTTGGGCCTTCCATATGAAATAAACTTGGTTTCAATTAATACAGCTTTAAAAAGACAGAAGAACAATAAGAAACCATTTATGCTTACTCTTTACAGTCTTGGCAAAGAAATGGAAAAAAAATGTGTACATGAGAAAATCATTAGTTGATACATATATTGAACTTTATTAAGCATTTCTCTGATTTCACTGGTCAATAAGAGGATTATAATATGCTGTAACTATTGACAAGAATTTTATTGATTATAAACCCAACAGTAATCAAAGTAGAAAGATTAAAACAGTTGGTGTTGAATTTGAAAGTGCCTTGAAAACGGCTGTCTAACACAATACAACTGGGCCAGTCTTAAGAGCCTTGTTGCGGGGATCCAACGCTAAAATGTCTATGCATTTGACTTCAGGTCTTTAGTCTCTATTATCAATTACATTTCGAGGTACTTGTAGACCTAAATAGACCTCAGCAAACATTGCAGCCAATAGGAACACTTACCAACAAATGTCCATCCCAGTGGACCCAGCATCAGGCCATAATGGTACCCACATGTGAATTGCTACAGGCCATCACCTCTGATCTGGTTAATTGTCAGAGGTAAGTAACTCTAACATAAGTATGTTTTAAAACACAATATCTGAAAGTTTTCATACTTTAAAAATGTGGTTGTAATCTTTTGGGCAAATTTTTATATATATTAATTCCACAAATGTTCATCAGTGTTGTTAAATTATATCTGCATTTTTTTTGATAATCTTAAACCTTACATAAGGTAAAAAGACTGGCATGAATAGGGAGTAAGAACAGCATGCTATCTGTTTGGTTTCAGTTACCAATTAACAAGAAGTTTTCTGTTTGTTTTAATCTTCATAAAATTCATTTATTTTGTGGAAAATTCCACATTTCATCTTTGCAATTATGATCTAATGAATTGCTTTGCTTACTAAATTCCAATGTGGAAAAAAACCCATATATGTTATCTGACACTGAGACCTAACATACAAACTGTCCTGAATGATACTCTAGTATGAAATAAAGGTATGAACAAGAAGTTTTAAAATAAATCCTTGGTAGCAACCCCACTACCTTAAAACCAAGAAAAATATACAGGTCTACATAATTTATAATTGGATATGAAACTTTTACAGGTTGTATACAAAATTAATGCAATAATACACAAATTTATAATAATAAAACTTGGTACAACCTAAATTTTGATTAGCCTATATTCTAGATGAAGCACCTGTGCCTGAACTGGTTGGGCCAAACCCTGGCATTTGTTGAGAAGCATAATTCTTTATGTGTTGTAGACTAAGTAGGCTATTTGCCAGCATATTTTCTGGCCTCGTTGTCATGGAAACATTGAGATTTCTTTCTGTGGGTTCAGATCGCTTGAATCCAAGAGGATCATAAGGAAAATACCTTGGAGGCGCAATGGATGATATTTGTGGCAGAGACGTTGTGAAACTATTTGAGCCTAATCCACCACCATAAGGATAGTTGACATTATTTGAACCAGTTGCGCTTCCAAACTGTGGTATAGGCATGAAGGCTGATGATGGCTTTCCAGGAGGGCACGGGGTACAGGCACCATCGTTTAGATGTGGGAAATCAGTCTCATTGGAATGCTCCAAAGGTTCTTGCTTGATTTGCCGTGATGGGAACTTCGGTGTGCTATTATTATCTTGGGCATGTTTCGTCATGTGTCGAGCTAGATATGTTTCTTGTGTATAAGATTTGCCACATATCTTACAGATGTGTGTCTTGAGATGCTTAGTGTCAGAATGCTTTGGAATATGTTCTCTAAGACTCTGCTCATCAGCATAGCACTTGTAGCATGAATTACATCGATACGGCTTGTCTGTCATGTGTGACCGTGAATGTGACTGCAAATTTGAAAGCTGCGAGAAAGCCTTTCCACAACTGGGATGTGAACATTTGTAGGGTTTCTCCCCAGTGTGCGTTCTAATGTGTTGCTGCAGATGTGACAATTGTGTGAATTTTCTCTCACAGATCTCGCATTTATATGGTTTGATGCCTGCATGGATCCGAGCATGCTGTGACAGGTACGATGAATTGGCAAAACATTTCTGGCACTGGGGGCAGTGGTATGGCTTGGGATCTTGTTTATGTATTTGCTGACTATGAATGAGCATGTCTGATTTGGTATGAAATATCTGCAACAAGAAAGAAAAGCATGTCAGATATAGTATGAAAAGTCTATTATGAGAAAAAAAGAGGCCCAAGTGAAACATATTTCTCACACATCTGTAACTTTAGTATGTACCAGAAAGCTTGTGATAGCAAATTCATGCATGAGCCATTCATGCATGTACCAAAACTATAGACTGGAAAGAAAAGTTTGTACCACTGGATTGACACATCATCTTTTGGGCCTAAAAAAACATTGGTTTTCGAGTTTCATGCAAAATTGACAAATTGGAATAATCAGTCAGGTTAAGATATTTTTCACTCAATGAATTTTTAAACACCATTTACTGAGAGTGAACCATGGTTGCAAGATCTGATTTTATTCCTCTTAGAAAAGACCTGGTCAGTATTATTCAACAACATGATACACAATAATTATATACATAGTCTCTACACAACTAATGGTACTTAAATAATTGCTATAAATTTCAAACTGACCACAGACGACCTACATATACTGGTTGACTGTTCAAAATTAGTTTTTGAACATATACCTTACAGTGAATATCATTATCATTGTTGTTGTTGATATTATTATTATTATTATCATTATTATTATTATTATTATCATTATTATTATTATCATAATCCTCATCATCACATTAGCAAAGTTGTTTAACATGCACTATTCAACTAAATTGCAAAATATGTGCATATGGTGTTGTCTCCTAAATTTATGTTCCACGCAAAATTATCATATCATACTCACCTAAATCCATTCTACAAATGCAATCATCAACTTAAAATAATCACAGATCGTAGTCTGGATGTGCACCATAAATAAACACTAATTTCTCTACTAGCTGACCATGACCTGACCTGTACAACAGGACAGACTGTTTGGTCAGCCAACTTGTACAAATTAGGTCTGCAAACAGCTATTCTTGCTTTAAACAATATCTGGATTAGCCAGTTGTTTCTTTTCACCAAAATCAGTAGATAGCTTACTGTGGGAGACATGTCATGCATAGGAAATCAAAAGAAGCCACATGTCTATTCTTTGTGACCCATGAACCAAAACCTTGCCTGCAAAGACATGTTTGGACTATGACACTAATGATAACGGATGTAAGTCATATCTCTTCTCAAAGATGAGCTATTTTTCATCATAGATATCTACTACTTTTCCCACCATCAGTAAATGAATTATCTTTACCTCATTCCTAATGATATGTGATGTGATGTGATTTTGACATTTAATGTAACTTAACAATTTTTCAGTCATATCACTATGATGTCTGCAGTGTGGCAGTTTATAGTGATGTCTAGCACTGGGGCATCATGCCGAAGACATGTAGCACGATATCCCACCCAGTCACATTATCCTGATACCAGGCATTCCTAATTATAAAAGTAGCCTCAGTTTTGGAGTTTGACATATTGACACTTTGAGTTAGACTGACATTGTAACTGGAGTATGGTGAGTATAAGCAAGGGAAGAAAATTTTTGCACAACAATTCACAGGATGTTCCTTTATCTAAACAGACAGCTTTTTCTTGTAGTGATCCTAAATTGGCCACCAACAGGCTGTCCTAACCCTAAGTTTTATGATATGATTTATTCTAATAGCCCTTTATGATATTTCTGATGACCCAAACCCCAATTTCAGTCTCAACACTAGATATAAACAACTATCTAAAAAATTCCTTACTCAAGAAGCCAAAGTTTTGATTGTGTTGACTGAGTCACAGTGCAGATATACTCAAGTGAATACTTAAACAAGAGAAAAACCATTTGATTAGGAAACATTTGGCTGATCAAGGAAAACAGGTGACTGTTAAACAAATTTATATAAGAAATCTGCCAAGAGGAATTAGAATGATCATTGTAACCATATGAATGCTATGTAGAGGTGACCACATTTTGTACTGTACTGAGTGGCTTTGAGCAATGAAGAGTAGGAATTGTCTTGCCAATGTACACTATACAGAAAAATTCATTTACAATAACGCATACAATTCAATATTTCAAACGTAATCATAATCATAATTTATTTCACCTACTTACAGTGTTGCTTGTTATATTCCTATTTAATATTTGTCTTCCTCTTAAAATTAAACATTCAAGGAAGCTATGGTGGCTCAGAGGTTAGCATGCCAGATTCATGATTGAAAGGTGGGAGATGAATAGTAACATCAGACCAGCCTGGATCAGCTACTGTGCTAAGTCATTGGGCAAGGGTTTATACTCCAAATTCCCTGGTACAAAAACAAAATAAATTACAGATTATTTAATTTTTCATCTAAAATGTGTATTTTGCTAAATTTATAAATCCTTTATTGTAAAATTTGTAAAAAAAATGTTTTATATTTTTTCATAAGGGGAAGAACTCCATACAATTAGTGATTGTGAATAATCTTTTTATAGGTATACTTCCTTTGCTTTAATAGGCTAACTAGTGACTACAGTATTTTTTTATTATTATTATTATTATTATTATTATTATTATTATTATTATTATTATTATTATTATTATCATTATTATTATTATACAAGATGGACATATCAGCTTCAAATAATTATGAACCTGAAAACTCTTTTTGTTTTCTGTGAAATTTGGTCAAATTCTATTGCTGTGAAGTCATTTGTTTTTCTTTATAACAGCAACAGTCACCATATTTCACTGACATCAATCATGTAAGTCTGATAGACTTTCATGCCTTGATGTCAAATTTTGTCAAATTCTAATCAAAATTTTTTAAGGTTGTTTTGAGGTTCTTATATTTCAAGTATTGTTTTCTATATCTGAAGATAAATCAGCATCAGTTTTAAAAATTGGAAATGTTTTCTGTCAAGATTAGTCAAATTATGTTGAGTAGTTTTGGAACTATTATGGAGTTTCTATTTTATACTGCTGAAATAGCATTTCTATTATTTTTAATGATGGCCATTTTTGAATGTGAGCTGGCATCATTCATACAAACCTGAAAAATCTTCCTGCCTGTATGCCAAGTCAAATTTGATAAAATTCTGTTAAGCTAGTTTTTTTTAAAACTTTTTTAATAATAGACTATCATAATCTGCATCAATTTAAAACAGAATGTTCTCGGATTTACTATGGTAAAATTGGTTCATTGGGTTTTCTTGAGATGACCTAATGAATTTAAAGCAGCAATTGTTGATGGATACACTAATGATGATTCCAAACAGAAACATATCCATGCCAGAAACTCACTTGACCATACAACCAGATGAACAAATATCTACAACACTGAAATTTACTTGCAACTTCCACGAATTGAAGTTTTGTGATTTTCATTACAATGTAAGGAAAGTATAGTTCTATAGAGGAAATGGCTAGGTGGCAATGTGTAACCTATGACACTAGCAGATGATACAGATTACTGACAATCAAAACCAGGTGAAATAAGATCAATGCACAAAATTCATGCAAAATGTGGACTTAACTCCATTAAATGACATAGATGGAATCAAACAATTAAATTCTGCTGAAGTTATTTCAATATATTTTTTTAAGATCCAATAATAATGGAATTAATGGTGTGCCAACAAAATAGATGGGTAATTCTATCAGGGGCCATAACTATGCCTAACCATGATGCAAACTGAACAGCAAAAAAAAAAAAAGTGTTCTCAACAAAGATACATACCAAATTTGGCTTCGCTAAATGACACAGATTTTTGAAAACTTAACCTGGCCAAGATCTCTTCAATATAAAGACTGCAAAGCAAATTTTATTTAAATGCAATTAAAGTTAATAGAGTTACTGTATATAAATGAAAGTGACAATCAAGGGTTGTAACTCCAGCAAGTAATGATCCAAAACACTATCAATCAACCTCTGCTAAGGTCTTATCAAGGTGTGTACTGAATCTGGTTGACATAACGAAAGGTTCCACTCTTGTTTTGAAAGTGGGAAAGGCATATAGCAAAGTCAATCTACAAGTGTAACAATTTTGAAAAAGTTAAAATGTAATAGATTTTTTTTAGTGAAAACATCATGGTGGTATGATCCTCTAGGACTAACTATGGCAAAATATTCAAAATGGTTGATGTAGTGGCCATATTAAATGCCCATGCATCATCATTTTCTTTTAGGACCAACTAAATATCACAAGAAGACTTGTGGTGAGAAACCTATGTGATATGACTTTCAATTAATGAATTGAGCAGTGTTAACAAGGTTTTCAAGATGTCTGCTGTAGTGGCCATATTGGACATCACTGATATATTGATGCATCAATGATTTTGCCATCCTAATGCATATATCAATACAAGAGGTAGAGAACTGATACAAAATGGGACTTACCCTATACAAGTTACTTTAATATTCAGCAGTCATGAATAATTATTAGTCATTTAACTTTGTATTCTTTAAATTCAGAACTTATCTGAGGCAGATATTGCAGGCACAGGTATTCATTTTTGTCTGTGAAAAACATACAGACAATGCCATTTTGCTTTCTATAAAAAAATTCATACAGGTCATGTATACATTCAGTCCCAACTATTTTAGCAACGGGTGTCACATTTTAGAATTGATTACAGATACCTTTAAAATGGCAATTATTCCCTTTATTTGGATCCTCATCATTTTGAAGGTCATTATTTACATGCCCTGAGAAACACAATTGTACAGCAAAACTGAATGTAAAATTAAGTTTAAATATATTAAAGGGGTTAACCTAAAGGTTAAAGGTGTGATCCAGTACAAACCAGATTAAATGTCTTATGCTGTGATGTTGCAACTAAAGCTACAGATGTTCAAAAAAATTTGTACAACCCTATACAGGAACAATTAGATCCAAGGCGCTCTTTTTTTGACCCAATTTAGTACATGGTCATCATCACATAATTCAATAGTGATCATTAATTTTCATATGCAAGTTTCCTGATGACAATTTAGAGGTACAGATCATTCAATAATCACATATTAATAGACTTTAGTTATCTTTATTATTTTTAAA
>JAEAOA010000698.1:1105000-1477500 GCA_016746295.1 Potamilus streckersoni | reverse complement strand
ACAACATCATCATTTATGTCCAAGATGTCAAAACAAACTGATAAACACAATGTTAACTTTGTCACATTTAAATGTTAATTGGTTGACTCCAGAAGCAAAAGCCTTGCTCTAAGATTTTAATTCTGTCACATCTACATTAAAAACACAATAGTTAATAACTCCAAAGACAATAATAAATGACTCTGCCATACTCCCACAACAAGCATATGTATTTGGGCAGTTTTATTGCAACTTGTTTTCTTTACCCCCAAGTTTATAGCATCTAAAGATACTGCAAGCTGTTTATCATCAACACAAGTGATGTCATATTCAATCAAATAGCAGAATAACTTTTTCAAAGTTTAACATCACTGTATTCATGACTTATAATACTGAAGAAAAAAAATAAATAAAAAAAAATGAAATAAAAATTTAGCATTTAAAGTTTACAAATGTGACAATTTCACTGTTAATCTTCAAACGTAATGAAAAATACACAACTTAAGGGGTGATCTGCCAACAATCTTTAGTACCTGTTTAAATTTGTATACAATCTACATAAAAAAATAAAGCAAACTTTTAGCTTTATGATGACCTTTGTCACAAGTAGAAAGTTTCTCAAATTGCTTGCCATGTTAGCTGTATTGTGCTGAACAATTATTTAGGAGTAACACTGTTGCAATATTACCATTTTAAAACAGAAAATCTTGACAAGCAAATTATTTAGTTTGACTTTAATGTCTGACGATTTGTGATACACATAGCAGATATAAAAGTCAATATGTAGAAAATGTTATTTTCTTAAAATTCTGTTTAATTAATAGGTCAAAGCTTCCATTAGTAAACAAGGATGACAATTCTCACATCAGCTTCCTATTTGTTTTAGGGAATCTACTTTTGTAAGTTTTACTTTCAAATACATTTGCCTCTAATTATTTTCAAAACTTTAAATTCAACTTATTGTACAGTAAATAATAAACTAATCACTGAATGCAATGAATATTTACCAAGTAATCTTTGGCCTGGTGAACTAAACTAACAAGGCCAGCCAGTAACCTCATTTATATATACAAGGGTAGTCAATCAGGTCCTTATCACCTCATTAATATGTACAAAGGAAACCAATAAGGTCCTTATCACCTCATTAATATGTACCAAGGCAACCAATTAGATCCATATCACATCATTAATATGCACAGAATTTGCAGGTTATCAAATTTGTCCATGATCTTGCTGATATAAGGCTACAGTGCAAGTTTCATCAAAATCTGTCCATAAATAAAGTTACTGCATCAAGTCAGCCAGAAATAGCAGAGGTCACCTTATTAGCATGTAAATTTAATTGGTTACCATTTTCATCTGAAATATATTGAACAAAAAAATACAAAGGAAGTATGCCAGAATACCTAATACATGTGCAAAGATCATGTTGATATCAAAATACACTTCAAATTTCATAAACATTTGTTAATTAATAAAGCTTATGACTCAAGTTTCATCAATAATTGCAATAAAATTGTTTTAAAAAATGATAAAGCCCCCTACCCCCCACCAACAAAACTAAAAGCAGGACTGGGAAGTCATATTAGTAATTATTCATAAGGACAGTTCATAAAGAAATACAAGTCCTTTTTAAGGTCTTTTCAAGAAAAAGATTATAATTTTCATGCACTATACATTGTCACACCCAAACTAAGGAAGAATGTACATTATGATTCATCATGTCCAAACAATTTCAGATATTAATCTTAGAAAAGACCTCTGATGGACACACAGCAATAACTTTGGAGTCTGGGGTGGTATGGAGTTTTAGGTGGTACAAGGTTTGGGGTGGTATGGGGTTTGGGGTGGTATGGGTGGAGTCATCTCACCTACATCTGTTTTTTAGTCTTATTTGACTGCATTTATGACACCTATACAGTTTTCCATGTTTAAGAAAAATATATTTAAAATTTAATCTATTGGCAATAATTAAAGTTTTTGTGTTTTTTTTCACTATTGCCATGGGGTTTCAAAAAACTTTTATCCATTGATTGAAAGTCAAAGTCCCTTTAGCAAAATACATGTTGCTTTATGTTTATCACTTGGCCTGCTTATAGACCATTTCACAGTTATGATATCCCCTTGAAAACACCAGAGGGTGTGTTGGTGCAACTCACTTCCAGATAGTTCAATCAATAAAGATGGCAGACATAGATAAAGAAAATGTGACAAACCTCTCACATTCCACAAGCATGATTAATATATCACTATCTTAAAAAGAAATTTGATCAATATCTGATCAATTGTTTTTTTCATCCTTTATTTTTTTTAGGAACTTGCACGGTTTCCAGCTGTCAAAAAATGTTTTCTGCCCATTTCAGAACTTCATGATCATTCCATTACTACCTCATGCTCTAGTTTGTATAATTTAATTGTGCAAAAGTGTATCACTTCCTAAAATGATTTTTACTGCAATTTATCTTGCTTGAAGAATAATGAACATATGTTTATTACAGCTTTAATCATTGCAGTTAATGGAGGTTGAATGACAATGAGAAAAAATTCTAACTTCTTAAAGGAGACCAGAAATAAAAATTTTCTTTTTATGTATGTAATTCTCTACAAATTTTAATTTGACTGTAATGTTTATAAATAAAATATTGTAGGAGGGTAGTGCACTGAAAATACCACGATCCGTAAATTGCCAACAGTAATATAGTTAAAAAAAAGAAGAAAAAAATCTGTGACCAATTAGCTTAAATCTCATGAATGATCACTGTGAAAGCTGTGTAATTTTTCTCTACAAAGAAAATCATATCTCAATTTCCGCCAAAGAAACTCTGCCAGTTAACAACTGACATTTTTCTACCGTATATGTAAAGTTTTATTACCATGATTAAAAAGGAATAAAACAACAAAATAAAATAAAACAATAAAATAAAATAAAAAGGAATAAAACAATAATATTATGCAGCATATATATATATATATATATATATATATATATATATATATATATATATATATATATATATATATATATGTGTGTGTGTGTAGATATATATACACACATACATACACACATACATATATATATATATATATATATATATATATATATATATTTATTTATATATATATAATCAATTTAGACTGTTGCATTTCTATTAATGTTCATTATATATTTCATAAAATAACTTGAGTTATATCTAGAAAGGATATAAAATTAATGCCATCCTTGCTTGAACAGAGGCGCATGTACAAGTCTCCTTGATGATTAATTATATTTCCTTGAAAGGTTGGAATTTACACAATTTGGAGAAATATTGATATTAGACACACTGTATGTATATGACATTTGTGGCTCTCACCTATCTTCCTGTCTATATGTCTGTCTGTCTGTCTGTCTCATTTCATCTGGTGCATGGGTATGTATATGTATATATATGCTTGAATGAATGTGTTCACATAGTATATTATATAAACATACTTTTGGTTTAAAAATGAGAGCATAATGATGCTAAGATAGAAAGTGTGACTGATAAATATGAATATTTGTGACTATTCATTTTTTATTGACTTGAAGAGCATAGTTTTACAAATAGTAACTTTTTTAAAATCATCCTGTCTGCAATTTTACTTAAGGTCACATGGAGCAATATTGATTCAAAAGGCAAACCAACATAATAGGATGCAATCTGTGAAATAAATGGATCTTTTAAACTTACAAATTTGATGCATGGAAAGTAAAATAGAATTAAAATAAATTTAAGAAAGCTGTTTTAGATTAATTCGTTGGTGGCAATCAGAAATGTTGTCTAAAAACTGTAGCAAATTTGAGAGTTATTACAATGTGTCAGCATAGGCAAAGAAAAAGCATGCTGAAAGTTATTGAATGTACAGTGGGATGCTTGATGTTTAAAGTTTTGAGAAAACCAGCAAGAAATGTAAATAATTAAATAAATACATGGCTATATTTGACTGGACAAGGCAAGACAAAAATAATGTAGGAGGAAATACTTTTTTGATTGTTTAAAGATGTCAGAACCCTTCCTTCCCCTCCCAATGAAAATGAAACAAAAAAAAACATCATTGGGAATGTTAATTAATCTGAATATTGTACAATAATTACACCCAAATATTAATAAATATTCCGTCTGCATTAATTGCATTCCTTTATTTTTATAATAGTTAATGTAATTATTGCTTTGTTAGGTTCCTCTGAATACATTAATATACTGTGTTCCAAAAACATTTCTGGTCAAAAATATTCAGCTATAAACAGATCAGCTGACATATTGAACTTGTGTTAGAATTTTCTTATTGAACTTGTGTTAAAACTTTCTTAACTTACGTTATAAATGAACTATTGACAATCAAACTGAGATGATTTTCATTAAAGTTATGCAGCCAAAAATGTGCAATAAATGTTTAAAATAGGAGAGCAAAATGAAATGTTCTTACAAATGTATCTAACATTATGGATTATGCATATATATATTATCAGGCATAACATAAATATGGACAGAGTATTTAAATTAATTATTTAATATCATTTAAATATGGACAATAAATATCATTTAATTATCAGAATAAGGTATGGATACCAAATCTAATTATCTGATATTATGTCTATAATTATTCTAATATGAACAAATGATGTATAAGACATATAATTTATTCATTGGTTTAGCCATGATGATCTGTAGTACAGCTAAGATTCTGACTTATCTGGAACTAGAAATTTTTTGTGGGCATGTGCATTGGAACTAAGGGAGGTAACTCTGATGCAACCATATATAACCCTATATAACACCCATGTATAGTGGTAATGCAGCACTGATTCTGAGCATGGGCTCATGGAATTCCCACAACCGTTTCCCTATTTCCTGCAACTCTTGACCACTTGACCACATATGGTTCCCTGTGCACACCTTTTTGTTAGGAACAAATATATCTACAGCTTTCCATTAATGGATTTCCATCCATATCACAGTGGACACTAGCAATGGCCAAAGTTGCAGAAAGTAATAAATACTATAATATGGCAATGGATGTGTTTTGAAACAATGTATCTAGCAATGAAAACATCATGTGGATGTTGGCTGAGTTACAAAATAAAGTCTTTGGTGGCCATTAGTGTAGACTATTTTGGAGGTTAAAGTCACCTACAGCAAGAAAGATTTAATTTATTTTGAGCTTGAAATGATGACAAAAATGACCACATTAATAGATATTGTCATTTAATAATTTGTTAGTTTGGAAAGAAAAGTAATTCATAAAACAGGTATGTATTATAATAAATGCTAGCAGATAATGTAACCAAAGTTAAATGACAATAAAATCTGGGATAGAAAAAATTATTGGTGTAGCTCATTTCAGGTCAACCAGATATTCAAACACTAATGTTTTCAAGAGTTAAAAATTTAAGTATCCAAGGAAAATATAATATTTTAGTGCAGACCACAAAAGAAAGGTGGAAAAACTGTCAATGCAAAGATTATCTTTTTTAAAGCACCATTAGTGCCTTATAAATAATTGTTGTCCCTTGTTACTCTAAAATATTGTCTCCCAAATGTAAAGAATGGGGTCTTACTGTCCCCTACCCATGGAATCCCAAGTGCAGCACTGCTTATGGTGAATGCATCTGAAAATATGCTTTCATTGTGGAGTAATGACCAACATTTATTTTATCAGCCTCATTGGCACTGTCAACACAGTATCCATTCATTTGAGCATCATGAAGTAGTTAGAATTCCAAATGAGGCTAAGTGCCAATGAATACATGAATGACCCAACAGGAAGTGATATTCTTCAAGGACTATTGAGTGTTCTTAAGTGATGTTTCAGTACATTTAAGCTGACTGCAAATTCAAGCAGTTTCCAAGGACTACTGTGATGGTTATACATATTCAAGGCCATTTACCACCCAGCAAAGCAGGGTCAGACCATTTAATCCAATAGCATGTGCATCTGACCGAGAGAGATTAACAAGTTTTGTACTGATATACTCTAATCACATACTACCAGGATAAGCATCCAACTGATGGAGTTTCTCTATCCTGAACTGTACTATTTGGGGGAAAAAGTCAAATGGTGGTACATACAACAGAGTGCATTACAAGGCTTGTATGCATCACTCTGATGAAGCAGCATTTTTTTCTGAAAGCCAGTGACTTTTCAGTTCTGCCATTGGTGAGAAATGTATTCTGATGAAGCCTTGAACATGATTACTTATGGGTAGAAAGAAAAGCACACCTAAGATACAAACTATAAATCTAAAGCTCCCTCAAAGAAGGTCAGAAATACACAGAACCATATACTCCATATAAGTAAAGTTGAACAGCAAAGAACACAGACCCTGATTTGCTGTCACATAATGTGGTCACACATCAGGGTCTATGTTGTTGTTTTTTAAATACTAATTACACCTAATAATCTGCACAGACTAAAGCTTCCAGCTGATTATATGATGGCATATTAAGGTCTATGCAGTTAGTTTAACTCAACTTTTAACCAAGCATATGCAATATATCAAATGTAAGTATATATGGTATACAAAAACCTGCTCTGTAGCCAATAGCTGAAATCTATCTGCAGCAGCAGAATCATTTAATGAAAAATCAATGCACCAAAGAGTGTTAGTGATGCTCTTCCTTTCATGTGCACAAATATAAAGTGCAGTGTGCACATGGCTTAAAATTAGTGTCAATGAAAATGAGGCAAAATTTTCTCCAGTGCATTTGAGGTCTGCACTGCAACTTCAAGTACTGAAACAAAATGGAAGAGGGAAACCAAAAATTGTATATTGTATGTATCTATGGATGTTTTAGGGTTCAAAAAATGTAATTAGATAGAAAGGCACCCATTCCAACTTTTGGAAGATAAATCCTTCCAAACAATGTAATCATGAATTACTACTAAAAAATTAATAGTATTAAAATTGTGCACAAAAGTTATCTGGTCAAAATATTATTTAAATTCTGTTTCAGCATGTTGAAAGATATTAAGCATCAAACAAAATAAACAAGAAGTAATAACTTATAAGATGTTTTAAAAGGACATGCTGAAATGAACCATTACTGGGGATAGACATGGATTTTTTGTAAATTAATCGGCTGGCATCTTCATATCTGAATGATATGACTGGTTTTGATAAATCCTCTTGCCAGACTCCTGAATTTAAGTTCAGGCAAGCTCACTTTACAAGGTACTTGAGAGAGGGAGAAAAAAAGACACAGAGAGAAAAAAGAAAGAGGTGTTTATTTTGTAATGTTTTATACTCTACATACGTTGAGACCTTTATTTCACATATATACATACTGCTTTCTGCAAATACATATCTGCCTATAGTTTCTTCCATTACTGATCCTTTTTAGTCATTATATACTGACAGTCTCTCATTTCACTGCAGTCAAGGTTAGTACTTTTTTCTCACATGGACATGATAATTGGAATGTAATATTTAAAGCAAGTTTTACTAAGTTTATATGTACAGCATTCTTCAAATAAATAACTGCCAGTTACTAAGTTTCTTTCATCAATTTTTTCAATTTTTTGCATGATATAATGATAGTCTATCACTTCCTTGTAGTCAATGTCAAGGTCGGTATTGCTTTTTCTCACATGGACAAGATAAAGTGAATGTAGTATTTAAAGCAAGTTTTTACTAACAGTAATAAATATTTGTTTTACTTACCAGCAATATTTAAAGTATAATATAGCCATGGGCAGTTTTGATAGGTGTCTCTGATATCTAGCTAATAATGGCTAGTAACATAACTGATGAGATTTGTTTGACAGCTGTTTGAAATAAATGGTACTGAGACATTTATAATAAGTATGCACCTGAAAATCTAGCACTCACTTAGGCTCTTGTATGTTTGATTAGATTATTAAAGGTGACTGATATGAACTTAAATATAAGTAACCAATCAAAATGAGTGTTATAAAATTATTCTCAAAAGTAGGATTGTCAAAGATTGTTTAGATGCTGATTATACAGTGATTTCAAGTTGAAAACTGGAAAATGTGGAAGAAGATGCTGACATGTGACTAGACACAATAATCCGATAAAAATGGGAAGAGTGAATTCAAAGACAACAATATTTTAGTGAGAGACTTATTTTGCATTGTTTTCTTCCTGAATCTGATGCTAAAACTTGCATAATCAATTGAACATTAAGTGAAAAAATGTAAACAAAACAGTTGGTATCATTATTGCAACATAGTTCAACATTTTTCTGTTTAATTTGACAGTTTAAGGTCTTTTACATAAACATCAAACTCATTTAAAAACCTGGCAATTTCCGAAAACCATTATCTATCCATTTATCTATTTTTATACATGTATTGTTTTTGCTCTTTTACTATTTCTACATTCTAGTCCTTAACTTCTCTCTTCTTCTACATGTCTATCTCCATATACAATTTACATGTATATTTTTCATAATTTTAATTACTGACGCATTGTTTCTAATACGCAAACAACAAAATCAAAATGAAAGTTCTATACATGTAAATAAAATGTATATAATTTCCTTAAAATAAGCTATTTTTTTCTTACAATGTGTTGTTTTTCTTTTCCTTTAGTTATGATATTTTCCTGTCATATTTGTGGAGAAAGCTCAAAAGCTCAGATGGACAAGTTCAATTATCCTGTCAGCTTGTCCAGAGCATGCTGATTTTTTTTTAACATTTTAAAACCCTACATGGACAAAACTACCAATAGCATAGATGTTGTTGTTGTTCATCATTTGAGTTTGAAGGTACCCATGACAATAATTGGTTTGGTTTCAGTGAGTTGCTGTTCAGGCCAATTAGTGCTCACACTTGGCTTGCTTGATCAAAAATGCATGTGTTGCAGTTCTGAGATTTATGCTGGTGATGTTTCTGTACTACCTTTGTAATTCTCCTAGGTTAAAATTCTATAGCTCTGGTAAAGATGGGACTGCATGATGTGAAGAGATCCTCTTTGATATTACCCAAGACTCAGAGTCATTGCTGAAGTATTTCCAGGATGACTTGAGTGAATCTTTGACATGTTTCTTCTGATCACCTTGAAATAATTTTCCTTTCTTTATCCAGCTGTAGAAAATCTTGTTTGGCACTTGATCTTAAAACATCCTGATGATGTGAACTGACATGGTCATGGAAGGCATATAAGCATGTGACCCAACATGGTCATGGAAGGCATCTAAGCATGTGTCCTGACATGGTCATGGAAGGCATCTAAGCATGTGTCCTGACATGGTCATGGAAGGCATCTAAGCATGTGTCCTGACATTGTCATGGAAGGCATCTAAGCATGGGTCCTGACATGGTCATGGAAGGCATCTAAGGATGTGTCCTGACATGGTCATGGAAGGCATCTAAGTATGTGTCCTGACATGGTCATGGAAGGCATCTAAGCATGTGTCCTGACATGGTCATGGAAGGCATCTAAGCATGTGTCCTGACATGGTCATGGAAGGCATCTAATCATGCAAATAACATCATACAGAAGAGGGCTGGTGCCAGAATACATCCTTGCTTGACTCCAATGGTGAGTGGGAATGGTTCAGATGATTCAACCTCATCCACTCTTAGAATGAGCATGCCATCATGGAATTGCTGAATCATCACAATGGTAAGTAATGTTTCATTTTCTAATTTCATTAAACCTTTCATACCCAAAGAGACCCCAAGAGATAATTAGCATGTATCCTGTGACAGAATGATCAGAAGTAGTATCAATGGCAAAATTCACTTCACATCATAAATCATGAGAATTTACTATGCAAATTCAACTGAACTTTGTATACACATGTAATGAATTTACTAGCAATCTCTTGGAGCTGAATCAAGCCTATTTTTTTGCTGAATGTCAAGTTAGATGGGATAGCTAGTTTCTGATAATATTTCTGAAATGTTAAGTCTCTGCACCAACCAACCATTTCTGATGTTGCAGTGACAGGTCCTTTCTCGAAAAAAATAGCACTAGTGAATGACATTCTTGTATGAAGTAAAGTAAAATATCAGTCTTGATTCAAAGGAGATTGCAAGGTGGATTTTAACCATCTTGAAATAAAGTCCTGCTTATGATGGCCCATACACTGTCTGTTCTAATGTATAACCTCAACATCTACAAGAGTAATGGTGGTACAATGTTGTCTGTCTGGTACATAAGCTGCTATGCAAATATCACCCAATAGATTTCCTTTTACATGACTGATTAAAAACATCATCTATCAAAGGTAATGCTGTTCTCACTTACAATTAATTTCTAAGATGTAAGAAATGATGGGAACCGTCTTTTTTGCCCAGAAAGCAATTCCAGAAGCATCAACAAATGTGTCTGAGAAAAATTTCCCAGGAAATATATGAACAATTGAAAATGACAAAGTATCTTAGCACAATATCAACATCCCATGTGCCTACAGTCTTGAGTAAATCAGGTCCCTTGTTAAATACTCATCTACTAAAACATTAGAGCAATGGGTAATTGGAACCATCTTACAAAACTTGAACTGTACTAATTGCAGATTTATCTCTGTTAATAGCAGTATATCCAATGAGAAAGCATAGATAAGAATTCTAAAACAAAATGAATAGAAGAGAAAAATAGATCTGATTTTCATCATAAAACCATGGATGCATTGCTGGAGATATATCTAATTCTATAACTGTGCTGACCATCTCAGAAACTGAATATTTCAAGTTTCGATTTTTTTATATAGCCTTCTGGAAAACTAAAATACTTCCAAGTGGAGCTGGATGAATTAAATTGTGATCCTGTGGAAGAAACAGGAACTCAGATGTTCTGGGCAGTATATATAACTGATATGAGATAAAAGACATGGGGATCATTTCTGCATGAAAATGATATTTGCTACCATCCCAGAACTGCTAAATTCTGAGTGAGAGTGGTCTAATGTATTTCCTCTTGGTCAAATACCAGTTCTTTATTGTCAGTCAATGTTTTGAAATTTCATTTTCTGAAAACATATAGGACTGGGATATTCAGTAAAGGGTTATGTGTCAAGTTGTGTATAGGATTGAGGTTTTCAATATAAGGTTATGTGTCAAGTTGTGTATAGGATTGGGGTTTTCAATATAGGGCTATGTGTAAAGTTGTGTACAGAATTGGGGTTTTCAGTATAGGGTTATGTGTCAAGTTGTGTATAGGATTGAGGTTTTCAATATAGGGTTATGTGTCAAGTTGTGAACAGAATTGGGGTTTTCATTATATGGTTATGTGTCAAGTTGTGTATAGGAGTGGGGTTTTCAGTATAGGGTTATGTGTCAAGTTGTGTATAGGATTGAAGTTTTCAATATAGGGTTATGTGTCAAGTTGTGAACAGAATTGGGGTTTTCAGTGTAGGGTTATGTGTCAAGTTGTGTATAAGATTGGGGTTTTCAATATAGGGTTATGTGTCAAGTTGTGTACAGAATTGGGGTTTTCAGTATAGGGTTATGTGTCAAGTTGTGTATAGGATTGGGATTTTCAGTATAGGGTTAAGTGTCAAGTTGTGTATAGGAGTGGGGTTTTCAATATACGGTCATGTGTCAAGTTGTGTATAGGATTGGGGTTTTCAATATAGGGTTATGTGTCAAGTTGTGTATAGAATTGGGGTTTTCAATATAAGGTTATGTGTCAAGTTGTGTATAGGATTGGGATTTTCAGTATATGGTTATGTGTCAAGTTGTGTATAGGATTGGGATTTTCAGTATAGGGTTAAGTGTCAAGTTGTGTATAGGAGTGGGGTTTTCAATATACGGTCATGTGTCAAGTTGTGTATAGGATTGGGGTTTTCAATATAGGGTTATGTGTCAAGTTGTGTATAGAATTGGGGTTTTCAATATAAGGTTATGTGTCAAATTGTGTACAGGATTGGGGTTTTCAGTATACGGTCATGTGTCAAGTTGTGTATAGGATTGGAGTCTTCAGTAAGGGTTATGTGTCAAGTTGTGGATAGGATTGGGGTCTTCAGTATACGGTCATGTGTCAAGTTGTGCATAGGATTGGGGGTTTTCAGTATACGGTCATGTGTCAAGTTGTGTATAGAATTGGAGTCTTCAGTAAAGGGTTATGTGTCAAGTTGTGCATAGGATTGGGGTTTTCAGTATACGGTCATGTATAGGATTGGGGTTTTCAGTATACGGTCATGTGTGAAGTCGTGTATAGGATTGGAGTCTTCAGTATAGGGTTATGTGTCAAGTTGTGCATAGGATCGGGTTTTCAGTATAGGGTTATGTGTCAAGTTGTGCAAAGGATTTGGGTTTTCAGTATACGGTCATGTGTCAAGTTGTGTATAGGTTTGAAGTCTTCAGTAAAGGGTTATATGTCAAGTTGTGGATAGGATTGGGGTCTTCAGTATACGGTCATATGTCAAGTTGTGTATAGGATTGGAGTCTTCAGTAAAGGGTTATGTGTCAAGTTGTGTATAGGATTGGGGTCTTCAGTATAGGGTTATGTGTCAAGTTGTGTATAAGATTTGGGTTTTCAATATTGGGTTATATGTCAAGTTGTGAATAGGATTTGAGTTTTCAGTATACGGTCATGTGTCAAGTTGTGTATAGGATTAGGGTTTTCAGTATACGGTCATGTGTCAAGTTTGTGGATAGGATTGGGGTCTTCAGTATAGGGTTATGTGTCAAGTTGTGCATAGGATTGGGGTTTTCAGTATAGGGTCATGTGTCAATTTGTGTATAGGATTGGAGTCTTCAGTAAAGGGTTATGTGTCAAGTTGTGGATAGGATTGGGGTCTTCAGTATAGGGTTATGTGTCAAGTTGTGAATAGGATTTGAGTTTTCAGTATACGGTCATGTGTCAAGTTGTGTATAGGATTAGGGTTTTCAGTATACGGTCATGTGTCAAGTTGTGGATAGGATTGGGGTCTTCAGTATAGGGTTATGTGTCAAGTTGTGCATAGGATTGGGGTTTTCAGTATACGGTCATGTGTCAAGTTGTGTATAGGATTGGAGTCTTCAGTAAAGGGTTATGTGTCAAGTTGTGCATAGGATTGGGGTTTTCAGTATAGGGTTATGTGTCAAGTTGTGCATAGGATTGGGGTTTTCAGTATACGGTTATGTGTCAAGTTGTGTATAGGATTGAAGTCTTCAGTATAGGGTTATGTGTCAAGTTGTGGATAGGATTGGGGTCTTCAGTAAAGGGTTATGTGTCAAGTTGTGTATAGGATAGGGGTTTTCAGTATAAGGTCATGTGTCAAGTTGTGTATAGGATTAGGGTTTTCAGTATACGGTCATGTGTCAAGTTTGTGGATAGGATTGGGGTCTTCAGTATAGGGTTATGTGTCAAGTTGTGCATAGCATTGGGGTTTTCAGTATAGGGTCATGTGTCAATTTGTGTATAGGATTGGAGTCTTCAGTAAAGGGTTATGTGTCAAGTTGTGGATAGGATTGGGGTCTTCAGTATAGGGTTATGTGTCAAGTTGTGCATAGGATTGGGGTTTTCAGTATACGGTCATGTGTCAAGTTGTGTATAGGATTGGAGTCTTCAGTAAAGGGTTATGTGTCAAGTTGTGCATAGGATTGGGGTTTTCAGTATAGGGTTATGTGTCAAGTTGTGTATAGGATAGGGGTTTTCAGTATAAGGTCATGTGTCAAGTTGTATATAGGATTGGAGTCTTCAGTATAGGGTTATGTGTCAAGTTGTGTATAGGATAGGGGTTTTCAGTATATGGTCATGTGTCAAGTTGTGTATAGGATTGGAGTCTTCAGTATAGGGTCATGTGTCAAGTTGTGTATAGGATTGGGGTCTTCAGTTAAGGGTTATGTGTCAAGTTGTGCACAGGCTTGGGGTTTTAAGTGCAAGGTTATGTATGTGTTAGGTATGTATAGGGTCACAGTTATCAGTATAGGGTTGTGAGTTCTATATGGCCAGCATTTTCAATATGAGGCTTATATGTGTTGAATTATGTATAGAATCAGGGTTCTAAGCATAAGGTTATGTTTTGTGTATAGAGTCGATTATTAACAGTTCAGGGTTATGTGTTGTGTATAGAGTCAATGATTACAGTACAGGGTTATGTTGTGTATAGAGTCGATTATTACAGTACATGGTTATGTGTTTTGTAAAGAGTCAAGGATTACAGTACAGGGTTATGTGTTGTGTATAGAGTCATGGATTACAGTACAGGGTTAAGTGTTGAGTTGTGAATAGAATCAGGGTTTTCAGTTTAGTGTTGAGTTGAATTGTGACTATAGGTTCAAGATTTTCAAGATAGGATTATGTGTTGTTTTGTTTTGGAGTCAGGTGTTTAGGATGGGTTATGTGTTGAGTTGTGTTATTCAAGTTTAACTAATATAACTATGAAAGAATACACACCTTTGCAAGTAATTTTGCTGCAGCATTATTCTTTCATATTATAATACATATACAATAACAAAGTATGGTTTAATTATGTTCACATTTTCCTTGACTGCACTTTCAATAAAACATTTAGTTTTAGTCATTTTTATTGCAATCAAAGCAATTAATCAACACAAATGCAACTGTTTTAGAAAATTATGCAAGTGACTTTTGACCTTTTATACAAGGACTTTGAAGCACTTTTAATCTAATATGCATATTTACAAACACTTTCAAGGCCTTGATTAACCCTCATAAAAATCAAAACCTAAACCAGCCTTGTAAAGACCACACCATTAAACAATCAACTTCTTTAAAATATTTTTTGAGATATTTCAAAGTTAAATTTTGGTAAAATTAAATATTTACCAGTCACCAACATTAACTTTCCAGAGATGGCTGCTTAAGACAAACATCTGAAATATATTTGTTAAACCCAAATTTCATACAAAGCAGTAATGAAGGAATATCTGTTTAATGTAAAGTAACACATTGGAATTTGCTAATCTGTAATATACACCCTTCCCCACAAAACCATTGTAAATTAAACTTGGAATCAAAGCAACATTTAATTCACACTATGCACAAGAAAATGCCTTATACAGTTAACTCTATGTTTGTTCTCTGAATATTTCACCACTTCACTGAACCTTTCATGCCCAAAAGGACCCTATAAAACTGTACTGTTGTCTGCATATTTAACTATTTCATTAAACTTTTGGTACTCTATAAAACTGTACAATTTGCTGCATATTTAACTATTTCATTAAACTTTTGGTACCCTATAAAACTGTACTGTTTGCTGAATATTTACCCATTTCTTTAAACTTTTGGTACCCTATTGACCCAAAGTAACTGTGAACTGTTCTTTGCATATTTACCATTTTCACTGAACTTTTCATACCCAAAGGGACCCTATAAAACTGTACTGTTTGCTGCATATTTACCCATTTCATTAAACTTTAAGTACCCATAGGACCAAAAGTAACTGTAAAAAGTTCTTTACCATTTTCACTGAACTTTTCATACCCAATTAGGGACCCCAAGAAACTGCATCCTGGTCTCTGCATATTTACCCATTTCATTAAAACTTTTTGTACTGAAAGGGACCCTTAGAAACTGTGTCCTTGTCTCTATGTTTACCCATTTTATTGAACATTTCATATGCAAGTAACCCCAAGAAATTGCATACTTTTCTATGTGTATTTATCCATTTCACTTAAATTTTTATACCCTAAGGAACCTCAAGAAACTGCACACTGTTCTCTGCATATTTACCCATTTTAGAATGAAAGTAACATTTTATAGTCAATTAATATGTCCTTTGAGCCCAACTTATAGTGTTAATTTTACAAAATTATACAATCAAATTAACCCTCCCAATAAGGAGCCACGGTGGCTCATTAGTAAGAATGCAGGTTAAAATCCTTCCATTGGAATAGCATTTGGATTCCGTAATATGTCATTTGGCAATGCACCTTACTCCAATATCCCTACCATTAAAGGACCTATCTGTGCTACTGTTCAACAAAATACATCAAATTGAACTAATCCTTCTTTCAGATCAACATCTGTGGATCTTTTTTTTGTAAAATCCGAAACACCAAGAAAAGCAGAAAGGGATGTTTAACAGGAAAGCAATCCATTAAAATACTAATGATTAACTTTGAAATAACTTCCTGACAGAACTGTGCAATTATGTGTGCTCTGTTATTTCTTGAGGTTGGAAATGTCAAGTGATTTATTCAGTCAAAGGATATGGGAAAAGCTACATAAAGTGTAAGGCAATAATCTGATACTAGTTTCCATTTTTGTTCACTGCAAGACCTGTGTAAATTCAAATTGATTTCAAACTAGAAATATATCCAAAAGTCCATTGAAACTCATAGAAATATGATGCAATTAAAGAGCAAAGGGCTAAATCAAACAGGGGCTATAACTCC
Source organism: Potamilus streckersoni (assembly GCA_016746295.1). Taxonomy (NCBI): domain Eukaryota; kingdom Metazoa; phylum Mollusca; class Bivalvia; order Unionida; family Unionidae; genus Potamilus; species Potamilus streckersoni. The sequence goes on along the minus strand of JAEAOA010000698.1, from coordinate 1,461,243 downwards.
ATAAAATATCGCTTGAAATTAATAAAAATGCAAAAGTTATTGAGCAAAAATTGGATAAAGTTCCAAATGAAGGAGACAAAACTCCATAAAAGTTTGCCAGAAAATGGTGAAAATTAAATATGATCCAAGTCTTATTATGTTGAGCCTCATGCGAAATTTGTATTTATCCATCAAGTTTAACAGTTACTGAACAGAAACAAAATTGAAGGGCAATGTTCTAAGTGTGACTGGGGCCATAACTCCATAAAATTCTGATGAAAAAGGTAAACGTTTAACTTTGCTTAATTCTACTTGCTGAAGGAGATGAGTAAGTACTCTAAGGTCTATTTTTGATTCAAAACTTTACAAATTTTCAAAATAAATGTTGATGATAAAACAATTACATGGCAAAAGATTGTATACTTGAAATTGCAAATGATCTTTACATATGACGTCATATTCATATGCTCAAGACATTCCAGTTGCCTATAGTAATATTTTGTCACAATTAAAACGATTTTTTAAAAAGAAAATTGAATTTGTCTGCATGTAATTACCAATTTAATATTTTTACAGGACTTAAAAGCATGCATTAAAAACCCGTTACATGAATACTGTTTTAGTTATTGTGGACCATGTAAAAAATGAAACATGCTTGTCAGTGTTCATTGATACCTTGCATCTCTATATTGATATCAAGTATTAACTACATACAAACTGGAATTTCTTTGTGTGTGTGTGTGTGTGTGTGTGTGTGTGTGTGTGTGTGTGTGTGTGTGTGTGTGTGTGTGTGTGTGTGTGTGTGTGTGTGTGTGTGAAAGAAAGAGAGATTCTTGTGAAATAACTAGTGTTATAAATGAAGAACTTGTTTCAGATTTGATGTTCCTGAACATAGTTAAGGATTGCATAAAGACAACAGTTGTTACATTATTTACAACTATGCCACCAAAATATAAAGCAATATAAGGTGTTACGTGACAAGAGCTCATACTCATTACCAAAAAAAAAGAGTAAAAGCTTACAAGCTTTGTATATTTCAACAAAACAATTTATTTCCCTAGACAACAATGTAGAAATTTGTAAATAGGACTTAACAATCTGTGAATATAATCCAAATATGATTCTAAGAATAAAAACACAAGTCCTATTACTAAATAATCTTATAAGTATCCAGGTTTGAGTCCCAACGACATATGAATATGGAGGGTGATGACGACATATGTACTTCAATGTATTAATAACAATAATTCCTCACTTGAATCGCTATCTTTGTTTCCGAATAATTCCAGAATTACATTCCTTGAATAACTTTCAGAATTTTTTATAAAAATGTCAACGTGTTGAGTGTCCAGGAAAATAAATTACTAAATCCAAAAATCAGACGAAGAATAAAATATTCTGGCATCAAATTTTAAGTTATTATATAAATACACCTTGTTCCTTCAAGGTTTTGAATGACTCTAGCCAAACCAATATTAAGAATGCATATTTATACTCAAAACATCACTTCAAATCTTGCGAGATTGGTCATGTAGTCTCTTATTATGCTAAAATTCACATGTAGACCAATATCACTCCACTAAAAAAATTCATAAAAAAGGTTGTTTACAAACATTGACCTTGTGGAGAAAGTATGTCCGTGATGCTGACCAATCATTTTAACTTCCTGTTGATTTGTTACCAAGGTAAGATGAACTAAATGCCAACCCTCACATATTACACAAACTTTGTGCTAAAAATATATCTCACTACTAAAAATAGAATCCCAAATCCGAAAAAAATATTCATTGCAATTAAATACAATGAAACAATAATGAAATAAAAAGAATTTTAAATCTTACACACAAGCAATTTAATCACATATATGTAACAAAGGCAAAAAAAATGTTTGGCCCCAAAAAATATTTTGTTTCCTGTTGCACTGGTTCTAAAATTAGAGTAGGTAGATAATCTTAGCAATAAATTTAAGCAATAGAAACAGTAATTGTTATAGTCACACCACAATGACTATATGTGATTATGTTAAAGAAAGGCAAATGTTTAAAGTATTTCTAAATCTTCAAACACATAAAATAAATACTAGCACAATCTAGATAATTTTTATTTTTTTAAAGAATAATGAAACACTTATGAAAATTTCATACAGGTGTATGTCTGCAGTCCTACTTAATAAAAAGAAAATGAAGAAATACTGTATTTCACTCACCCCTTAGGGCTGTTGCATAGAATTAAAAAAATGTGCTTATGTCCACTTGTCTTTAATAATAATCGATATAAAATGTTGGCTGTAAATTGTATTCTTTTTGTCTTTTTTCTGATCATATGTTGGGACAGTCTTTGCATGAATTTGAATACTGGGATTATGACAGCTAAATATTGAAGAGGCACATCAAGGAAATTGACAAAATACACTGGATATCTTGGCCCATAATATATTCCACAGTCAACATTGAATAAATTTAAATTCACTATGTTTAGCATCATCATTCATTTCTTTCCCACTTGATGAATAACTTGTGTACACAACTTGGGCTGAAAGCAGTGGATTATAGCAGAGAAAATAAAACTGATTGCAGTAGCTTTTGATAAAGTATTTCTTGAAGAAAGGGATTATATTGTACAGTTATCAATTTTATTTTGATCAATTTTATTTTGTACACTTATCAATTTTACTTTGTAATGTAAAGGCATGGAGAAAGCATTTTTTTTCTAAAGAAAGAATATAATTGTTTTTGGACATAATTAATATTACCCAAGGTAGGGTAACATGATTTATATATATACTAACTTTTCTACCATCTTGGTGGTGTAAAGGTAATGTGCTTGCCAATAAATTACAAATATAATACCAGCAGGTCAAGTCTTCAAGCAGTCATTATTATTTTGGACCTTTTGATCTTATATCAATAAGTTTCAATAGATCTTTTCCTTCAGCAATTTATGCTTGTTCTCTTGCACTAATTCTTTGCTTCTGTCTCTCTTTCTACTGTCACAGATGTTGAATAACCAAAACCAAAATCTATCCAAATGATTTAAAATGGCTTAAAATTGACCCTGAAAGCAATTTGTCTTGGTTGCATAAATTTGCCATTATCAAACTCATTTTTGTTTATCTAAATCATTTTTCTTTATCATTCCACTGCTTCCTGAAACTGATATGTGTGTGCAAGACAGAGAATTTATAGAAAGACAGAAGCTGCAAGAAAACTGTTGCATCCATGGCAGTGTTTAGTTTCTGGATTTTTTAATGTCATGTATAAATTTTCTTTTATTTTTAAACTAATATATATATATATATATATATATATATATATATATATATATATATATATATATATATATATATATATATATATATATATATATATATATATATATATATATATATATATCTGTATGTATGTATGTATGTTTTGGTGTGTGTGTGTGTGTGTAAATATTCAATGTGAATTCTTCTCATGTAAGGACTCATATTAATGCAGATGTGACAAAACTGACATTCTTTCACACCTGAAATTTTGCTTATTTTTCCAGTGAAAAAAGTGACATTCTTCACACCTGAAATTTACTGACTTTTCCTTTTTAATTGTTCAATTAAACATTAATAAAAAGTAGTTTACATCTTTACAAGGTTTCTTTGTTGCTGTTTTGGTTTGAATGCCATTTTTCAGTGCATAATTAAGATTATACATGGCGATCAGTATAACTGCTGGAGGAACAACCTGGGAAACCCTGGTATTATAACCATCAACCCACTGGAAAACTTTCAAACATATCTATGCTGGCCAAGACTGAAACCAACACTGACAGAGGTGAGATGATAGTGACCAGTATTCAGCTGATGCTGTAGACCACTTGGCCAATCATAGCCCCATTTCAAAGCTTAGTTCTGTGCTTAAATTATGGCTTACATGGAGACACACGTTACCACATCAACTTGAAATCCAATGCCATGTGATGTTCTTTGTACAAAGGTTTGGTTTATTTGTTTATTCCTTATAGTTAACTCCTACACACGAAATTATATCCTTGATAAATCAAAACCTTTGTACAAAGGTTTGATTTATTTGTTTATTCCTTATAGTTAACTCCTTCACATGAAGTTATATCCTTGAAAAAATTATCCTGAACACTGAGGAAAAAAAGTATATGGGACAAAACATACTATTGTCAAACAACTATAATAATTTTGAATTAGAATTAACCTGATAAATGGAGATTTTGAGTTCTATTTATTCCAGGTCACAAGGTACTTTTTTGTTTTACATGTACAACTTTTGTAGGCATACACAATAAAATTTTGCATGGAATGATGGGAAATATAAGGGTATATTTTTCAAATATGAAAAAAAGGATATGTTTTTCACATGTGAAAATATAAGATTTTTCACATGAAAAAATATTGAAATGAAAAAGATGTAAAAATTATTTCTTCAATAAGTATCTATATTTGACATTTAAATATATAATAAAAAGCCTTATATGTTGTTGTCCCTTTTGGTTTAACACCATTTCTCAGTAAAAGATAAACCTAATATAGTGGCCAGTTTAACTGGTGGAGAAAGAACCTGGGAAAATCCTGCTAGAAACCAAGCCATGGCAATTTTCTTACATACACACATTGGTTGAGCCAAGATGTTAACCTATGCAGACTGAGGTGAGATGGCAGTCATAAATATAAACAAGAGCTTGACACTACTTGGGGCCTTATAACAAATTTGGTTTCAGTTCAGTAAGTACTTCATAAGTTATTAAGCAGAAAGAAATTGATAATACAAAGTTAAGAAAATAATGGAGTAATGGCCCTTTGTTTCAGATGCTGTAATGCCAATAAAAGTTCTTTGAACATTAAGATAACTTTACATGTGTCTGCATTTTCTAAAGCTTTATACAAAATGTAATTTGGGCCAATAACATTCTTCAAAAAGTTATTGAGTAGAAACTAAATTCACACTTGATGAGACAATTGTGACAGGATGGGAAATAGAATCGTGGGTATTTGCCATATCTTAGATATGACAGGAGCAGTCAGTAAAAAACAAAAACAACCTTGCCAGCAAAACCCATTGCACACATATCATTGTTACACTATTTACGTAACACTTTTTAAAGTGCATTTATATCCAATTTGCTTAAAATCATGTCAAGTCATGCATAAAACTGAAAGTTACTACAGGGAATCCCATTATATCATAACATGCTTCATTGTAAAACAAATTTAAAAAAACATAATCATGTCATGGTTCATGATCTTTATGCTCATTTTTTAGATGTCTCTTATTCCCTGACAATGCAAAAAACATCAGCCATGTGAAAAGCTGACAAACTGATAAAAATACTTTGCTGTTTATAAAAAAAATACACCTTACATAGAGTATGTTACAGCAATAAATAATTTCCATCAATCCTGTCTGTTAATGGCAGGTAGCCATTACAATATGTTTTGTTCATGTCACCCACCCCACCCTATCCTGATATATATGTTCCCTGAATTTGTTATCATTCTCATTAAGACATAATTCATTAAAAAGTTTTCAATGCCAGAAAGGAATCATGCACACCTTATGTGTACTGTAAACAACTTTATAAAGACCATTTCTCTTATTTGTAGCTCAAAATTTGTTCTTATAATTATAAAGAACTTTTTGTAATTATACTAAATGAAGTTAACATTTTATGAATTCATGAAGTCATAAAACGTGAAAATTTATTATACAAATATGTATGAATGGTTTTTGATTCACTACAGTTCTAATGTAGCATGCAATTAACTTTCAAACTTCATGACTTAACAAATCCTATAAAAATGTAAACTTTGATTCTTAAATTTTCGAAATAAGACGATAAAAATAAATGAGATTTTCAACATCTGACTTGCCATATATTCTGGCATGCAAGTAAAGTCCAACTACACAGACCCAAATTTGCCACTGCATTAATGTCTGGGCAGATCCAAATCTTTGTAGTTTATTAGTAGCAACCATAAGAAACAACTGACCTGGATCTGCCAGTGCATTATGCAACAGCAGATAAGTGTCTATGTTGTTTACATTTGAACATGACTAGTACACAAGTATATATGGTATTTGCCTCTCTATATATATATAAAATGCAGGAGATCCAGTGTATCTAACACAGTGTTGGAGACTGGTTGAGGGTATTAGAAATTGAACAAGCATACAGCAATGTGCCATTACTGATGCAACAAAAAAGTAATCAACCTTTTCAGTATTTTTATATTTTGTGTTTCACAAGGCACAATGGCAATAGTTAAGTTTCTTTGGTAAGGATACGATAATCAGGTTAAATTTTTTTATCTGTAACTGTTTTTTGGCATCAGCTGACTTAGAAATTGTAATGGATTAAAAAAATGCAGTAGACCAGAAACAAAAGTCAATAGATTATCAAGAATTACTGACATCTATGCATCAACAAAATTTTAGTCAAAAATCACCATGAAACTGTTTATGCTGTCAATACTAATGAAACACTATGAAGAGCAAGAAAATAAAACTTGCAGTCAATTGTAACACAACATAAATTGCAAACTCTGAAGGAAATTTATAGATTATTTAACATTTTCAAACCTAACGGAGTTTCCACAACAAATATGCAAAGAAACCTTTAGAGAATCCTTATAGTGCCAGACTAAAAAAGAACAAACTATTTTGATTAATTGGAGGGGAAAATTACATTGTTAAAAATATGAATATTTTGGGCTTCTGTTACAGTTAAAGAAGCTGAAACTTTGATATTTGTGGATGGAAATATTACATCCAGATTATAGACCAGTAATTTCAAATGTTTTTTTAAATTGTCCATTTGTGTCCCATGGTGTTAATATTCCTTCATGTAATTCTGCATGTTGTTTCATGAACAAGAGGAAATGGCCTAACTGGACCATCAATAAAAAGATATAGATATTACAGAAAATGATTTGAGAACTTTGAAAATCAAACTTACGTGGAAAGTACAAAACATAAGAAACAGAAGTGAATTCACTGAGCAGTGCAAGATATAAGGCAGTCCTTGATTCCAATGTACCAGTATATAAAAAGCTTCTCTAGTTCTATTCCATTGAGAATTTGCTATGCAATTTGTGTCAACAGCATACAATATCCCTAAATATTGATAATTTCAAGCAAGTACCTTTCTTGGTGAGATTTGCTGCATAAATAATGGCACATCAATGCACAAGTAATGTGTTTTGGAACAGGCTTTGAGGTAATTTCTTCATTTCTGGGCGATTGTCATCATAAATATTTTTATCTGTATATATATATATATATATATATATATATATATATATATATATATATATATATATATATATATATATATATATATATATATATATATATAATGTAAGTGAATTATTAATTAGCTTCAGGGAGATTTCCAGTTGTTTCCACTTTTTGTCCAAATTCTAAAGTCAGCATAAGGAAGTCTCCCTGATGATCAGGTAAGCATAAGATGGTATCAGAGAATGGATGTAGCTATTTTGAACAAATAATATTGACATAATTGACACCAGATGACATGGAGTCAAACATTGTTCAGTTACATTTCTTGCCAACCTCCAAACTCCAAACTTTATCATGTATTTTGCTTCAACATATATTATGAAATTTGTAAAAGTATCTAAACTTTATTCATTTATTTTATCTTCTAAATGCTCCCAAGATGGAAACCTGGCAATTTTCTGCAGTTGGAGTTTGTGGAAATGATAAGCAAATATCCAGAAAAATGTGGATCCAGCACGTGAATTTAGGATTCTGGATCCATTCCAGAAATATTAATGACATATTTAAGCTTACCTGATCACACATTTTACATTGATAAGTTTTGCCTGCCTTTGTAGCTGGTTTAACAGGCTGCGGTATCACAAGGGGAGTATTGTTGGGTGCTGTTGGGCTATTGACACCACTCCCACCACCATTACTACGGAAACTTCCGGCACTTCCTGTGCTCCCATGACGCAAGACATCATGAACATTGTTGCTCATATTGTCTTGGCTGATACTGCCTGAAATGGAAGAAAAAATAGTGCGTAAAATGCTTGCTTATTACTAAAAGGGGTCATATGACCTTCAACTTTAACCTTTTGACCTGCAAAACAATTAAAACTGCAAAATCTCTGTCTAAAGGAATGGAGAATCCTCAACAAATGATATCCTAACATTAAGAAGAGAAAGCAAATGACCCTTGTAAAGCATGCTGGATGTCCAGTGGAATGCTGACCAATCATTTCACAGAGCAAGTTTTTCCCTTAAATTGAATTTTGGTTCCATGTTTTGGGGATTGGTCAATCATTCAAGAATACAAAATGCACAAAACTTTATTTAATGATGGTAGACTGGGTAACATAAAAACCATAATTATATTCAACCTATTATACAGATATGGCACTCCTTAGTTCAGTCAGTCACTTTTTGAGTCCTTTACAAATAGAGTACTTATATAAGTTCAAACCATTACATCTCACCTTTTGAGTAATTTACGTTAAAGTACATATAGAATTTCAAACCATAACCTCTCATCTTTTATCCAATTCTCATGAAATTTTCAAAATATCCTTAACCACATATGTTATAAAAGGAAGAAAACAGATGACTTTAATGAGCTATGTTAATTTGTCTGCAGAGAATTTTTTTCTTTCTCTCCAACAGGTCAATAAAAACCAGCTAAAACAACAGTAGAAACAATAACAACATTAACAACATTAACATCATTAACAATAATCAAAAGTTATTACAGGATGGACCAGTGGATATAAGATATGAGCCACCAATTCGTAACAAACATTTCCACATTATCCTATATTCATACATTTAGGCAAACATATTCACATGCATAGAAAAATAAAGTTTTCTTGGACCAGATAATATGAATTAATATCGAGCAAGTCTTGATCCACATTTCAACAAGGTCTTACTAAGTTAGATGTACGTTTAGATATGAATATCCTACTTTCAGCATCTGTGTCTCTTCAGCTTGGAAGTATGCAATAGCCATTGCAAACATGCACTCTGGCCTTTATCATTTTCGAACACATGTTTTCGTTAAAAAGCTTTTATACTCCCATTACCTCTTCAGCAAAGATTTATTATCTGCAGATCTTATGGAGGGGGCAGAAATGTTAAGTAAATACTGCTGAGAAGCAATGGAGGGGGCAGGGGGTATGCGTTTCATTAGGCAACTTAATGTGTTTTAGGAAGATAATATGACACATTTATAGCAATGAGGTATACAAAAGCATTAGAGAGGTAAAATATAGTGTTCAATACTGAACACCAAGACTGGCTTCACTGCAATATCCAGAAACAGTCACTGTTACTACAGATGTTACACCAGAAGTTTTGGAGCTTTGCAAGAAAGCTGCAATAAATTACCAAGCTTTTATAAGTGTATATACTACACTTAGACCATATAACAACAAGAAGTAGGACTTCTGCCAGCTTCCAGCCGAGTACCAATTTTTAAGCTAGTCAATCTCACACTGTGATTCCTGTGGTGAAATGATTTATTTAAGGGATGTGTTTTAGGTATTTTTTGTTTAAGACAAGGGGTATCTGAAACGTATTTAAAATTAAAGTGGTCTGAAAAATGCATTTTCATAATAAAAGTCTGGTAATTATTTCAGTCAGGGGAAATTGTTTCTGTCAAATTTAGAAGGTGCTATCCAATTAAAATGTCAGATAAATGAGAAATCTTTATCTTTGGAAGAAATGCTTGAGTTGTTTAAGTCAGAATTTTTGGTATTGTATTCAACACTTTAATACCATATAATTACTGGCATTCATCCAATCAAATGCCAATATCAGACTTGTTGGAGTAGGCAAATGACTCCGGGGTTTTTTGTTTTTTTGTTTCAATTTAGCCCTTTGATTCTATTAGTTTACAATAAAACTTCAAGGCTGAAATTTTTGTTTTAGAAAATTTTTCTTGCTAACTACAAGTCTATATTTATCCCAAAATTTTCCAAAAGCGATTTTGAGAAGTTCTACAATAATGGAATTAGAGAATTTTTATGCCTGATTAAGACTAAAGTACACCTACCAGAACTGAAGTCTAGCATGGTACAGATTGTATGTTATTATTATGGATTTTCAGTAATTAGTTCAGTCCTTGATTTTTCATACATCTTTAATACATAACAAGAGGTCCATGTGAACCAAATAACACACACCTGGCTTACATAATTTCACTACTAGGTTTTGGAATTCTTGTAACTAGCCCTATCTAAACTATCTCCCTAACTTTATATCATATAAAGTTTACCAATTCTCTTTCATTTAAAAAATCATTTGAAAATAAATACATAATTAATATACAGAGTTCCTTGTCTATCATCAAGTTTGTCCAAGAACTTGATCATAAAAACCTCTTTTACAAAAATTTCATTGACATCAAATGAAAAATATTGACTCAAGATCAAGAGTGGTAAAAACCTTAGGTAATTAAGATTGGTTTGGTTAGGTTTTATGGCTGCATCGAATTCTGCAAATCTCATACAAGGATTGCATCATAAATGAAGAGATCCACCAGTGAACAGGCTTTCTCAACAAAATTATGACAGAGTGCCGGTGACAGGTTGCAGGCCACATACTCCGGCAATCAATCTCACTGCATAGAAGAAATGCTTCCCCAAAATACATGGCAAAGCACCTTCATAGAAGATCTTAGAGCACTGGGCATACCATTGGATCACACTGAAACCATTGTGACCAATCGGCCTTGATGTAGAGCATTCACTGCCCAATGCGCTGAATGGCACAGGAGGAAATAAGTAAGTAAGCCCTATCCAATATGAGACCATGGTAGCCATAATGGGCTGATCTGATGCTGGATTCAAACCACCACCCCTTTCATTCACAAGCCCGGCAAACTAGCCACTTAGACACCATAACTACTGCCTCCAATAGATGCCTCTTACATCATGCTTATGGTATCGTCAGACTGATACTACATCCCTAAGCCAATAGCCAATCAGAAGCAAGATCATTTCTTTAATATGCACCAATCTGACTTATCACTGACATTGTCTACAACAATAATTACAAATTTAACTGAAATTAAGTCTCCTAACAAGCTCAGCCAATCAGATGCAAGATTACCTTGTAAATATTCACAGGTCTTGCTCGTAATTAAATTCACCCAACATCTTCATGATTAAGACCATTTAACTTGTATGATCAAATTCTTATGGGAACTATACAATTAGTTGTTAGAGTGCAGAGAAGCTCAGCCAATCTGATTAAAAATCTGGTTAATATATACATAACCCTTGTTTATAATAAAACTAATCCAATATCCTGGTGATGCTGGCCAAGCTTGATTAAAATTGGGTCCGAAATCTTGAGTGTCAAGAAGCTGTCAATCACATACCTGCCATAGATGTTATGGCAAGCAAAAAATAGTTTTCCTCCCTAAACCCATGATGTCTTTAAAGAAATCCCACCCTCCCAAACAAACAAAAATTCAGTATATGCCTGCAGCATATATAAAGGTAAACAGTCATTATAATGGAGCTGATGCAAAACCAGCCTTGCAGCAGTTTAAATAGCAACAATTAAAAAACAAAGAGGTCAGGTATAAACCATCATTTCACATATTTATTAATTGGCTGATAATAGTGAGATGTCTTAAGTACTTTGAAGACAGCTATGAGTGAGCCCATTTTTCGAATTTGCATAGATAAGATTCATGACCTGGAACAACCCAATTGGTCTTACATTATTGATATATCAAAGAGATGGTAGAAATATGTGTTGAAGAACAAAACTGATTACTTATTATTGCTTTGAATAAGAATGTTTAAGCCATCTGTATTGAAGACTACTGGCAAGTATGTGAACAGTGGCAATGTTTCATTGAAACCAGTTGTATAAAACGAAAAGCGTGATTATTTCATTTGTTAGAATAGTATTCAAGTGTGATTCATTTTGAAGGTGATTCAGTAAGCAATAAACTAACAGTAAAGGAAGCAATTAGACAAGTAAAAATCAATTAAATTTCAGAACTCCTGGCTGATGGGATTTTACTATTTAAAACAAACCAGCAAAGGAGAGAAGTTTCAACACTAGTACCAGCACATCTGTAGCAAGTACAATGATGAACACCAATGACACTTGCAAACGCCTTATATAACTACTGACAGTATAACAAAAACTGCATCTACTTAAGTCTATTTTGCTATCCAATGGATTGTAAAGGACAGAAACTTTAATATATGCTTTTAGTTAGTATGAGTTTGGATTATGTGAGTTTTTGCACATGTGTATGCATATGGTGATGAAAAATGCTTTGTGCAAGACACAATTTATTTACTTTTTTAGATTCAAATTTCTGTTCATTTTCTATAAGCTTACTGGTATATGAAAAGTCAGCAAATTCTCAATTGGATGACATTGCTTTTTCTGGTCACATGCAGACTTTGGACTTTAAAAACACACTTTTAAAAAAAAAAACAACACTGCATGGGAATATTGGCACATATGCATACAGATTACATCAGCATGAATTGAGGTCACCCATACTGGAACTCTCTGGATGATCTCAAGCTTACAGACCAAGTTTGATCAAAATAAGACCATCAATAGTGGATAAAGTTAAATACAGTTTTTTTTTGTATCATAAGAAAGAAGGTAGAAGGGCAAGTCTGGAAAAAAATATGTTAAATCTCATATATCCAAGAATCTGGATTTATATACAGTGATCCCTTACTGTAACCAGAACACCTTTTCTCCAAAGAGTGTTCACAGACCATGGTTATAGCATTCATCTCAAGAAGACACAACTTTTACTTTTATGTGGGGAAAATAGAAGGGAAAAAAGGAAGACAGATGCCTCACTCAATTCCTTTTTTCATCTTGTGAGATTGTTTAAGTACCTAGTTACATAAAAGGTTCACAATAAATTACAATCAAAGCACACTACAAAAGTTTAACTCTAAAAATAGACGGCTCGTGTTCATTCCTATTTTTTTCCCACTATGTGCCTAATGCAACTACCATACTTACTTGCTAATAAGTTGAGTCCAACTGTAAACTGCACAGACCCAGATCTGCCATCACAAAATGCACTAGCAGATCTATGTCTGTGCAGTTTGTTAGAAGTAAGCAGTAGAATAAACAACAACCTGATCTGCAGGCACATTATACTATGGCAGATAGGGATATTTGTTGTTTGCATTTTGATAAAATTTATAAGTGAGTATATATAGTATGATAATTTCGATCCAGCTCAGCATAAAGCACTTGTCTGACTTCTACAAAATTTCACAAAAACTAAATGAAAACCTTGTAGAATTCTTTTTTTTTTCTACATGTTTAGTATATAATTGCATCCTTGGTTTACTATCAATTCCAACTGAAGCATTAAACATTTGTTGGACTTTGAGTTAAAAATGTTTCAAATTAGAGTGGGATCAATAGGAAAGTTACACACAACTTGATCCACAGTATCAAACATTTTATCTATTGATATTGCACATCATCAAATGTATCAAATGTGCTTGAAAGGTCATCAACAAATAAGGGTCATTCTGCTTAAATTCACTTCATTTAGTTCCTGATTTTCCAGAGCTGCGATAAGGTGCTGCAGGTGTACACACTGCTATGAGAACTAGATGAGATCCCAAGCGTTTTGCATAGTAGATAACAGTAGTAAACACACTGTATCAAACAATTATTGTAAAAATTGCAAGAATTACACTCTAATAATACTGGAATAAAACTCCATGTAGAAGTAATCTACAAATGAGTTATTGGTTATGGTACACCAGAAATAGTGATGTGTTCAGCGGTGGTGCTGATGGGGTTGGGTTGGAAAAAGATTTACAGCAAAATACTGAGATACTGAGAATTTTGAAGTTGGTTAGAAGTTTGGAGAAATTCATTAAATAAGTTTGAAGATAAAGACAACATCCAATTTTTCAATAATGGTGTGTGACATATGATTACAAACATATTGTACACTGAAAATATGTTGCAAAGAGGTAGACCAATTCTTTGTAATTAACTCAGCCATAGTGATGAAGCTACACAATAGGCCAGGTGACGATATAGGTGATGCAGTACTGATGATAAGTTCATGTTTTTAATGAGAAAAAGGGGGCAGACTGAAGGTGGCCTTATCATTGGATAAAGCATCCAAAAATCAGAATTTCTCAAATTGTCTAAAACTGGCAGATGTGCATATCACTGAGCATGACTTCATTATCATGATTAGCCAGAAGTTTGGGGAAATGCTGTGCAGAGCCTGCAGTGGGTCACGTCACAGTAAACAGGCAAGTTCTATGCAATGACGCACATGTTTACTGACTGCTGTACTTACTAGATCTGCAATGCTGTAGTAGTACTCCCACCCCCATATCATGGTAAACCCTGCACATCAATGTTTGAACAAAATGTAATGACATGGGTTCTATTCTAGAGTGAGCAATGATTGTAGGATTCATGCTATTTCCTCAAAATTGAAAAATCATCTTAATTTAAAAAATTCATGCATCATATTTTTCAAGTCTTTACTTCTTTATTAAGACCCTTCCTACATTGAAAAAAGTCCCCTCAATTTCAAAATGGAAGGGCAAATTTCACCCATGTTCAGTTCAAGAATGGACCAAGATGATATGATCTGTAAAAAATCTCTTGCAAAATTGATGAAATTGTTGGATTGGAGACAAATTTGGTTATTTACACAGGGTTTTCCAAATTTTATAAAAGTCAGCTTGCCCAAGGCAAGATGATTTGAAATTTTAACGAGCCTTTGGGAGATTTTATCTTGTCCTCAAAATATGGCAACTGAAGTGAAAAAAACATGGTTAAAATATAGATGTTTTAAGCAAATCACATATTTATTTTGCAAATACAGATTTGTTTTTATATTTTATGTTTGTTTGCAACTAAGAAACAATATGTTGATATTTAAAGTTGTTAAGAAACATGTATCTAGTTAGTACATGCAGAAAGATACATGGATGAGGAAGAAAAGGAAGGGTTAGAATATAGATATAGTCAGAAGACCAAAGACATAAACATGTATACAATTAGATAAATGGTTAGATATGAAAAGGTATTGGAAATGGCTTGATTTTTTTTTTCAAGAGAGACAGAAACAGATTTGAAGATAAAAAAAATCTTTAAACTTAAAAATGAAACAGTAATGAACAGAAATGTGTTATTACATGTACAATTTTAGTAATATTTCAGAACATCATTACAATTTTCTTAATCTTTGCTTCCACTTAAATATCATATGTCTTTAAAAACCCATCATTCATATTGCTTTAAATATCCTTCCAGTAAGAGATCAAGGTAGAACAGTTCCCCACTGAATTATTCCAATGTTAAGAATTCAATCTTTGCTTTTTTCTGCCAGGGTCGAATGTTGTGTCCACTCACATGTCTGCTTCTGCTTACATGGCATCAAATTTTCACATTGAAATGTACATAAACAATCCTTGATAAATCCACTCTAGATTTTAAAACACTTATTTTTATCCATTTAAATGTTTGCTAATTAGTAAGTATGTATGGGACTCCGGGTACTCGTTCCAGATGGTTAATTGTTGGATATGCATGCTTTTTATTTTCAGTTATTGACAATTATCTTCCAGTCACTTTGAAATTAGTGTCAAACATTAAAATAATCATTGGCAAGCTGATTGTTTAGAGTCAACAATCTTGGCACATTCGGAGCTCACAAAATGCCTGTGGCTAGTTTATGGCTTGAAATTTGGTAAATCCAGTATATCAGCATAAATTATTATTAAAATATAACTAACAAACCAAAATATCACTATTTGTCAAAGCTTTAAATAATTAGTATATATTCTGATGAATTCATAAATATTCATAACCATATACCATCTAAAACAAAGGATTGTTAGATGAAAGAAACTGTAGGCCATTAGGTAATAGGAAAATGACATATATATGAAGAAAAAAAATAAAATCAAGGTGCTGAAACATGTAATGTGGTGAGATCTTGCAGCATAAAAACTTGTAGACCAAAAAGCATTACAAACTGAACATACTTTCTTTCTCTCAATATTTTGGACTTGTCTGCAGGCAAATACCTTGTAACATGAATTTGCCCAAATAAAATTTGAGACAGCCCCAGCATCTGGAAAATAGATTTGTGAAGTTCTGGTGTTTTTGTTGTGTTGTTGTGGGGCTTAATGCCATTTTTCAGCATACAATAGGCTATACATGACGGCCAGTATTAATAGTGGAGAAAGAAACCGGGAAATCCCCGGAAAGAACCACCAACCCACAAGAAGCTAAAGGCAAGCTTTCCGACATATCCATATTCCCTGAATCCTAGACTCTAACCCACGAAGGCAGAGGTGACATGGCAGTCATCCATAACAGACAGCACTTTAAATCACTCGGCCCCTGGATTTGAAATTAGTCCTGGTTTGCCTATATTTATTATTAATAAAGTTTTTTTTTGTTTGGTTTCTTCAGACACAATTAATGGTAATGATTAGCATTAGTTTCTGTTTCTTTTCTTGTGCCTTGTTTCAACAATAATCTACACTAAACATGTGCTTAGAGAGTCAATTATTTATTTAAGAATATTTTTAGAGAGTAGAATAATGTCATAAAAAGTCGAGTTCATAACAAGGTTAAGTAGAAATTTATAAATGTTATGAAATACATTCAACATGACATCCACATTGTGCTCTTAGGACATTTTTATATAAGTAATTTTCATGAAGTTGAAATTTGCCAATTAATAAACAATGTTTCCATTATGTCTATGCACATACTGTATTTAGTTACATTTGTCTATGTTGGGAACTCTCCATTTTGGAAATGCATTATCTCTCACATTAAGGTCATATAAAAAATGTAAACATAAGTGGCAATGAGGCATTAGTTATGTACAGTGTAAGTTTAAAACAAAATATTCTAGGTGAGTTTTACAACTACTTTCATCATATGTGGCATGTCAAAAGGGACTAATGCAATAGATCTCAAACTCAGGTCACGACCCAAATCAAGGTCATTGTGGTTTTCAGTACTGTTGCTATGATCATGAAAAACCAATTTTTGAATCATATATTGGGAGATTTGTTTATGGCCAATTTAGGGTCACAGCAAAAAAGAGGCAGGGAACTACAACTCTAAAAGAAATTCCGATGTCTAAAAGAATTCTGAAGAATATTAGAAAATGATTATTTCTTGCTTTCAACTACTGAGTGTTCAAACTATCTCCGATATTTTTCAGTGATAATATTTTTAAATTAGCTGCTGTGATGGACATAATGGATGTCAGATTGGATCCATTTTCACTTAGGACAAACAAGATGACATCATAAAAAGTCTTCTGGTGGAAACCCCATTTTGATGTGACTATCCATTAAAAATAATAGATAACAAAATTTCAAGATGATTGCCATATTAGATATCAGACCCAGACACTTATTCATTTCTGTCACTGATTTATAATTTTTAATTTTACTGTCACCAAGCAGTCCCTAATTGTCATCTTCTTTAGATTTCAAACCCTATGGAAGATTTAAATTTAAATGAAGAGCCCGCTCACTGTCATAATTTTTGGTTACTGGAAGAGCCTATTTTCAGTAAAGTGATGGATGCAATGTCTATATGACCAGATATCTAGGAGAAGTAGTAATAACAAGATTTTCAAGATGGCCACTGTGGCAACCAAATTGGACATCACATGATCATTTCCATTGATAATCAAAAAAATATCATAAGAAATCCTCTGGTGAAAACCACAATGTAATATTGTTATTGTTGCAGTAATATGATTCAGGATGGCTTTGGAAGCCATACTGGCCAGCAAATTAGACTAATTAAGACATATGTCTTTGAGCAAAAACCCTATGCTGATATGAACATCCACTCAGAGTAGTAGCAATAACATGAACTTAAAGCTGGATACTGTCATAGGAGAGCAGGAGACTACTGTGGGATGGAATCCCAATAGGCCACATTTTGAGTAATGATGTATGGGTCAATTGAGAAAATGCCTTTGCTTTAATGGGCTAACAAGCAAAGGTAAAGGAGGCAGAAAGTAGTTTGAGAGCCAAAACATGGCTCTCATCACATCCTCCAAAGACAAACGAGTTAGATAGTACCATTAGGTAGCGAGTTAGATAGTGCTATAAGACAGCAATGAGTCAGATAGTGCTATAAGTCAGCAATGAGTTAGATTAGGACCATGAGGCAGCAATGAGTTATATAGGACCATGAGCAATCAATGAGTTATATAGGACCATGAGGCAACAATGAGTTATAATAGGACCATAAGGCAGCAATGAGTTAGATAGAACCATGAGGCAGCAATGAGTTAGATAGGATCATCAGAAAGCAATGAGTTATATAGAACCATGAGCAAGAAATAAGTTATATAGGACCATGAGGCAGCAATGAGTTAGATAGGATCATGAGGCAGCAATGAGTTAGGACCATGAGGCAGCAATGAGTTATATAGGACCATGAGCAATCAATGAGTTATATAGGACCATGAGGCAGCAATGAGTTATATAGGACCATGAGGCAGCAATGAATGAGGACCATGAGGCAACAATGAGTTCTATAGGATCATGAGGCAGCAATGAGTTAGATTATAAGACCCATGAGGCAACAAAGGTATGAACATCATGGACTTCATACAGGACTGATCCTCTCATTAAAGAATTGATAGTTAATGCTTTCCACCTAGAAATAGTGGAAGCTGAAATATCAGCTGAACCTTTAATGGGTAGGAATCATACACATTCTCCATTTAGAGAGTGCCAAGTAAAAATGAAGAGCCCTAACTGGACATAAAAATCTATCATGATTATCCATAGCACAGATATGGCTCAAACTGGGGACCTCAATTTGGAGGAAAGCAATAAAAGGAAGCTAGATTTTGCCATGGTTAGCAAAGGACAAGAACCGAATCCTAATTTCCACTGAACTGAATCTGATGCATCTTGCTTTATGGATGGGCTATGGAGCTTGCTCCTTCATCTCTCAGGCTACTAAGGTGAGCAAGAAAATTGTCTTGAGGGCAAGATACTCAAAGGAAGTTTCACCCAAAGGCTTATAATGGGAGAGGGATATTTAGAGACTATGAGAGTGATTCCATTTATGCACCTAGAGTGAAACACTGATCTCTGGAATTTAAAATACCTGATCAGGTCTGCTAGGTGAGAATCCATCCTAATGGAGAGTCCTTTTGAAAATTTAAGTATTTGGGAAAATGCTGCTTGATAGCCCTTAATAGCAAATACTTAGAATTGATTATATCTTAAAAAAGGAAGAGAAGGAAATTGGCCAACACACTCACAGAGTGACAGCTAGGACTGACACATTTTTCTTTAACAACAATCACAAATAATTCTTTATTTGGTAAGTGATTTGCTCGACTGAAAAAAATGAAGGATAGGGAAATTTAAATAAAACACCTACCAGGTAGCTTAGAAAATCTTATCTGAATACAAATAAAACAACCAACTAAATTATGGACAATCTCAAAGTGAACAAAATAAGAAATGCCATGAAGTACACCACATATATTGAACAAGTCTAAAACAAATTCTCAAGGAAAGCTTAATTAAACTGACAAAATAATTGAAATAATTAAAAGTTTAGTCCTGAGGAATATTTAGGATGAATATAGTTACCTAGCTCACCATGTAAAAGGTGGTTATGTAAACACTGATGAAACTTAATCACGACAATCCAAACATACTTAGGGTCTTTTATGCATGACCAATGTATTTGGCTGTCAAAGAAGGGCTGATTCAATGTTCTGAAGATTTTGATTCACAATGATGGGATGATGAATTTCCATTATTCAACTGAGTCTTTTCCTACTAGCAATGCAATAGCAATAGGTAAGATATTAGATATTAAATAGCAATGCAATAGCAATAGGTAAGATATTAGATATTAAAAAGCTATGCAATAGCAATAGGTAAGATATTAGATATTAAATAGCTATGAAATAGCAATAGGTAAGATATTAGATATCAAATAGCTATGCAATAGCAATAGGTAAGATATTAGATATTAAATAGCTATGAAATAGCAATAGGTAAGATGATAGATATTAAATAGCTATGCAATAGCAATAGGTAAGATATTAAATATTAAAAAGCTATACAATAGTAATAGGTAAGATATTAGATATTAAATAGCTATGCAATAGCAATAGGTAAGATATTAGATATTAAATAGCTATGCAATAGCAATAGGTAAGATATTATATATTAAATAGATATGCAATAGCAATAGGTAAGATATTAAATATTAAATAGCTAGGCAATAGCAATAGGTAATATATTAGATATTACAAAACTTTTTATCCACAATTATTCTGAACACAATCATAAAACAAGTATTCTGCCATAAAACAGCTCTGTTATCCTCCCCCTCTAATTTTCTTTATGTCCAGGGGGGATGGCATCCCCTTAAAAATTAAAATTAAAATTCTCACTAATTCAGACCTTGCTTATAGTGAGGTTTCTATTTTTGACCCAGTTGTGTGAGTTATCAAGTGAGAGATGTGTTGCTAAAACATAAATAAATTTGTATTTAGACTTTTTTTAGTTAATTTTATTAATAAGATGTTGCAGTGATGAAAATGCTGCTACTGAATAATAATAATAATAATAATAATAATAATAATAATAATAATAATAATAATAATAATAATAATAATAATAATAATAATAATAATAATAATAATAATAATAATGATATAATAATAATAATAATAATAATAATGATATAATAATAATAATAATAATAATAATAATAATAATAATAATAATAATAATAATAATAATAATAATAATAATAATAATAATAATAATAATAATAAAAAATAATAATAATAATAATAATAATAATAATAATAATAATAATAATAATAAATAATAATAATAATAATAAAGAATCTTCAACACTAAAATATTATTCTTCACATCATCATCATTAATGTTATCAATGACTTTTTTGTAATTTGTGACCCACAAAAACTTTTTACCTAAATATAGCTTATTTGCATACCCATACTAAAAGCACTGTGAACACACTAAGCAAACTTGACTATATAATAAGAGTATATCCCTTTTCACTGAAAAGTGTACCATCTGACCGGAAAATAAAGTATAGGGGGTTATAAACTTAAGCCACACAGGCATCCATCATTACAATCTACATATTGTACTGTGAACTACTGGTTAAGTACATAATTAATTTTATAAAACATTTTCTTTTTCTCTTTTTTCAAAAATTCAGTTTCATATTACATTTTTTAACACTTTGTAATTTACAATAAATGATGCAGATTTTTTAAAAGACCTGGTGGTATATGGCACTTTACAAAAAACTTTGTAAAAATCTCATATCAGTTTCTTCTATTTAGGTATTTCACGGTGTAAAATTATTATCTCCATGCAAAATATATCAACTTTCATGACAAGAAAAATTGATATGAGGTTATTCAGCATGACAGCATGCAGTTTTCCATGTTGAGAATCATAACAAATTGCATGATGCAATGCGATAATGAAACCTGATATTTTTAGCAACTGTGAAATCCAGCACAAGGACAGCCATGATCTAGGAGAGGTGCCATTAAGACCCAGGTGGTTTTGTCATCTTTAAGATGACAACCTGGAAACAGGATATTCTTGTGAAAATTAGACAAATAAGGAGATATTGTGTCTTTGACATGCGGTACGGACACTCTGTCACAAATGTAACACTTACAAAACCTCAGGACGAATTCTCTCATTTGAATTTTTTAATTACTTGGAAATTTCTTATTAACTGTCAAGTTATCTTGTAATTTTAACACCTTCTGCAATATTCACTTAATTGAGAAACTTCCATCATACTCAATTATCCATATATTTTGTTTCTTCTAAGTTTATGCACACCAATAATCCATATACAAACCTTCATTATAGCACAGTTCTGGATATTGCTATTACTATGGACCGCCCCCCACCATCACTCGACACTGTATATACTCACTTATTAATTGAGTTTAACTACAAATGACAAAAATCCTTATCTGCCATAGCATAATGTCCCTGCAGATCAGGACCTGTCCTTGCTCCATTGACTATTCCTAACAATGTGCATGTGCACTCAGACTCAGATCTACCAGTGCATGTGCACTCAGACTCAGATCCACCAGTGCTTTAAGAAATGGCAGATCTGGGTCAGTGCAGTTTGCAGCTGGGCTCCTCTTATAAGCCTGTAAATGAAAGCAACCTGTACTTAACTCACAGATCAAATAAATGAATTACTATATTGGTTGGAAGAAAACAAAATGAAGCCAAATATTACCATGTATATCTTTCTTTTTTTATTATTAAATGTTATTATACATGACACATGCTTTCATTATCTTTAATTTTTGCAGAATTTTTAACATCTTTATCTTCATGGTTTATCTTGTTGAACCTCATGTTTCCATTTATTAAGAAAGATTTATTTTCCTAAATTTTGAGTCTAAGCTGCAATTTAGATCCAGATCAGATATCAAATAATGTACTTGCAGATGCAAGTCTAGGCAGTTTGTGCGATGCAACTGTAATGAACAAACAACACAGCTTGCATTGCTTATAATTTGCTGCTTGCAAAAAAACTATAACAAAGTCTACCCATGTCTACATGTACATGTTTAGTAGTCCCATCCACTCTGTAGATGTATCGTCCCAAGCCTCAGTGAAGTTGGAGGGAGATTGACTGCATGCTAAAAAAAAACTTGAACTGCTATTAAAACACCTAACTTTAGTATCAGGCATTACGTTTAATTTTTCTTTTTGAAGTCTAAATGGAACAAGACTTGTGGAGGAAACACTGCAAGGAAACATTGCAGTATACAAGACAAATAGTTCAACACGAGATTTATAGTGAAAATGATACCACAATATCTACCTATTCCTATTTATTTCATTCCAAATTAAATTATAACAGTTTCTGAGTTTTAAAATCACACAAAACTTACTAAAACATAATACATGTACATTTAAAATAAGTATTCATTTAGAAAAAATTCATGAGTAGAAAATTACACAAAACTGACTAGCTCTGTGATGTAGAAGGAAGTTACAGTGTAAAATTTTTTTTTTCTCTTTCAGTATTGGTGACTCTAACATTTGTTATTATGACCTCTATTTTACCAGTCTTCTTTCTTACTCCATGTTCAAGCCAGCCAAAAAGACTTAAGTTAGAGTGTGTGTGATGTAGAACTAATAATGTTGTGCTGAAACCATTATTTTTTCTAATCTGTGACCTTGACCTTTTTGACCCCATATCATAAGGTTTTTTACTGATCTCAATTGCTAGCTATTAATGATGTTTGTTGATGGTAGATAGTGAAGAATTCTAGTTATTCTGCAGAAATGAAAATAGGGGAGAAGGTCCACCCTATGGCATACAAATTAAGACATACCTCCCCCCAAATTTGATACATTGCAAAGAAATATTGATATCAGAAGTATATACATGTACCTACAGTTTCATCATATTACCATCTAACGAAATTTGAGAATTGATCATAATGTTGTCAGAAAAGAAGATGAGTAGAATGATGAAGAGGTCTAGTTTGTTTTTCTTGGTAGAGAGATCAATACCCTGTAGAGGAACTGTGATTAAAGATTGGTTGTTGTTGTTGTATGGCCTAATGCCACTGTTAGCACAAGATAGGCTATACATGGTAGCCAGTATTAATGGTGGAGGAAGAACCCTGGAAAACCCCAAAAAGAACCATCGACCCACAAGAAGCTACTGGCAGGCTTTCTCATGTACCCACATTAGCCAAAGCTGAGACCAAGTCTGAGACTCAAACCCACACTGTCAAAGGATTAAAGACTGGAACTTTACCATTGTTCAGAAGGGTTTTTTCACATAATCAACATTTAGTTGATCACTAGAGTCCAGAAGACATTCCTCTGATGAAAGCCTTGTGATAAGTTCAAAAGCTAAGGAATCAAAAGCTATTCTGCAACAGAAAGGTATCTATTCTAAGTCTGACTCATGATAACATCTTTATGAGGACTATGAAGTGGTAATGCCACATCTTTAGCAGGAGCAGAAAGTGAGGAACAAAGTGTTGATGCTACAAACCTTCATGGGGATTATGAAGTAACATGATGAAAAATGTATATCAAGTTATATAATTATGTCACCACAAAGAGTTCATTGAACTTTAGCCTCTGAGTGTAGTCATTAAAAACTGGTAAACTTCCACAACAAAATGCAGTTAAAATCCACAGATGCAGTCATTGCAGATATATTTCTGAGCTTAATCTTTTCCTCTCTTCCGTTCTTTAAAAGGTATTGGGATTCAAAATCAAGAGACACTGTTTTTATTCAAAACTGCCCAACACATCTTTGCTAAAGTTTCTGACAGCTCCTTGCTTTTCTACTGAAGACTTCAGGAATACACCCTCAGTGTTTGAAGTATGTTATAAGGGAAATGATCACTGATTCTTAGGGGAAACGGAAACCAAATCCCAACACTAAAGGCTAACATATTTAGACAGAAGTCCATATATATTAAAATAAAAAGTTTTATGTGGGAATGTTGGTCATTTAATCATCAAGTCACATTTACTATACAGTTCATTAATTTTAAACAACAATGCTCATGCATTTCTTCTGTTGACCACTAAAAGCAAAGTGATAGTTATTAACCATTCCGAACATGAAGGTCCTTACAGTGACACTGTCCATTTTTTTTTTCTTCAGATCATTATCCTTGCAGCAACTTATTTCAATAAGCCATTCTCAACTATGCCATTCTCAACTTCAATTATCTGTCTTTGGTCAAAGACATCAATATAAATTAAAATTATATCAAATTTTACACCATCATCCATTTTATTATTTATAAGATGTTTCAACTTGGGATGGCCTAACTTTACACCTGGGATTGCTCATGTTTTGGATGGTTTTATACATGGAACATCTATTTGCTTTATACATGGGACATCTATTTGCTTGGCATGGCTTTATATATGGGACAGCTATTTGCTTGGCATGGCTTTATACATGGGACAGCTATTTGCTTGGCATGGCTTTATACATGAGACAGCTATTTGCTTGGCATGACTTTATACACGAGACAGCTATTGCTTTATACATCAGACAGCTATTTGCTTAGCATGGCTTTATACATGGGACAGCTATTTGCTTGGCATGGCTTTATACATGGGACAGCTATTTGCTTGGCATGACTTTATACACAAGACAGCTATTTGCTTTATACATCAGACAGCTATTTGCTTCGCATGGCTTTATATATGGGATAGCTATTTGCTTGGCATGGCTTTATACATGGGACAGCTATGTGTTTGGCATGGATTTATACATGGGACAGCTGTTTGCTTGGCATGGCTTTATACATGGGACAGCTATGTGTTTGGCATGGATTTATACATCAGAGACACCTATTTGCTTTATACATCAGACAGCTATTTGCTTGGCATGACTTTATACATGGGACAGCTATTTGCTTTATGCATCAGATGGCTATTTGCTTGGCAAGGCTTTATATATGGGACAGCTATTTGCTTGGCAAGGCTTTATATATGGGACAACTATTTGCTTGGCATGGCTTTATACATGGGACAGCTATTTGCTTTAAACATGGGACAGCTATTTGCTTGGCAAAGCTTTATACATGGGACAGCTATTTGCTTTATACATCAGATGGCTATTTGCTTGGCAAGGCTTTATATATGGGACAGCTATTTGCTTGGCATGGCTTTTTACATGGGACAGCTTTTTGCTTATGAAATTTCATATTATTTATGAAATCTGAAAAGTATGGATGAACCCCATTGGCTTAGAAACCCATAGAATACTTGTATTATAAATGGCTACCCTATAGCTCTTAATGGTGCATTCCTGCTGCACTGATTATACAGTATCATCCACTTTGCATTGTAAATGTACAAGTAGATTGCCTTCTTTGAGTCTTAGTCAAAGCAGTTGGCAACTGTGCACAAGTGGAGAATCTTTGGGTAGTTGTGTAGGAGAGATTCATTGTACTGTGATAATAGATCTCTCCTTCTCTAGTAACCTTTTGGACTTGTCTAACGTCTAACAACAGGTTAATTAGATCAAAGACCTGTGACTGTTGGGGCAACAACAGGGTCTAACAGGATGAACCAAAATATGGAGATCCTGCAGAATTATTTTGAATGGTTGGAAGGGGTAAGCAAGTTGGCAATCACATATAAGACTTAAAGAGTTTATCACTCAGACAGACTGATACTGCAGATAAATAATGAGAAGCTTTTACTGAGTCTCATAGCAAACAAATCAACTACTGGTCTTCATCACAGCTGAAAAAGCAACCCTGCAACTGACTGGATCTGAGATCATTCTGTGAGGATCTGACAGCCCCACCTGGATGGGCTGTCCACAAGGATATTCCTTAAACCTGGAAAATGGCAGACTCTAAATGATCTCTTCCAGGACTACCCTGCAGATGAGTTTCAGACTTCTATATAAAAGGAATGAGCATATATACCTCCCTAATGCCTTAAGTTTGTAATCATTAACATGTTACCTATGATTTTTCTATCACATTCTTTGTTAGAAATACTGGATATTTTGCTGGTTTTGGACTTTTAGTGCAATTTCATAACACATCAGCTCTTAAAAGACTATTTGAAGCAATGAGTTTAAAGTGTCTTGCCTTAAGATATATCATGGCAGGCAAGTGGGCTATACAGAAACCAGCATTGCTCTTAGATTACTTCTGCAGTATACTATCCACAAACGAACAGCCCATTTAACTTTTGGTTAGGGGTATTTGTGATTTTTATTTGTACTTCAAAAAAATTACATTTTGTTTAACTAATAGAACGGATATACTTAGTAATTTTTTTTCCTACAAATCAGATTAAGAAAATTCTCTATAGCTATTTGTGGGCCAGATACAACAGGTAAGGTTGTGATTACAAACAAAGACTCAAAGCTGCATAAAATTTACTAGCAATTGAATCGTTTTTCATCAACTTGATTTTTGTAACATGATTAACCCAAGTAACATACATGTAATCCTACACAGCTGTAAAGTACAAAAGTCAACCATGAACATGCTGCAATCATATGTCTAGTTATAAACACAATTAAGATGTGGCTTCCAAATGTAACTATCTTGAAATTTTTCTGATATTTGGATGGTTACTTAATTGATAAAAAAAGAGGAAACAAACAATATTTAATGTTCCAGTGTAAAATAAAGTTTATTTGTAGTGATTTTTAATTTAGTTGTGTAATGCCTGTTAGGAGATTTAATTACACATGCAGTGAATGGAGGATTTGATATTAATAAAAATATATTTTTATTGGGTAATTAGTCTCCTTACATTAATTGTGCATTTCAGAGACATCATTTTCCTATTAGAGTTAACCTTTCTTTTGCATTGCACTAAAGACAGTCCAATACTTCCAAGCTGGGAAAGGTTTTAAAATAAGGAAGTATTCTTCAATTTTGAGAAATAAAAACAGGCAAAAATTGTTGATATTTGATAAATAGATTTAATAAAAAGGGCACCATAGCATCCTTAACAAACAGTTGTATAGCAATGACAAACATGTACTGACATCCATCAATGACCCAAATCAATCTGAAATATAAGCATTATTTAATTAGGTTATTTTAGCATCCTAGGGCAGGAATAAGAAAATGTAAATTAAAAGAGAAAACATTTTTAAAAAATAGTGATAAGCAAGTATACATGAAAGTTTGAATAAAAAAATACAAAAAAGTAAATTTTAAAAAATTGGGATGCCACCTCAAGTTTCAAATCTGCAACCTCTTGTCTAACAGTCCTGATGCACAGAAAGACATTAATGTGGGTGTTTATAATAAGATTATTGATATTTTACCTAACATATTGTAAAATAATTGTTGATAAATGATAGCAATTAACAAAAGTTATCACTCTCTTATTTATAATTAACTGCAAATAATGGTTAAACAAGAACAGAATAGATAATTTTCATTCAACTACCCTTCCCTGAATTGATCAGCCCATATCTAGAGTGGGCAACATAAATATCCTGCAATCACCATGCACTGAATTGATCTGTCCATATCTAGAGTGGGCAACATAAATATCCTGCAATCACCATGCACTGAATTGATCAGCCCATATCTAGAGTGGGCAACATAAATATCCTGCAATCACCCTGCACTGAATTGATCTGTCCATATCTAGAGTGGGCAACTTAAATATCCTGCAATCACCATGCACTGAATTGATCTGTCCATATCTAGAGTGGGCAACTTAAATATCCTGCAATCACCATGCACTGAATTGATCTGTCCATATCTAGAGTGAGCAACTTAAATATCCTGCATTCATCATGCACTGAATTGATCTGTCCATATTGTATAGTATCCTGTAAACTTTGAAATAGGGACTAAATGTATCCACCCATATACCATATATACTCGGTTATAAGTTAAGTCAGATTGAAAACAACACAGACTGATTTTGTCATTGCTAATGTTCCTGCAGAACCTTTCATGAAATATCAAGACAAATGTTCATAAAACATAAACATGAGAACAAAAAACCCCATGAACATCAGAAAGCAAGAATGTGTCCAGTATACACAACTCAGGAGGGATGAAAAATATATGAACAAGGGTGGCTTCATCATCATTTGGTTGACACCTTCTATATGTCTTAGAACTGTTACTTCAAGGAGGCTGGGCATAGGGCAACTGACTGTCTTCTTTCCTGTGTCTTAAATTTGCAAAACTGTACTGCATGAATAACCAATATAGAAAACTGTAAACAAAATCTATAAAGAAAGAAACCCCACATTTTTCACCAGGTGAGTATTTTTTAATGGTATATAAATTCTTAAACAAGGAAATTATGTAAATAGCACAACAAATTGTAAAACATGAGTGGTGTGCTTTTCAGGATGCAGGTACCTAATAGGTTGGAAAACTTGAGACTTATTGTTGGAGGTGGAAAAATTCACCTGTTTTTTTTTTAATGTAAATACAACTAATCTCTCATTATTGATTTCCAGCACAATATTAAATATATATATACTGCTGAAAGCCAATATTTGCCTTTCTGAACAAAAAGTCATACTCTACCTTATTTCTATGGGTAGAATGGAATATTCACCAAAATTTTAAAATACTCTAAAAGAACTTGCCCTAATCAATTAGGCTAAATTACAGGAGGAATTTAGTTCTTATTTATGGACATATATAATTCTGATATCATGACATGTTGTATGATGGCCATGCATTAATTCTCACTAAATCAATTTTCCTCTGCAAAAAGACCAAGAACTTAGGTTTTTAGTATGTGATTTTCATTTAGAGGAGAAATGTTATGTTTCTGCTGCATTTTTCTTTTATTTTTATGTCATTTTGGTTTTAGTTTTACATGCAAGGCAAATCATTCATCCATATTGTGGCTGCCTGAGTGGCTAAGCACTCATTTACAGATTACAAACATCTCACCCATGTCCATGTGAGTTAATTAAAGTTTTACTAAAATAGGCATGTGAGGTGAGAAAGCCTGCCAAAAAGCCTCCTCTGAGTTTGTGGTTCTTCCTGGTGTTTTTCCAGGTTTTTTTCTCCTCCAAATGAACTGCAGCAGTGTCATTAGGTGCCAGGGGTCCTGGGTTTTACCCCAGCAACTTTGCTGCTAGCACCCACCCAGATTCATTAAATCAATAATTTGTTTCTGAAGACAAAGAAAAAAATATAATACACCCTCTCTAATTTTTTTAAAAAACCCCTTGTACTTGTAAAGTTAGTGAACACTTTCTACTGGTTGCCTTGTATAGTCTATCAAGTGCTGAAAAATGGCATTCAACTCACAAAAACAAATCAATACAATATTGTCAGCATTCTTCATCATTACAATATTGTCAGCATTCTTCATCATTACAATATTGTCAGCATTCTTCTTCATTACAATATTGTCAGCATTCTTCATCATTACAATATTGTCAGCATTCTTCATCATTACAATATTGTCAGCATTCTTCATCATTACAATATTGTCAGCATTCTTCATTACAATATTGTCAGCATTCTTCATTATTACAATATTGTCAGCATTCTTCATCATTACAATATTGTCAGCATCCTTCATTACAATATTGTCAGCATTCTTCATTATTACAATATTGTCAGCATCCTTCATTACAATATTGTCAGCATTCTTCATTACAATATTGTCAGCATTCTTCATTATTACAATATTGTCAGCATTCTTCATCATTACAATATTGTCAGCATTCTTCATCATTACAATATTGTCAGCATTCTTCATTATTACAATATTGTCAGCATTCTTCATCATTACAATATTGTCAGCATTCTTCATTACAATATTGTCAGCATTCTTCATCATTACAATATTGTCAGCATTCTTCATCATTACAATATTATCAGCATTTTTCATTACAATATTGTCAGCATTCTTCATTACAATATTGTCAGCATTCTTCATCATTACAATATTGTCAGCATTCTTCATCATTACAATATTGTCAGCATTCTTCATCATTACAATATTGTCAGCATCCTTCATCATTACAATATTGTCAGCATTCTTCATTATTACAATATTGTCAGCATTCTTCATCATTACAATATTATCAGCATTCTTCATTACAATATTGTCAGCATTCTTCATTACAATATTGTCAGCATTCTTCATCATTACAATATTGTCAGCATTCTTCATAATTACAATATTGTCAGCATTCTTCATCATTACAATATTATCAGCATTCTTCATTATTACAATATTGTCAGCATTCTTCATCATTACAATATTGTCAGCATTCTTCATCATTACAATATTGTCAGCATTCTTCATCATTACAATATTATCAGCATTCTTCATTATTACAATATTGTCAGCATTCTTCATCATTACAATATTGTCAGCATTCTTCATTATTACAATATTGTCAGCATTCTTCATCATTACAATATTGTCAGCATTCTTCATCATTACAATATTGTCAGCATTCTTCATTATTACAATATTGTCAGCATTCTTCATCATTACAATATTGTCAGCATTCTTCATCATTACAATATTGTCAGCATTCTTCATTACAATATTGTCAGCATTCTTCATCATTACAATATTGTCAGCATTCTTCATTACAATATTGTCAGCATTCTTCATCATTACAATATTGTCAGCATTCTTCATCATTACAATATTGTCAGCATTCTTCATCATTACAATATTGTCAGCATCCTTCACCTGCAACTTCATTGTCAGTGTAAAAATTTATTGTTTATGTTGTGGTTGTGTTGGGTAGGTGGCAGCTATATTGGGAGAATTAGCTGGTAGAGCAAACAAACAAATGTCTAGGCTACATATTTCTTTAATGGTTTCTTATCACTGTACCAAATTCAAATTCAAATGCTCCTCCTAAATGACGGACTAACTGAATGATAGGTCACTTATGCACTCTGTGCGTTGGGACTGGTTATAGCCCCGGGCTGGGCCCTCTCATCCTATCCATTTCTGTCTTTGTATATACATCAGCATAGTGATTTTCACAGAAGACATCATGATATCATATTTCTATAATTCACTTGATTGTTTCTGGTAAAAAGAATCTGTGCTTCCTACATTAAACTAAACATTTGATATCTCACTAATGAGATGTCCAGAAGTTGAATTGAAAACATATAAATGATTATAATATATCTGATCAGACTGGCACTCACTTTCAACCTCTCCCTAAAATTTAACTCTTAAATAAATGTAGTTTATGTGTAAGGGTTGGCAAAGATTGTCACAGTTCAAGTATAAAATATCTCTTTTAAATCTACGTATAAGTTACTCTTGCTAAGTCAAACTTCATGCATTTCTAACATTTTTAGCTTGCTTTACAAATAGCCTATCCTTTATGGAATCACAGTTGTGTGTTGTCTTCTTAGTGGAAACAGATTCAGCAAATATGCAAAATAACCTCTTTATTATGTAAAATAACCCATTATTATTCAAAATAACTGTATTAATATGCAAAAAACCCTCATTATAATGCAAAATAACCTCATTATTATGCAAAATAACTGCATTAATATGTAAAATAACCTCATTAATATGTAAAATAACTTCATTGATATGCACATATTTAGCTCATTATTGAATTTCTCCAAGATAAGAACATATAACTGTTGATTTTTTTTGAGGAAATTTAATTTTATGACAAAATCTTATGTAATATTTTAAGGATATTATGTTTTACTTTTGACTTATTTTGTAGTTTTATTTTACAGTTTTATCATCTTTACCTTTTTTCTTTATCTCATTGTACTATATGTTTCAATTTATTCACAATGGTTCATTTTCTTAAAGTATTTTGAAATTTTTTCTTTCTTCATATTTCATTCATTCCCAGATAGCCTGTACCATACACCCTATATTAACATAACCTCTGCCAAAAAAATTATGGCCTCTCAAGACAGGTGGTCTTTCATTACAGGTCAAAACACTGTATAATCTTTGTTCTTTTAAAGAAATAAATATGTATTAATTACTTTGCTGATAACATATCCATATAAAAAGGTGTCAGAAAATAAGCATGGGAAAATGCAAACTGCCTTATGATAGAAACTTAAGGAAAAATGAAAAAAATAGGTTTTAAAATAACGCACATACTAAAATCAACAATAAAAGTAACAAGCTTTAAAACAGGATGTGTTTGTGGTGTGGGCAGATGATACTGTATGCTGACTTTAAGGTACTATATAATGTTATGCAATGAAAATGTTGTTAATTATTTCTAAAACCATTGAAATAGACAAATTTTTATTAAATATTTCATACATGGAATAATATACATCTTTTATATACTTAGGTGTGAAGTACAAAGACATATTGGTGAAATAATGTTCATATGTTTTAATTCCTATATCTTCAAATGTGAAAAAATATATTTTTATATTTTCAAATGTGAAAAATATAAACTTATAATTTTGTCTGTGAAAAATATAAACTGATATTTTCATAGGTGAAAAATATATTCTTATATATTCTCATGTGTAAAATATATTATAATATTTTCTCATGTGATAATATAAGATTTATCATCATGCCATGTGACACTTGATTGTGTGTGCCTGCAAAAGTTGTGCCAGCAATTGAGCTAAGTAGTACATTGTCAGCCAGGACAAGTAAATAAAAACTGCCATACATTTCAAATATGGGAATTAATCATTGATAAAAAAATATGGCTAGATGCTGTTCACATCTCTTTGAAGTTTTGTCTTTGACAACAATGACAAATCCAATACCATCCATTGCTGAATCTGACTGGGTCTTCCAATTGTTTACAAAATGATTAAAGATATAATTTGCTGCTACCAATTAGGTCAACCCAGTCCTACCCCTTTCTTAAGTCATGTATATTTATATGACCTGGTTTTGACAGTGAGGTGAAATGGGATTGGGGGAAGCATGTTGTGACCATGAGTGCTTATTTTCAATTCTGGAGCAAGATTGGCATATACATGTAATAAAACAAAATTTTCTGTTCCTACATTAATACCAGCTATATTTCATCATGCGTACCAAAAACTATACATTCTGACTTACGGCTTTGCCACTCATTAAAGCATCATGCTTTTGATACCACTTAATGAAAAATATCCAGAATTACCACTGGGAACAGAAAATAAACTCTATGTATTCATCATGTAATTTGCATCTTCCATGCCTTTTAATACAAACAAATGTTTTTTGATCCTTACTGGTGTCAGACTTAAATTGTACCATGAGTACTAATCAGCCTATCTTGTGTTGATGTTCAATGCTGTGCCATCCATATGCACAATTTTAAAAAAAAAAGCTGTGCATGTTTGTGGTTTAGATTTTTAAAGTAGCTTTAACACTTTTTTGGACATATGATAAAATGTCTGCAGGCATGTAGAATCATGTCCCACCCAATCACATTATCTTGACACAAGGCCAACCTAGTTCTAATTCTAACCTCTGAATGCCAAATACCTACTGAGGTAGCTTTTAGTTCCATATTTTTAAGTCTTTGATTTGAGTCATCTGAGATTCAAGCCAATGACCTCCTGTATCCAAGGCCAGCACTCTAACCACAAGGCCACCAGAGCAGTAAGAAAGCTTCAATAATTTGTTGCAAACCTTTAATCTTCAATTTAACCAAAAGTCAAGTGTGTACCTCCATGTCTGAAAACTTATCTGGTAATCTGATGCATTAAATATATAAAAAATTTAAATATATATCTGTTTCATATTAAAATTTAGTCATTCTTGAAGCTGCTATAAACAATATGAAGCTTTCCTTTTCATTATTAATATGGCAACACTTTACCATCTGGTATCGAATGTGGATATGTGAGAGAGCTTGCCAGTAGCTTCTCGTGGGTCGGTGGTTCTTTCCGGTGATTTCCCAGTTTCTTCCTCCACCATTAATACTGGCCGCCATGTATAGCCTTTCCTGTGCTGAAAAATGGCGTTAAACCCCATAACAACAACAACAACCATCTGGTAAATTTTTTTCTTCACTGAGGTGAAATGTATCCTTCCACTCATTTAGAATATCCTGTTCACACATTGAATTGTGTGGCATACAAAGTAGTTCTGAAACAGGAGTGCAAGAGAAAATTAAATTTAAGCTGACTTATTCTTTGTAACAATGTGTAGCTCCCAATGTTTGTGAAGATAATTTTCTTTTTTCAGATTCAACTCTATACAAAATCTTGTCACAAACAATATTTTACCTGGGATTAGCCAATGCTTCATAATAAATTCTTTTGTGTGTGTGTGTGTGTGTGTGTGTGTGTGTGTGTGTGTATGTGTGTGTGATGAGTTTTAAAGTAACTTTACAAAGTTTTTAGACATTTCACTATAATGTCTGCTGTGTAGCAGTTTATAGTCATGTCTAGCAATGAGGCATCATGCCACAGACATTTGGCATAATGTTCCACCCAGTCACTTTATCCCGACACCTGAGGTTGATCAATCTTAACACTAACCTCTTAATGCTGAGCATCCAGCAAGGCAGCTACATTTTTTATAAGTGTTTATTATGATTGCTAGGATTTGAATCTGCATCCAAGGCAGATATTTTAAGGCCATCAAACTGGTCCTAATACATTATTTTGAAAGTTTTATATATTTTTAAAAAAATTTGAAACAGATTTTTTTTGTCCTTTCAATTTTAGGTCCACTTCCACCCACCTGTTGAGAACTACCTTATTCTTCAACTGAAATTTACTTTTGCACTAGACATTTTTCCATAATTTTAAAACACAAATAATTAATTAGATGTAACAGTCTATAGTATTTTTAGAAAGGAATAAACTGATAATTCTAGTCAAATTTTAGCTCCTGCAAAATGTATTGATGATGTTTCAGTATACTTAGTTTTGAAGAAGTGGGATAAAACTGGATGATTGTTGATCATCAAATCGCTTTTAACAATGAATAATTCATCAATAATTTATTTATTAATCTGTTGGCATTGTGTTTTGCCAAATATCTTTTTTGTTTTGTTTAAACAGCACAATATAAGAAACTTTAATAATAATATGAAAATTAACCATTTCAAATAATTTTAATAATAAATTATTTTTAATAAATTCAAACAGAAAATGTAATCAATTAAATGGCCATTTCTCTGATAGTGTAAGATGTTCTAATATTTTGTAACAAAATAAAAAAATTTCTTCAATAAAATTAATTTTTTATATTTAGTTGTTCCAACAAAATCAATTGTAAACATAACCACATATTTATAAACCTCAAAAAAGCAAATGTACAGAGGAAACTTACATGAACAAAGTGAATAATGGATACACATACATTTTCCTTAATAACAGGGTTTATAAACATGGACAGTACTACAAGTGGGGGCTTCAAGTTATCAAGGGACCTTAAAAAAAATAAGAAATGCAATTCCTATTGGACACTGAGAAAACTTGGGGGCAGGGTGGGGGTAATGGAACTGTTGAATGGTTGATTAATTGTTTCATATATATATATATATATATATATATATATATATATATATATATATATATATATATATATATATATATATATTGGGAATAATTGTCAATAACAAGCATTTTCTATATAAATTACCTTTATTTTCAAGATGCACAACCTCTGAAAGATTGTTAGCATCATTCTAACAACCATCATGTGCACGCAAAAATACAGTGTATTGCATAACTTTTTTTAGTTTTTTTTTTAAATTTATTGAGTCTGGTTTTAAATTAAGGACATTTGAAACAAACATCAGAATCAAAGCTCTATCTTATACGTTTTATTTGTTGTAGTAGTAAAACACTAATGCTGTAATTAGTTTGCAAAGAATACTTAAACTTCTTTTCATCATTGGTGAAATCTCTGAGTGACAAATAGGAAGTTTTAAGTTAACTACAAATTTGGAAATTTGCTTCTATTTAAGTTAGTTTAATTACATTTTTTACATAATAATATTTATAAGTGTTAGCGTGATCTTCTGAAAGGAGTTGACCTGACATAATCAGGAGAGCTAGCTCTTATGGAGGTATAGGATTTGCCCCTCTTTTACCTTCTTCTTTATTCCATCTACCTTTATTTGATTTTGATACAAAAGATGTAATTAATGTGATAATACAAACAGGTCATTCAGTGCAAAAAATACAACAAATACTTCCACAAGTCAGAGATCAAAATATAGTTGGCACTTAATTAGCTTCTCACAGCAATACTTATAGAAAAACTTGTAATGGTAGATTGCCATTTTTCGTATTCTATGCACAACATGTTGACACCTTATTCTAAGTAAATGACAGAATTAAAACATGAATTTAATTGGCAAAACTTTATTAAATTAGTATTTATTTATTAAATGATGCCACCAGAAGGCATTAGGTACATTTTCATTCATCAAACTTTCACTGAATTATTTATGCTGTTCTATGAATGTTGTTTGAAAGCAAATTTACCAAAATATTTTACTTTTTATTAAATGAGAAGTATTTAATGATGCTGATTAAAATTTATGGATATTACTCAATATTTTTGATGATAAAATAATTAAATATCATGATTTCAGTTACCAGTTTTGATCACTATTTTCTTCATATACAATAGGAATCAATTTTGGGTATATTTTCTAGAAAAGAAAAGCGATGCTTGCATGTCTTTGCAACATAAGTGGGCTTGCAAGTAATCGTGGAGTGAGGTATTGAAGGAGTGGAGCATTTTTACGCACAAAATTAAATGTTATTCACTTGGAGCATCTGCCTCTGAAACCCTTGAAATATAGGCAGTGGTTTATTGTTTATGTTTGGTCATGTTTTTATGTGTATTCATACGGAACAAATATTTTTTTTAAATGCTAAGAAAATATAAGCACATTATTAGATTTGGTTTGTCTTTTTGCAAGGTAGCTATACTTACTACTAAACTAAACAAGCAGCAAAAAGTATATCAGATGTTTGGTTTTAATATTATCAATTAGGCAATTAAAATATTTGTCTTATTTCACTCCAATGAAGTATTAGTATTACAAATATTTCACTAGGTAAAGCCTGTAATTCATCGTATAGATAAAATAAAGTAAATAATTCTCCAGATAATAACAATCTATCGAATAATTTAGAATTTTCTACATCAATAGTACAATGCTGTTGAGCATTACTGCAGGTAAGGTTTCTATTTCAAATAGGGTAATATGGTCACATTCCTGCCACTGAGGTCATTGACACGAGATTGACAGCTTCATTATTGAAGCTGACTACTTTGTCCCTAGCTATGAAAAGGGAAGAAGTCTATCGGGCTTCTTGCAATAAGTTTCATTATTCAGAAAGCATATAATTTGAGATTTTTTTACTGAAAAAAATGATTTTATTATGACTAAATAAGCAGGGGTAAATCTGACAGTGTTGTGGCTTATTTTGACCTCTTATATGTGTAATTCCGACCAGCATATGTGGACTGTACATATACAAGTTTCAGCTGTAAAAATACAACGATTTTGTTTATTTTGATAGATTTAAAAGTTTTCAATTGCTTTTATTTTTTTTTTAAATAGAGAAAGAGCAGATAGAAAGCGATATTGTGATACAGATAATTGTGGATATTGCTTTAGATATAATTGTGAAGAGAATTAGCATTTTATTTTTAATAGATTTATACCTTATATTTTTCACTATGTAAGAAACAAGGTCAGTAACTTCCTAATACATGTACTTTGTTCCACCCATCACCTTCAATTTACTTCTGCTGTTTCTGTCTTTAAAGGCATGTGACCATATTCTATGGCTTGTTTTACTCCTGAGATATTTTTGTATTCATCAAGCCATCATTGACTTTTCTGCATTACTAAAGTTATGGGCTCCAAAACGTGCAAATTTTGCCTGCCATATGATAGAGAGGGTCTAATGTCAGAATGAGTCATGGGGATAATCTGAGATATTTTTGTCATATTTTTCTATCAAATTATTGTTTTTCTGAACATCAAGCTCTCATCGAGCACCTGTGATGCTTACCATGTGAAATGAGGCAATTGTCACCAGAATATTCTGCTCAAAATAATATTAATTTTGGATACAGGGGATACCACAACCATATTTTTCTGACTTGCAATATATGGTCCTGTTCTGCGCAAAGCTGTGAAAAGATGTAATATTTATCCATTGAGCCACTGAAATGAAATACATTATTTTGGATTGTTTGTCAGTATTTCATTTGAGTAATTAAGTCAGGTTTGTAGCTAGTTTTACAAAACTCAACCTAACAATGCCAATAAATGGCAAGAGATATTAAAAAAACTAAACCAATCTTGCAAAAAAAGTTAGGAAAGCTCAACATTTTGTAAAAAAAAATAAGCCATTATGTGGAAGAGAAACAACAATGAATAGGATGCAATGTGTTTACAATGTCTTGCTGTTAGGAAAAAATTGCTAAAGAATTCAGAAACAAACTACAGTATATGACAGGAAATTTCTTGAGAATTTATTTTTTATTTACCATCAAGCTACCTTGTCATGTAAGCTGCTAGTTTCACATTATTACAGGTCATTTATCAATTATTACAGGTGAAAAAAATATTTAATTCTTTAATCTTTTTCCTTAGTTTTAGTCAATGACCAATATAGGAGGTTTCTGCTTAAACATGTTTGGATCTTCCATACAGGAAAACTACATATTTGTTTTTTTTTATTATAAATTTATGCTGCATTGTTGACAAATTACAGTTTAAAATAATGACTTGCACAAAAGCTGGTACCAGCATTACCTGTTCCTGATATGTATGATAAAGTGAGGTATTACCTGTTCCTGATATGTATGGTGAAGTGAGTTATTACCTCTCCCTGATATATATGTTGAAGTGAGGTAATACCTGTCCCTGATATGTATGATGAAGTGAGGTAATACCTGTCCTTGATTTGTATGATGAAGTGAGGTATTACCTGTCCTTGATATGTATGATGAAGTGAGGTAATACCTGTCCTTGATTTGTATGATGAAGTGAGGTATTACCTGTCCTTGATATGTATGATGAAGTGAGGTAATACCTGTCCTTGATTTGTATGATGATGTGAGGTATTACCTGTCCCTGATATGTATGATGAAGTGAGGTAATACCTGTCATTGATATGTACGATGAAGTGAGGTATTACCTGCCCCTGATATGCATGATGAAGTGAGGTAATACCTGTCCTTGATATGTATGATGAAGTGAGGTATTACCTGTCCCTGATATGTATAATGGAATAATGCATTGCTAGAACATATAACTTATTTATGTGGAAAATGTAGTGCAGCTAATTGTTTATCCTATAGAATTTAAGAATATGAAATGATTATGTCAATATTGTAATCATCAGATTCAAAATAAAGATAAAGAAAAAAATAAAATCTATTTGAAAGAATAATGAGAACTCAGTTCATTAAAATGTACAATTACACTTTCCATGTATTTCCTAATTTTTATATTATACAAGCCACATTTTAGTTTAAAAAAATATCAATAACTCTTTAACAATAAATTGAAGCTCATAAAAATGATACATGAGGGAATAATATCCCCTTTTAAATATAACCCTATATACTTACATAATTTTGCCATGTACTACTTAACATCTACTGTGCTCTTTTTTCCTTATAAATCTATCAAACAAAGGTTTTGTAAACAGGTGGCTGCAATTTAAATTTATGTATGCTTTGTGGACTTTTTTTCAATATATTTTCTTATTTCTCTGGTACTTTCTGTTCACTCATTTTTACCCATGATTTACTAAATGACTGTCTAAATTATTTTTAATAATTTAGAAGCATTTGTTGTAATCTGAATACTTACAATAGTTTTGGAAAAATACCAGAATAGGTAGGGCCTATAGTGAAAGTTTGTAAAAATAAATGTTTGACACTGTGTTATAGGTAGATGCCCTATTTTCTACATATTTCATCATTTTGAAATTTACCAAGAAATACTGCACAAAATTGAATTTTCACAGGCACACACATTAAGGTCTGGCTGATTTGCTCTAGAATGCCATCACACATAACAGCAACTTCAGCCTTAGTCAGGGGAGGTAATGCAGTTGATTAATTTTTTTTATAATCAAACTCTTCATTCATTAGAATAACTGGCATAATTTGGCTAGAATAAATTTATAATAGCAGAAAAAGATTTTTAATGAACACAGAATGTTGCACAAAAGTATGATAAAGAAAAAAATTTAAGATTTTCTTCATAACTGACATTTAAGATATCTGCTTTGAAAAAACAATAAAAAAGCCCCTACTCATCACATAAAAAATCATTGAGATGATGTCACTTTTAACATCATATCACAGTGCAACAAACTCTGAGATCATAGCACTATGAATTCTTTTAGAGACTGGCAGTGAAACTGTGGTTGCTGACTTAACTCTTAATGAAAAATATTTAAAAAAAATACAAAATTAATAATCTCAACAATACTGTGAAAAAAAAATTATAAAGTCAATTAAAAGTGCAAGATCTTTAAAAATCTAGTGATTTACATCCAACTATAAATTGGCTGCTGCAATATTCTAATGTAAAAAAATGATGTGATCTCTATAATAAAAATTAACTCACCATCATGCCCTTTATTTTGTGTATTGGCATGAGTGGTAAGAAAATTATATGATCTTATTACCTGAAATTTTTAAAATAATCATTATTTCATCAGCAGTTATTGACTGGGTACTTTTCCTCATAGTCTTTTGACCCTAGTTTGGGACAGAGTTTCAACTAACAGTAGCGCAAAAAAATGCACACCAACCTATATTTTTAAATAATTCTAAAGTGTCTGGCCCATTACACTCTGCCATTTCACAAATGATTATCTTTATCTCACTTTGTTCTTTAGCTAATGATCTACTAATTAGAAAAGATTTACTTAGCATTGGCCACAAAATAAGTAACTTCAGCAGTGGAAATTTGTACATTTGCAGACAAATTAGGAATTATTTATATTAATCATATGGCCCCAAGTGGCCAAGTGGTCTAAAGCACTCTCCTTTACGGATCTCACCTCTGTCTGCACAGGTTCGAGTCTAAGATTTGGCGAATGTGGATACGTGAGA
Organism: Potamilus streckersoni; assembly: GCA_016746295.1. Taxonomy (NCBI): domain Eukaryota; kingdom Metazoa; phylum Mollusca; class Bivalvia; order Unionida; family Unionidae; genus Potamilus; species Potamilus streckersoni. Next base: position 1,419,653 of record JAEAOA010000698.1, on the reverse strand, counting down.
AAGCTTGCCAGTAGATTCTCATGGGTTGGTGGTTCTTTCTGCAGATTTCCCGGTTTCTTCCTCCAACATTAATACTGATTGCCATTTATAGCCTATTGTGTGCTGAAAAATGTCATTAAGCCCCAAAATAACAAAACAACATTAACCATACTGTTAGAATTAAAAATGTGAGTATAATTTAGATTTTTAATGTAGCATTAATAATTTTTTAATAATATCGCTACAGTGTCCACAGTGTGGCAGTTTATAGTCATGTCTAGCACAGGGGCATCATACTGCAGACATTTAGCATGATGTTCCACCCAATCATGTTATCCTGATTGGTATCAGTCTGACCAGTCTTAACACTAACTTCTTAATGCTGAGAGCCAAGCTAAGCAGCTGTTAGTGTCATTTTATACGTCTTTGGTATGACTTGGCCAGGGATTGAATCCATGACCTTCCGCATCCCAGGCAGATGATCTAACCACTAAGCCACTGAAGCAGTTGTTAGAATGATGAAATTATTTATTTGATTACATAAAATTAAATTATCTAGTCAAGTTATATATCTTATATACAATTCAAGTAATTAATCCAGTTAAAAAGTTCATGTTTAGCTTGTTTCTTAATTATTTTTAAAAATTCCTTTTTAATAAAACTTATTAGAACATTTCCATGACTATTTGAAAGAAAAAATGATCCATCACAATTTATTCATCCATAATTCCCAACTTTTATGAACTGACTGTGTTTTCTACATTTTGATTGGATGTGAATGGTCATGTGACACTGATCTGAAATTTTTTACACATAAATAAATTCTATGGACTACTTTTGGTTCTCTGTGTCAAGATCGTTTCATCTGAAGTTTTATCTATATCAATGCTAATCCACTCCTGTGATTTTTTTTATCAAAAATGACAAGCCACATATTAAAATTGACGATTAGAAGTTAAAACAATGTAATTGCACAGACCTTCCTGCACTCCAACACTCGCTTCTTTTACCAAAGAAGGCATATGGCAGGTTTTAGAAGCCACTCTTCTGAAATTATTGCATTTCACCTGGACAACATGTTATAGGACAGGGTCATGTCAACCAAGGGGTCTCACTAAAAATGGACACAATTTTGCTTTTGAAAGATTGAAATGCATAGAAAGTAACAACACCGTTGCTATAACAACATGTGCCATATGCAAGTATAATTTTCAAAAAAGGAATATACCTGGTTTAACTGCAACAACAATTTTTTTATATTAATATAATGATCATAACAATATATCACTGGCATGACCTGCTATGACATTCTACACCGTGTATCACTATAGAGAATCAATGAATCTTGGCTAGCACAGATAGGGCTATGTATTCTATCACAGTAAAGAGGCTAAGTGAGTGATTAGGTAAAATTTACACATTGATAAATACCCAACCATGATCATTTTATCCTATATTTTTATGATGCTATTTTTATGTATAAGATAATCAATAGTTTAGTATTCAAATTTGATCATGCAAATACTGTGTTTTTAGATACATATAGGCATACAATATTTTTGGAAGCATAAGACAACTCCAGATCACACACATATAGTCACAATATTATGCAGAGAAATTTATTTCACTACATTATTCTGTCTAATCCTTGATTCCTCATGCAATAAATAAAATCTTATGATTTCAAATGATGCTTACAAACCGTTAAAACGACTAGAATCTTTAGTCAGCCTTGCTACATGCATCACGGCTGGAAAAAGAATACAATTAGGAGTATTCTTTAATTGCAATGAGACCAGAGAGCACCAATTTCTGTAAAGCTAAAATATGCATTCAACGAGTCAGGCATTTTTACCATTTGTAACAAGAATAAAATACTGGGTTGCATAAATTAAATGCAATACAAATTCAGCCCCCACATTTTGCACAATTTTAATACATCTGTGACTGTTACTGGTTTAAAAGTGCTTGTGCATGCACAGTGCAAATAACATGGCAGTAAAGTGCACTTCAAAATACCAATATAAACTGGAAGGATTAATCCATAAAAAAGCCTTGAATATGCTTACCCAGCCACATAATCCTTGTAGCCATAAGTTTTCTAACTGTAGTTTTTGCTGCCATTTTTGTTTTAAGATAGAGAATTTATGCTGAATTTGTCAATCATATGTACCATGCATATGTGCGATCATGCAGCATTCTGCATAAAATTTTAAACTATATATACTGATGTTCAAAAAATTATTTTTACATTTTTCAAACTTGAGCTCCATTTTAAATAACTTCCATGCAGTGTATTGGAATTTAGGTGTTAAATGGCATAAATGTATGCTTTGAAACAGAAAAATTATCCATTAATTTCAGACAAGCCACACACATTACTCTGTTGTGATCAAGATATCAGAACATATTTTGGTTCTTCCCCTAGCTTCATGTGAAGCCCTTATGTTGTTAAACCGAATGACTTAATTACATACCTGTGAAAGAGGGGTATAAAAACCATTGCTGTGTACATTCCAATTTTTGCAGCCATCTTTCTTGCATTTTCACAAGTAGATGACATCAGAATGACCTAGATTTGGACTGCTGACATGAACATGTTAGAATATGCACTAATTATTCCACATTTCAAATGTTATCCACTTTGTTATCCACTCTTTTCCCGCATTTCACTTTGCCATCAACAAATTTAAAAATTTCTTCTTCAAATTGTGATAAAAACTGAAAATTTCACCAGATGAAATGTGTGGAGTTGATGAATAGCTTACGATCCTTGAATGTCTGTGCACCAAGTGCATACAAATACACCCATGCCTTATGTATTGTTATGTAACGTGGGATATTAATCTAAAGGAGTGCAATAACACAGCTGGATCAGATTTCTTAACTGATTCAAATGAAAAACCTTGAATTATTTTTCAATGAAGCATATAAAGAGGCACCTCAGGGAAATGCACATTTTTGAATCTGAAAACATATTTCTCATGAGCCTTGTAAGTGATGAATTAATTTTGAAATAGTCCATACAGAATGTCTTGTCAAGATGAATTAGTCTAACAACAATTAAGTAATGGTAAATCACTGCAGAAGAGAAGAAAGTTAAAGAAATTATTTACATCAATTGGGAAAGATAAATTGTTCATAGAAACTCGTGCATGACCAAAGTGCACTGTATTGGATATTATATATATATATATATATATATATATATATATATATATATATATATATATATATATATATATATATATATATATATATATATATATATATATATATATATATATATACAATACATTCTATGATGTGTGTAAATATCTTGTACAGAATATTTTTCATGTGGTTGAAACCTACATTTTTCTGCCAATTAAAGTTATAATGAGTTTGGACTCAGAGTTAAAGTGTTCAAAATTCTATTAACAGTTTGTAATATTATTTTTATGTTTATGATACTCAATCAGCACTCATGGGATAATTTACTATATACCATTTCAAAGTCACTAAAACTGTTTGAGGTCTCTAGTCAGTGTAATGAAAGTTACGATGCATGAAAGAATATTATATACAATTCACATATTCTTCTAATCTAATGAAAATATCACATTTCCATAAAATTTTATGTCCAGCAAATTCATGGACAATTGTTTTGCAAATGAATATATTTTGCTATAATTTCTAAATGACAATTAATCAAATGAAAACAAAAATATATTCTCAAGGTTCAGATGTTTTATGAAAGCTGGGTCTGATCAGGTGAGCTTTTCAGAGTCTGTGCAGTGCTCTTAACATTTATCAGGTGTGCTTTACATACAGTCTTAACATTCATCAGGTGTGCTTTACCAAAGCAGTCTCATCATTCAAGAGGTGTGCTTTATGATTACAATCTCAACAGTCAGGTGTGCTTTATGATTACAATCTCAACAGTCAGGTGTGCTTTATGATTACAATCTCAACACTGAGCAGGTGTACTTTGCCATTAAAATCTCAATGGTGAGCAGGTGTGCTTTACCATTAAAGTCTTAACTTTCATAGGTATGCTATGCTATTAGGTATCAACATTCTGTATGTGTGCTTTGCTGTTACAGTCTTAACATTCACCCAGTGTACTACAATTAGTCTTAACATTAGGTGTGTTTTATCACAGCAAACTTAGCAGTCAGAAGGTGTGCTTTACCATTAAAATCTTAACATTCAGTGGGTGTGCTTTACCATTCCAGTCTTCACATTAAGAAGGTGTGCTTTTACATCCCAGTTTTACCATTTCAGTCTTAACATCCAGTGGGTGTGCTGTACCACTCCAAACTTAACATTTAGTAGGTGTGCTTTACTAATACAGTTTTACCATTTAGTAGGTGTACTTTATCATCCCAAATTTACCATTACAGTCTTAACATTAAAAAGGCTTGTTTTACTATTGCAATCTTAACATTCAGAAGGTGTGTTTTACACTTCCAGTCTTAATATTCAGAAGGTGCGCTTTACCTTTCTAGTCTTAATATTCAGCTTTACCATTGCAATCTTAACATTCATAAAGTGTGGACCACCCCAGTGACCTAAGTGGTTACAGCATCTGACCCAGATTCAGGAGGTTGCAGGTTTGAATGCTGACCAAATCTAACAAATGACTTATAAAAAAGGGTACCAGCAGCTGCCATACTATGTGCTCAGCATTAAGAGGTTAGTGTTAGGAATGGTTGGCCTGCTGTCAGGATATGGTGACTTGGTGGTACATCATGCTACATGTCTGAAGCATGATGCCCCAATGCTAGACATTACTATAAACTATTACACTGCAGATATCATATCAATATGATTGAAATTTTTTAAAGCTAAGATAAAAATCCAAATTACACACATACACAAATTGAAAAGATATGCTTTACCATTCAAATCTTAAAATTCAGATGGGGTGCTTTACCATTCAAGTCTTAAAATTCAGATAGGGTGCATTATTATTGCAGTCTTAACATTCAGATCAGGTGCTTTATCATTGCAGTCTTAACAGTCAGATGAGGTACTTTATCATCACAGTCTTACCATTCAGATGAGGTGCTTTATCATTTCAGTCTTTAAATTCAGATGGGGTGCTTTATCATTGCAGTGTTAAAATTCTGATAGAGTGCTTTATCATTGCAGTCTTAAAATTCAGATGGGGAGCTTTATCATTGCAGTCTTAAAATTCAGATGAGGTATTTTATCAATCCAGTCTTAAAATTCAGATGGGGTGCTTTATCATTGCAGTCTTAAAATTCAGATGGGGTATTTTATCAATCCAGTCTTAAAATTCAGATGGGGTACTTTATCAATCCAGTCTTAAAATTCAGATGGGGTGCTTTATCATTGCAGTCTTAAAATTCTGACGGGGTGCTTTATCATTGCAGTCTTAACATTCAGATGGGGTGCTTTATCATTCCAGTCTTAAAATTCAGATGGGGTACTTTATCAATCCAATCTTAAAATTCAGATGGGGTGCTTTATCATTCCAGTCTTGTCTTAAAATTCTGACGGGGTGCTTTATCATTGCAGTCTTAAAATTCTGATGAGGTGCTTTATCATTGCAGTCTTAAAATTCTGACGGGGTGCTTTATCATTGCAGTCTTAACATTCAGATGGGGTGCTTTATCATTGCAGTCTTAACATTCAGATGGGGTGCTTTATCATTGCAGTCTTAAAATTCTGACGGGGTGCTTTATCATTGCAGTCTTAACATTCAGATGGGGTGCTTTATCATTGCAGTCTTAACATTCAGATGGGATGCTTTATCATTCCTGTCTTGTCTTAAAATTCAGATGGGGTACTTTATCAATCCAGTCTTAAAATTCAGATGGGGTGCTTTATCATTGCAGTCTTAACATTCAGATCAGGTGCTTTATCATTCCAGTCTTAAAATTCAGATGGGGTGCTTTATCAATCCAGTCTTAAAATTCAGATGGGGTACTTTATTATTGCAGTCTTGTCTTAAAATTCAGATGGGGTGCTTTATCATTGCAGTCTTAAAATTCAGATGGGGTGCTTTATCAATCCAGTCTTAAAATTCAGATGGGGTGCTTTATCATTCCAGTCTTAAAATTCAGATGGGGTGCTTTATCATTCCAGTCTTAAAATTCAGATGGGGTGCTTTATCATTCCAGTCTTAAAATTCAGATGGGGTGCTTTATCAATCCAGTCTTAAAATTCAGATGGGGTACTTTATCATTGCAGTCTTAACATTCAGATGGGGTACTTTATCATTCCAGTCTTGTCTTAAAATTCAGATGGGGTGCTTTATCATTGCAGTCTTAAAATTCAGATGGGGTGCTTTATGGTTACATTGTCAAGATTCATAAAGTGTTCTTTGCTATTAAGATGAACTCTTTAGCTGACCCTGCATCTAATAACAGCCCTAAAAAAAACAAGCATCATTGCACGCATTCCAACTGCAAGTTGCAGGTCTGCATAAAATGGACAAAAAAAACTTATTGTCAAGGGATGCAGGTAAATGACCAAAACCCTTGCAGTACTAGCCAGTCATTGACAGCAGCTGTGACATCACAGCCTGGCAGACATGGTGCAATAGCCTCAATATACAACAATGGTTGTCCCCGGTCAAGTCAGTCAATCATTAAGATGACTAATACCAGAAGATAAGGAGGCAAAAAGGGTGATTTTAAAGAAAATTACTAGGGGCACATAAAGATATTTGATCCTTGATTGATTGATAGACTGCAGTTTAACAAAATACCAAATAGGTTTCAACTTCCTCACACATAATAGCATCCACTCCACAGTATGATTTGTGGGAATCAGGTCCCTGTGGTATTCCTAAAAGAGATTTACCAAATGACATCAGAAATCTTGTTGATGATCTGGACAATTTTTATAATATTCAAGAGATGTGTGGGCCTTCTGTGAATAAACATATTGTTTCAGATGTAAACACAAGTCACTGAGGAAAAAAATCAAAGACCATTCAGAAAATTATTCAAAGCCTCAGAACTGCTCCAACCTTAGTGTGCCCTGGGAGAAGTCAGAAATATGGAGTCTAATTAGATTGAAATGCAAAAACTGCAGACTTGAAACTATGGCAAATATAAGGGTATATGCTAAACCTTATTAGTTTCAATGCCATACAGTCTGGTACATCAGAGTTTACTAACTGACTCTGGGTTAACTCTCATGAAAGATGTGACAGAGTACAGGCAGAACAAGGTGAATTTGTTTCAAACATGTTTGTAAACTTAAGATGGTACAGAGTTATTTTAAATCTGAAAATGATCAGTAAACTTGTCTAAAACATCATATCTAAACAGAAATGCTCTAGTCTGTCATAAAAAATCATTGTTCATTTGCTTCCATTGATTTAAAAGATGTTTATTATTCTACCGAAAATTCCAATTCATATGTGTACCAAATAGGTCAAGAATTTTCACAAAACTTCTAAAACCTGTACTATTTTTTAAATTAGGGCTTAGGAATTCATACAGACAAGTTGGTCTGGAGATGAATTAGGCCCTAGAATTAAAAGACAAGTTGGTCTGGGGATAAATTAGGTCTTAGAATTCATACAGACAAGGTGGTCTGGGGATGAATTAGGCCTTAGAATTCATACAGACAAGATGGTTTGGGATGAATTAGGCTTTACAATTCATACAGAAATAATTGGTTTGGGATTAATTATACCTTATAGTTCATACTAAGGAGTTGATTTTGGGGATGAATTAGATTCAGACACAAAAGTTCGTTTTGGATGACTTATGCTTTCCTGGGTAAGTGAGAGAGCCTGCCAGTAGCTTCTTGTGGGTCGGTGGTTCTTTCCTGGGTTTTCCAGGGTTCTTCCTCCACCATTAATACTGGCCATGTATAGCCTATCTTGTGCTGAAAAATGGTGTTAAACCCTACAATAACAACAACAACTTATGCTTTCCAATTCATACAGATGAGTTGGTTTTGAGGATGAATGAGATTTATACAGCCAAGTTGATTTTGGATGACTTATGCTTTCCAATTCATACAGATGAGTTGGTTTTGGGGATGAATTAGATTTATACAGACAAGTTGATTTTGGATGACTTATGCTTTCCAATTCATACAGATGAGTTGGTTTTGGGGATGAATTAGATTTATACAGACAAGTTGATTTTGGATGACTTATGCTTTCCAATTCATACAGACAAGTTGGTTTTGGGGATGAATTAGATTTATACAGACAAGTTGATTTTGGATGACTTATGCTTTCCAATTCATACAGATGAGTTGGTTTTGGGGATGAATTAGATTTATACACAAAAGATGGTTTTGGATGAATTATGCTTTCCAATTCATACAGACAAGTTGGTTTTGGGGATGAATTAGCCATTACAGTTCATACAGACAAGATTTTTGGATGAATTAGGCCTTACACCAACAAGATGGTTTGGGGATGAATTAGGCCTTACAATGATAAGATGGTTTGGGGATGAATTAGGCCTTTCAATTCATACAAGCAAGTTGGTTTTGAACGAGTAGGCCTTACAATTTATATAAGCTGGTTCTTTATACAACACACTGCATTCAACTTCTTGCTTGATTTTTTTTAATATGTTTACCAGATATGACAGGTTAACACCTATAAAAGCTACCCAGACTGCCAAAGTCTTCTTATAGCAATTATAGATTTACCTGAGTTATTAGCCAAGTGGTTGCCAGTGAACCAGATGTTGTATTGCTCCCCTCTATTGCAAGACTGGAAATTGAGAAAGACAGTCAGTTGAAAAAGGCCACAGAAACTTTCATCAGACTATGACACTAACCCACTGTATGACTATTTAGGATTTCCAATCAGGATCAAACAAATATTACACTGGTATATTGACCATGCACATACAAGCTTTGCTCCTGTACATTATGGGTCCTCAACACCTGATCTCTGCAGTGATGGCTCAGACAATGGGTGGGGTGATAAGAACAAAACATGTATATTATCAACAAGATGTTCTTTTGGATGGATGAGACTGAAAAATTAAATCATATTAATTTTCAGGAGTTAAAATGCAGGTTTCATATCTTGCTAACATGGAAGGAAAAAAAGTTCAAATGAATGATCTTGAAGAGTCCATTTGGTTACAGTGTATTCAAAGGGATATATTTCTCTGTCTTGTACATTTTAGGTACAGATAATGTTAATGCAGACAGGCTCTCCAGAAAAGATAAATGAAGACAGAATAGATTTTCGATAAAAGTGCATCTGCATGTCTGCAAGAAAAATTGGGTTTTGACATTGACCTATATGCATCCAGATATAATTGTCAACTTTCTAAATGAGTGGCTTATCTACTGAGAGCAAAGATTTTGTATCTGATGCATTCACATGCTGTTGGTTTGACTTTACTTGTGTCTCTCTCTTCCCTCCACTCAGTCTTGGTTCAGTTTGAACAAAAATTGCAGGAGAATGAAGCAGACGGAATTTTGGACAACACAAACATGGTTTTCAAAGCTGCTTCATCTCATTCTTCCATGGCAGAAGCATTTTCAACTGCCACAGGACAGGTAAAACATCACCATCTTCAGAAGACGAGACTGGAGGCTTATAAAATTATCAGGGAATTGTTTTTTTATGTCAGGGTGTTTCAAAACAGTCTGCAGATGTTATCATTGCTTTCTGGTAAGATGCAACATTAAAAAAGATATAGGAGATGTATCAAAAAGTGGCTACAATTTTGTCTACAAAAATTTTTAATCCAATTCAGGCACCTGCATATAGAGTTTTAGATTCATTGTGAACTTGAAGCATGTAACATTTCAAGTTATCATGTCTTGCTTACTGCACAGAGTGATCATACTTTTCAGCTCATAAATATTATGTATATAGATATAATGCCATTCCTGCCACCGTAGCAGATTTGAAAATCTACTTTATGTGATGGTCAGAATGCCGATTAATTTCTTTTGAACTTGATTGCAACCAATGAAATTCCCATTTCCATCCCTAATGAATTTTGTGTGATATTTCATTGCTTAGATTTTGGCACATTAGCACTGGGAGATAATGCATACTTAGTCATCTCACCAAACTTCAAAGGCCAAAGCCAAGCTGACTCTGTTTTATGCTGATTGAGTTTTTTAGTAATCTAACAATCAGTCTCTTTAATCCACAGTGCTGAAACCATTTTGCTTCTTGCAGTTATGGTGACCTTGAGGACTGCCTTTTAGGCCCCCAAATCGATAACCTTATTCCTCTTTGCAAAGGGAATGATGCATGCTAGATACTGTGGTTAAACCATTATGTAAAATTCATTTGGTTAACAACACAAAAAATAGAGTACGGTATGTACTAACTTATAAGAGGAATCTGATTGCAAACTGCACAGACCCAAATCTGTTATTGCATGTGCTAGCAGTCCAGGTTGTTAGGAGTAGAACAAACAACACAGACCATGATCTGCAGGTGCTAAGACAGATCTGGATCTTGGTTTTTTGTAGTTTGACACAACTTATAATTGAGTATGTATGGTATTTGATGTATTTTTATTGGATTTGATAAATTAAAACTAATAGGTTCATTTCAATGGATCCATGACAATTGTCCATGCTACAAGGGACAGTGGTGTAATGAGGCACTTTACAGCAAGGTATGACCATATCTGTCTTTGACTGCTTCCTTTATCTGCTAAAGCAGACAAGCACTCTTTGTCCTAAGTAAGGAGCAGACACAAAGGTGCTTCTAGCTAACATTATTAGTAAAATCCAACATGAATCATAAAACTGAGAAAGGAAGACTTTCACCTGGATTTGCACAGTATAAAAGTTTTCTTTGAAGTCAGAAACTGATTGCAGGTAATAAATTTTAGCCTGTCAGGAAGATGCACACCAACTCAGAGCCAGTCTAGTCTAGCCAGAGTTACAAAGACAAGCTAAAAATTTGATGATCCATTTTCAACAGTATTATTGGAGGGCAATAGTGTGTGAAATTAAATGGAAGTGAAGCCAGATGTGAAAGATGAGAGATTAGGTGAGACACTATGGATGGTGATAGTGTTATAAATTATAAGATATCTGTTTGCAGAGACATATACATTTAAGTGTTTATGTGAAGTGAGCATGTGCTAGTACATGTATGTATGTATGTATGTATGTATGTATGTATGTATGTATGTATGTATGTATGTATGTATGTATGTATGTATGTATGTATGTATGTATGTATGTATGTATGTATGTATGTATGTATGTATGTATGTATGTATGTATGTATGTATGTATGTATGTATGTATGTATGTATGTAGTACATAGGTAGGTAGTATGTATGTATGTAGTACATAGGTAGGTAGTATGTATGTATGTATGTATGTATGTATGTATGTATGTATGTATGTATGTATGTATGTATGTATGTATGTATGTATGTATGTATGTATGTATGTATGTATGTATGTATGTATGTATGTATGTATGTATGTATGTATGTATGTATGTATGTAGTACATAGGTAGGTAGTATGTATGTATGTATGTATGTATGTATGTATGTATGTATGTATGTATGTATGTATGTATGTATGTATGTATGTATGTATGTATGTATGTATGTATGTATGTATGTATGTATGTATGTATGTATGTATGTATGTTTTACAGCACAGTAACCAAAGTAAGTTATTTACTTCAAAGGCTTGGAACATGGTAGCCCATCCAGGTGGATGATCACTGTGATACTGTTTTTTCAGTCTATTAAAATTAGCAATACTATCCTGTGATCACAAGGTCATAATTTATGTAATGAGCCATCATTCAAAGGAAAACTCTTCCATTTAGGTAAAGCCTTAATCCCCTCCCTGCTCAGTTTTATTTACTATATGTGCTTTCAAACAACATGATCTGCCATAACATAATGTGCCTGCAGATCAGGGTCTATGAAGTTTGTTTTACTAATTATTCCTAAGCAATAGTTACAGTTGGATTCATCTTATACACAAGTATATACTGTACTATATTTTTAAAAAATCTAATGAGCATTGAATGATGATGATTAATGCTGCAAAACTTATTACAATGAAGAGCTGACTGATAGATAAAAAGACTGATAAGAATAGATGGATTGAGACAAATGAATAAGTGGATTGATAGAAAGATCAATGAATTTTCAAAATAAATGAAACAAGAGAAAAAGATAAAGATCAGCTGTATATTATCATCGCGTAGTGAGAGTATACAAAGCAAGCACACAAATTATGTGCATCTATTATATGGTTCATGAATTATTCATAATCATTTTGCAGGGGTACAGGTGCTTACATAATTATGCCAATTATATAAATTATATTTGTAATTTGTCTCTTTTCCTTTTTTCTTTATAGCAGTAATATATTGCCATCATCATTGTTAAATCTCATCATTTCTAGGATAACATTCTGGAAACAGGATTGTTGTGCAACTCAACATTGTAAAGCATGGAATTCTAACACAAGCATATTACCACTGCATGTAGCCATTAGCCAACTTCATACCATGATACTAAAACTAAATTATATAAACTTTGAGGTAAGGCTACATTAGTAGGGCTGTTTAGAGTGGAGCTCTGCTGACCAGGTGAAAACTGCCCACTGACAAAGTTTCCTGGTGGACTGCAGGCTCTATACCTTGCTGATTATGGTCACTGTTAAATAGCTGGGCATGCACTGCACAGGGAAAGATAAAAGCAGTGGTGTCAATAAAGCATCAAGCATGCTCCTTTTCAGGCAAGTAATGCAAACATTTCCAGTAAAAAGAAGGTAAATTCTTTCTTTTGAAGAACTGTTAATGGTGGCTTAAATTTTATTAAGTCAGCATATCAATAATTAAGGAATTATCAGACAAAAAATCTACAGGATGCACACATAAATAACATCTTGCACATAAAATAACATACCAAGTAATCAAATAAGAATATTACATGCACAAAATTTGTGTATATCACAGTGTAATTTAATCCATAACTCTAAAAGTTCATAAATACAATGTGTACTGTTGGGGATTCCCATGTTGCATTATGGCAAGCTTCCTCAGTCTTGACCAATCACACTCTGTCTAGGATCACACCTCTTGTACTATAAAAAGCAGTACATATGAATATATAATGGTGGATGTTTCATGCACAAATACAGTCTTGTCTCCTATTCTAATTTGCTTGTAAACTGGGAAAATCAGCAGATACACAATAAATTTGAAATATCAATCTAGTTCAGATAATTTCAGCCAATCATAAAAATCAATATTAGAACAAATCAATACTGAGGAATAATAATAATAATAATAATAATAATAATAATAATAATAATAATAATAATAATAATAATAATAATAATAATAATAATAATAATAATAATAACAATAGTACTAGTAATAGTAATGACTATATTTTGAGAATATAAGTCAATTATGTAGTTGCAAAATTAATCTATCTTAAAGCCTTCTGTTACGTACAATATATATATAGTATATACAGCAAAAAGGGGACAACAAATTGGATTTACATAGAAGAATTAGGTTATTCTCAAAATCAAACAAAGTTTCAAGCTCATAATACACAAACATCAACAAGTACATATAAGTACAAAACCTATCATATTGTATAGAAATATTCATCTTTAAAAATATGCACATTTAGAAAAAAGCAGGAGGTATTTGTGTTACTTAGACCTGTTTGAGTGTCTTAAGATTTCATCAATTAAAATACTATGAAAAGAAGAAATGCTAGAAGCTTGCCATATAACACTGGGAATGTTGACAGTGGACAAGTATAACGAAATCTTTTTTAAACTACTCCTTCTTCGACTTTGGTATAATGCAATTTTTATAATAGACCTTAAATTTGGAGTACCCTCAACATCTCTTTAGAAAAGATATTGCATATATAGGCAGGAATGGCTTTTTTGGACACTAAACATAATCTGGCCTTTCTATAGAATATTCTACCAAATGTAATTCATTGCCTCTTGAAATTTTCTATACATTAATAAAACTGATTAAATGGCATTCACTCTTCTTCGAATCTCAAAAGTGTTTTTATATTAGAATAACAGTCATCAACTCCAAATTACATTATAATAGTTCAAATACGACTGAATACAACTTTTTACAAAAGATGAGATAATGCAGATAAGAATTAGCCTTTTTTGAAACATATTTAATGCGAAACAGGCAGGCCAGGTTAGATTGTTAACTAGATATATACCAGGAAATTTATCATGTGAGGTTATCTTGAAGTTAACATTGTGGAATAGAACTTTGAGTCTGACACTATCTAGTCTTGCTCTTTTTTGTTTTGTTTTAACCAGTACAGAACTTGTTTGGGTTTTTTTTTTTGTGCATTTATTATTATGCTATATTTTTTGCTCCATATACATGTCTGTTAAGAGCATCTTGTAGGTCATTTTCAAGTTCACTTTTTGATTTACTTGACTATCATAGTGTAGTGACATCAGCATAAAGGAAAATGAATTTCCTATCATATGGGGTAAGTAATGTTAATAAATAAAATGAATAAGAAAGGTCTAAGGATAGAACCCTTTGGTACTCCACAAAATTAATAATGTTACTTTCAGAAAGGTAATATGCTTTTGGCACTCTATCAGTTAAGAACTAAACCATTTTATTTGTTTGTTTGTTTGTTTGTTGTTGGGCTTAACACCATTTTTCAGCACACGATAGGCTATTCATAGCGGCCAGTATTAATGGTGGAGGAAGAAACCAGGAAATTACCGGAAAGAACCACCGCCCCACAAGAAGCTACTGGCAAGCTTTCTCACATATCCACATTCATGGAATCCTGGACTCAAACACATGCAGACAGAGGTGAGATGGCAGTGACCACTTGGCCACTCAGGGCCCCTAAACCATTTTAAGAAGTTTTCATTACATTGATGGATTTTAAGTTTCTCATGCAAAATTTCAAAGATACAAGTGCAGTTCTGCATGAGTGATTGTATTGTAACACAGATTGATTATCATGAATAAGATTATAAGTATTCAAATAGTTCATACAAGAATCATGTCCATGTTTTTTTTATAGCAATTTGGAAAGGCAACAAGAAAGAAAGATAGAGATGGCTCTAAATGTATCCACATCATATTTTGTTCCTGCTTTATGCAGTGATGATACCTTGGTAGTTTTCTAAGTCTCTAGAACTTTGTTTCATCTATTACTGTGGTTAAAATTAAATGCTATACCCTTTACTATAGCAGGTATACCCTTTACTATAGCCTTTGTCCAATCATAATAAGTCCACTGGCTTTACAGTCATTAACTTTTTTAACATACTCCAACAAAAAATTCAGGACTTATTTTTCTTAATTTTAAACTTGACATCTTAGGGAATTTTTAATTTATAATTTGTTAAAGTTTTCCAGCAATTTGAAAAAATGTCATTAAAAATATTTGAGATATCGTTGAATTATCAGCATAAATGCCCTTAAGATTGTGAGAGACAATTTCAGTTTTACTCTTGTGAAAGTTCATCTACTGGACTGGTCATAATGCACATATAAGTTAATGACCCAGGGTTTTTACTACAAGCAATACACCAGTCACAGCAGGTTTTTTTATATTTAAAAAAAATAGTGTTATACATTGTGTCTGCAAATTTAACCTTTTAAAAAATATGTGCAGCCTTAGGCCCAGATGTAAACAACAAAATACTAGTAACAGCAACTGTTTGTTTACCATCTATACTTGCTTATAAGTCATGTCAAACTGCAACAAAATAGATTATGATCTGCCATACCATAATGTGCATGCAGATCAAGGTCTATGTTTTTTGTTCTATTGAGTACTACTAACAAATATAAAGACCCATATTTGCTGGCACATCATGTAACAATGGATCTGTGTGTGCAGTTTGCAGTTGGACTCATCTTATAAGCCAGCTAGTATATTTGGTAATCTTCCAAAACCTTTTTGGGACCTGATTAACACAAAAACACTTTACAACAGGAATTTTATGGCAAATACCTTTAAATTAGGTTATGCAATTTAAGGTTGCAAATCAGCTTGGTGTCATTTAATAATTACTTGTTAAACCAAGTTTAAAATAATACATATTCTTGTGTGTTACTGAAAAGTAGATTTTGAAAGATGAAACCATTTTTACAAATAATCAGTAAAAGAGGAAACCTGAGTGTATGATAGATGGATCAGAGGTCTTGCTAGGATTTTAAAACTAGGAGTCCAGGACTCCTAATTTGGTAAAAATAAGAGTCCCACCAGCAAAAGTTGCAGTCCGAACTAAGACTATCAGTTATAGCAACTTTAGCACAGTTCTGAATCTCATTGAAATCTTCATCATTTTTCCATTCAATTACAAAACACTTGTCTAAATTTGCAAACAGCATTTTGTCTAAGTCTCTTGATTTGGAGTTCACAAAAGATTTTTTTAAGGCAACAACTGGAAATAAAATCAATAACAGTGCTTGTGCTGGGCTTTGCCAATGTTGCAAATTGCAATTAAATTTTACATATTGATGACAAAATATACCTTATGGCCATATTTTTGGCTACAACATTTTTGGCTGATAAAAACAGTATATTACAGTCTGAGTTTGGAGTGGAGAAATTCAAAGGCACCAAGACAGGTAACTGCAAACTTGGATATAAAAATGCACCAGAATCAATTGTTACATAAACAAATCCTTCTTTCATATTGATAAACCACTCTAACAGTTAATTGTTATGTCATAATCCACTTATGCTGATATCTGGCCTGGATACTCCTATGCTGTAATATAATCAAACTAGCATTGCAACTGACTAGCTATAATCAACTGCCTCTGAGGGTAGAAACATGAACAGTCAACCAGGACAGCAATTTAAAAAAAAACATAAAAAACCCCAGAAAAATAGTTTTGCTGCAACTTCATTGTAAACTGATTACATCTGAAGCACCGATATATACTAAGGAAATTTTTTTTACAAATTGTGTCAACGTTCTACAATTCATTTGATATTGCTGCAAATGGGTTTGTTTTGTCTGTCAAAAGGGAGCCTTTAGCAACACCTTCAATAACACATGCACCTTCATCAAAGCAAGAAGGCGAACTTTGATAAAAAAAAGTCAGCAACAAACTAAAATAAAAGCATAGCTTCAGTTTTCATAGTGATTAGAACATATTTATTTTGCTGCAAGTTTTCTCCTTGCAACAAAAACATACGATCGCAGGACTCCTGTGTGAGTGATTTTCTGCATCCCAAATCAAAAATTTGTGTCTAAATACACATAATTAACTGCTTCCAAGATCTCTGATGGATTATACCAATACAAAAGCAGATGGAAATCCAAAACTGAAAATGACATCCTTGACAGCACACTGAATAATGAACCTTTTCTAAAATTGTTGCAAATTGTTATATCTTCTTTGAATACTGGTAGTTTTGTATAAACTGCTATGACTATGTCATTGTCATGCTCTTGTTGATGTTATGGGGATTAATACAAGTTTTCAGCATAAGACAGGCTAGCGACCATTATAAGTGGAGTAGAAAGAACCAGGAAAATACCCAGAAGAAACACTGGCCCTAGAGAAGCTATTGGCAAGCTTTTTCATATACCTACACTGGTACAGCCCAAGACTTGAACTTTTGCTGACAGTGGCTGCCATGTTAATTTTGGAAAAATGTACAGCAGGAACCATTGTACCTTCAGTAGCTTTGTATGCATCTACATATGTATAGAAATTAACAGTAAACAGCAGAAATTTGGCTGTATAGGGCAGAGTACAATGAGCAAAACAGATATACCAAACAAAGATAAAGACACAGAAGTGAAAATCGTTAAAACATAAAGTCACAATTTTAAAAAAATAAACCACTCTCTTTAAACTAAGAAGCTTAAGACCTTCTCAACTGGAGGGTCATCACAAGAAGCATCCCAAGATAAAAGGTTGACAACATTACTCCATATTATGACATGTCTCTGGAAGAATACAAAGACAAAGGATTAATTCCATTAGTCCATATTATGACATGGCAGGAAGGATACCAAGGCAAAGGGTTAACTCCATTAGTCCATATTATGACATGTGGCAGGAAGCATCCCAAGACAAAGGGTTGCCTCCATTAGTCCATATTATGACATGGCAGGAAGGATACTAAGGCAAAGGGTTGACTCCATCAGTCCATTTTATGACTTGTGGCAGGAAGCATACCATGACAAAGGATTAACTCCATTATTCCCTGTTATGAGATGTGGCAGGAAGCATCCCAAGACAAAAGGTTGCCTCCATTAGTCCATATTATGACATGGCAGGAAGGATACCAAGAAAAGGGTTGACTCCATTAGTCCATATTATGACATGTGGCAGGAAGCATCCCAAGACAAAGGTTGACTCCATTAGTCCATATTATGACATGTGGCAGGAAGCATACCAAGGCAAAGGGTTGACTCCATTAGTCCATATTATGACATGTGGCAGGAAGCATACCAAGGCAAAGGGTTGACTCCATTAGTCCATATTATGACATAGCAGGAAGCATGCCAAGACAAAGGGTTGACTCTATCAGTCCATATTATGATATGTGGCAGGAAGCATACCAAAAGTTTGATTCCATAAATATATGTATATACTAACTTAGCCCATACTAGCAATTGAATGGTTTTAAATATCTGTCTTTAAGTTACCTTCATCATATGATAAAAGATGTACTAGAAATCAGTTTTTGTAAAACAAATGCCCTCTCTTTTGCCCATTTTGAACTCCTAATAGGCTTCTGAGGGTACAAACTGCTCCAGTGAGATACATGCATAATCTTTTCATGCTTTATGCTAAATAAGTATTTATAGGGTTCAAGTCTTGATAGCTTTCATGTTAAGACCCATGAGCTTTCAACTCCACTAATAGTTACAAATTTTTTATAATTATATTAATATAGAAGGCATAACTAAACTTTTGACAATTTAAAAGTTCCAAGGTTGGGAGAAAGACGTACCATTGGTAAATGTCAGTTACATCAATAAATTTGTCTTGTTTCATGTCTGGTAAGTGCATATATGTGTTTCAAGATTGCAGATCTTAGTAGTTTTCATTTTATGATCCATGGGCTAAGTAACAATATTAAAGCCTTTATTTTATGAGTGTAACACATACAAAAAATAATTTCCCTTGTGGCCCTCAATTATCTAAACATGTACTGGCAAATATATCAAATATAGCTGTAAAAGTCCTGAGGGTACACATCAGTTACATGTATAAATTTGTCTTTTCATGTTCCCACAGTGTATATATGGTTACACGGCACTGAAAGACCAGAGACATCATCCACTCTTGCAGGATGACACTGGTTACTGACTGCAGAGGCTAATTTTCAGACATGCAAAACAAACAACTCCAAGGAATAATCCCTGTGCTTTTAAAGAGCTGGGATATTGATGTACAGTCCATCAAAACATATATAATGTCCTTAAAATCTTCCTACATCATTTTATCTAAAGACAAGAAATTTTGATCACTTGTTATTACTTAGCATTTTCAACAAATAAGGGGCTACTGTTATACAGAATTATATATGTCCTTAAAATTTTCAATTCTGTTAGACTAGACAAAAGAAACTTTGATCAATTAGTAGTATGGGTGTAGATTTTGCCAACACTTAGGATCATGCCCATAAGGATGGGGATTGGGGGATTTGAATTTGCATAAATTTCAAATAATTCTAGATGTGTCTCACATGTTTGAGAAATGACTAGTGTGACCAATGCTGCAAGTGTCAGCACATCTCAGATTGGGACTTTTACCCCAGGCTCTTGCCCTAACCCCAGGAATTTATACCCTGGGTGAGAACACAGAAGCAATTCAGTGCAAATACTGATTGGGCATTAAAGGTCCATTGATACATGCAATTGATACTGACCCTACTGCAGTAATCACACCAATTTATTATTGGTGTGGGTCTTGGCATACCACTTAATCATCTTTCCTTATGTCCATTGTACTGTAAACTAACTATTATAAAGTACTTTGCACAAAAGTGCTACATATATTAAAAAAAATCAATGGTTCTGTATTTGTAGATTTCAGGCAAGCTTTTGACATGGTAGATCATTAAATCCTTTTGAAGAAACTGATGTTGTTGTTGTTGTTGTAGGGTTTAACGCCATTTTTCAGCACAAGATAGGCTATACATGGTGGCCAGTATTAATGGTGGAGGAAGAACCCTGGAAAACCCCTGGAAGAACCACCGACCCACGAGAAGCTACTGGCAGGCTTTCTCACTTACCCATGTTAGCCGAGTCTGGACTCGAACTCACACAGACAGAGGTGAGATGGCAGTGATCTGTAACGGACATCGCTTTAGACCACTCGGGGCCCCCTATTTGAAGAAACTGAAAATCTACCAGTGTGATAAAAGCAGTTAGATGGTTTACTTCATACTTAAGTGAGTGAACACAACATGTTTATATAAATAATGTTCTGTCTGAACCTGGAACAATTAGATGTGGAGTACCACAAGGCTCAATTCTGGGTCCATTACTGTTTATTTTATTTATTAATGACCTACCACTTGTACTAAAGGACTCAATATCATCTACAGATCTCTATGCAGATGACACAATATTATCAGACATCCAAAACACAAAGCAAGAACTCAAAATTTCTTTACAGAATGCCCTAAACAAACTGGACAACTGGTGCACATGCAGTGGCATGGTGGTTAATACTAGTAAAACTAAAATATTACTTATCTCAACATGGAACAAAAGAACAAAACTTTATAGTGATGAACTATGTCTAACATGGAAGGATAAAAAGTTGCAAATGTTCTGTCACAATAGTCTACTCTACATATTTTGGTAGATAATAACCTATCATGGACTGAACATACCAAACATGTCAGTAAAAAGGTCAATTCAAGTTTATGTCTTCTCAGTAGGATAAGACACTTTCTCCAGGAAAAGCACAGAAAACTATTTGATAACAATTACATACAACCCTATTTAGACTACTGTAATACAGTATGTCGTAATTCAAATGATAAAAACTTAGCAAAGCTGGCACATCTCCAAAAAAGACCAAAAGAGCTTTTGAGTTAATATCAATCCAGAAAGAAAGCAAGGAAAATTTAGATGGTAAGTTAAAAATACTACCTATTAAAGACCGAATCTGTTTACAAAAAGCCAAATTAATGTACAGGATAGCCAATAATAGTACTCTGAAATATTTACAATCACTATTAAAGTATAGGCTACCTGGAAATACTCCCCACTGGGAAATACTCCACACCTGCAATCAATGTCTACCAAACATTACAAAATTCCCAAACCAAATAAGGAATTATTTTAAAAAAAGTTTCCAATACTCTGGAACTTTGCTCAGGAATAGTATTCCAGTTGAGATTAAAAATGCCCACTCTATTTCCTTTTTCCAAACCCAGTATATACAGTAGCTTCAGAGATGCAGCAAAAATAAGTAAATTCCTTTTAATGAGGTCCTCAAGGTAGATTAGTTCTTAGCTAATTGAGTTACCCTCTTTAAATAAAGTCATAATAATAAAATAATAATAAATACAGAAGCTTTAATCCAAGAAGCAGAACTTATTTCTTTTCTGATTCATAGTGTTTCTAAAAGAAGTATTAGTGTTGAATTAAATATTGCATACTGTGATTAATTGGACAGTAGACCATAAATGGACATTTTCTCACCTCAAGATATAGATTATAAAGAGTTATTTATTCACAATAATGTTAAAGCACATAACAGCAGTCAGATGACAGTGGCCAATACCATCAAAGTAATGTGGGGTTGGATATAGAATCAAATAAAATTACACACACACACACCCACTTCAAGATGAAAAAGAACTGAGCCAATCTTGAAAAATGGGAGACCACTCTGGTCATAGTCCAGGCCTTTGAATACCCATAGGGTATCAAAAATAACTAAAAATAAAGCAGAACAAGAATGCTATAAAACTATCCAATCTTTTAAAGTGGTATTATCTTAATATGAAAACAAAAATCCACTTCAACTAGGGCAATCGCTCACATGTCCATCTTTACGTTTTGAAACAGCTTTAATGTCTGAACTTGGCTGTTACAAGTGACTATGACTCAAATGAAGAATATCCAACAACATATTTAGTAAAGACTTATTCCTTCAAAGTATAACAAGAAATAGTGAGAAAATGTACAGCTGATATCTATAGTGTGCCTGTTTTGCTATCCATAGAACATAAGAGGGCATTACAGTATGGCTGCCTGAGAATGTAACCTTTGACCCTGCTTTGTATGATGATTACCCCAATCTCTGTCACAACAATCAGTGCTGTTGAGCTCTTTTCTATAGTTGTTTCATACTTATGTACACATGGACAGACTTTAACCAGAATATTGCCATTCTTGTTTAATAAGGTGGGATAAAAACTGCAAAATGAATTATGGAATGACAGTCTTATATTTGATGACACTGACTGTAGTTTTACTGTTGCAAGTAAAGTTGCACCTGCAATGCAGTAGTGAAACCAATAAAATGAATTTGTGAATTTTGAGTTTGAACTACATTTTTAGCACAGGACAAACCATGGCCAGTATGTCTGGGGAGAAAGAAGAAGAACACAGATCTGTGGTAAGCTATTGGTAAGCTTTCTCATATTCCCACATTGCTTGAACCTAGATTGGAACCCATGTAGACAGAGACAAGATGTGATCTGTCAAAGAGGCTAGTGCCAAAACCTACTCTGCCCCTCTAATAAAATTTCCCTTTGTGACATAAAACCAATATTAATATTCTAAAATCCTTGAACACAAGACTTTTGTCTCCAGTCAATTACACTCTTCAAACTTTTTTATTTAAACACAGTCAAACATTTCTTCTCCACACCATGTAACTGAGTCAAGACAACTCAATGATTTCCAAGAGTTTGGTGTGATCTCTGACCAATCAGAAAGCATACAGCACTTGGTAAGAGTATGGTGTGATCTCTGACCAATCAGAAAGCATACAGCACTTGGTAAGAGTATGGTGTGATCTCTGACCAATCAGAAAGCATACAGCACTTGGAAAGAGGGGTCAGAATTAAAAATACAATACAAAGCATGCATAAAGTCTGATAGACAAAACATCACATTAATGAATTAGAACTCTTGTTTCTACCAACTATTATCAGACTGCAATCATAATTATTTTTCTCATTAATACTTAAGTCCTTTCATGCACATACATGACAACACCAGGATTTTAAACCAGTCATTATTTTAAAATAAATTGTATAAATGTTTCTCAATTTTAGTAACACTATTAGTATTTCATGATTTGATGGATGGAACAGCATAATTTGAATAATTGTGACAAGTCTGTAGGTTATAGCATTAGCCTTCACCCTACCTCAACCAGTCTCTATTTGTACCCATTATACTTAAATTTTACAACTAAAAGCATCAAGGATATAAAGAAAATGCACAAAACAGTCATTTCATTCATAAATTCAACCTGGGTGGCTTTTCTCTCATTCACATTTCATACCAAAGGGAAGTTCCTTTTCTAACGGTCACCATATTTGTGTAGGAAATTCTTTTTCAAATGATGGCTGTGATGTAGAATGCTGTCTTCAATAAGATCTAAATGATTCAATAAAACGGTCATAATTTTGGAAGTTGCTTTCTTCTGAACACATGTATGTATGAGTTTCACATTTTTATTTTGTTAATTCTTTTATCAGAAATGTTAAAAAAAACATCGTAAATATTGGATAAAGGCAACACAGTTTATACTGAGAATGGAGTCTTCTTTGGAAAAGGACAGTGAGCAGTTTTTGTTGCATCAACAGCTTCCATCTGGTTTGAAATAAGAACAAGATGATAATGTTACTGGTCACCCAGCAACAATCATATTTGAAAGAATTTGATTTATGTTTTGTGCATGTTTGTCAAGTCCTTGATGCTTTTTGTTTAAATATTTTGTAGATGGGGAGTAAAATGTTGGGAGAGGGGGTAGGAGGGTAGGCTAATACAACAGGACACATTCTGTCAAATTTTGTCCAGCAGCTTTTGACAAGTTATTATGCTTTTCTACTCTTTGCAACAGAAGCCATATTTGGTGTCAAAATGACATCATTTTGCACATACCCTTCATTCCAGGATAATTTCAATCAATTTCGGGAAATTCTGTCAGGTGGTTGTTGAGAAGAAGCCATTTAAAAGACTTTCTACTTTTAGCAATCAACATCACTTGTACAAATTTGATAATATGAGAATATTTGCAGTCAGACTTGGTGAACTATTCTACTGAACTATTTCCAAGATGTTCAAATTTTTTAAATTCTTAGTCATGGTAGATGTATTTAGCTGTAGAAAAGCATCATTTGTGTCATGGATTTGACCTTCAAGTGAACTGAACAAATGTGTGATTAAATTATTCAAGTAGAAAAGTTTTACAATGAGGTTTTGTTTCTTCAGATGTTGACATTTTGGCACATGTGGTTGTGGTATATACTAATTTGATACACTAAAATACAATGGTGATCCTGATTCCTTTGTGGTATTGTAGATAGTATAATCAGCTGTGGTTCAATACAGTACATATTACAATGAAATCTATGAATTATGTTATACAAATCTGATTCTTATCAAAACATGTAGTTTAGTATTTGCATATCTTTTTTATATATTCAGTTTTTTATATAATATTTTTAGATAGTGAGCTTTCCTACTAATTTACTGTATATTTATTATAATTGTTGGAGACCAAGAACTAAATTAGTAATAAATAACTTCAAATTGTTTGGTTCATTAAAAATATTCAATTGGCAACTCACACAAGGTGAAACACTCCCTCATTATAAATTAATTGTTATAAGGTAGAAATAATTAGAAAACTGATCTGGTTGAGCGATAGTAAAATTATAACCACCATCTACTTCATTAAAAGGTGGTCTTCTTATAGGGCAGTATACTCTATGGCTTCCATGGACAGCAGCATTATAATGAGGGAATTATATAATGTAAAGATAATACATATCATGCAGTTTATAAGGTAGTCTCACTATAAGATTGTATAGTATTTTTCTCAGACAGTATTATAATGAGGGAATATTTTAATATGAAGTCATTTTAAGTCAGTCTCATTAAAAGGCAAGATATTATATGGCTCCCATGGTCAGTGTTATAATGAGGCAGTACTGCACTTCATTATAAGGTGGTATGCTCTAACTCTTATGACAGTGTTATAATGTGGATTGAATTCATTATATGATCAAATGATATAAAGCATGCATAGATAGCATTATAAAAGGGTAGTATTGTAATGATTCCTGTATCAGAACATCTACATTTGATGTATAATGTATCATGACATCGATGATACAAATTGTGATACATACTGTAGCATGACATCAGTGGTACAAATTGTGATAATGTTGTATCAAGATATCAATGATATATATTGTGATACATACTTTATCATGACAGTGATATATATATATATATATATATATATATATATATATATATATATATATATATATATATATATATATATATATATATATATATATATATATATATATAGTGATACATACTGTATCATGACATCAGTGATATAAATTGTATCATGACATCAGTGATATGAATTGTATCATGACATCAGTGATACATACTGTATCATGATATCAATAACAATGGATAGATCTAGTGTACCTCTTCCTCAAAAATTCACAATGGGCTAGGTTTATAAACACTGACTGTGGCACAGACAAGGGCATCAGACAGCAAGGTAGAGCACTTATTTTGGTTAACAGTTGGTGGGACAAGGTTGTGGAGTGCTTACAACTTTTGCTGATATTCTAGGATACAATCTCCATTGTTTGATACGAAGAATATTCATCTAATGGACTTTTATATTTCGGGATTATAGATCTTAAGAAGTCAACTTAAATCAATAACAAATACAAAGTTGACACACAGTATTCACAATTTTTTCTTTTTGGGTCAGAAGAATTTGAATTGCTTCAGGTCAAAACATGTGTATCCATTACAAACTAAAGCTAGAATTATACCCATAAGCCACCTAAAACAAACTAACTGACATGTCTGCACTAGTTATTTCAGTATGACAGGGATTTTAAATGTCACTTCATAGATAGCACATGGCTGTGTACCTCAACTATTAAAAAGCAAGCAGAAGGGAGTTGCACAGTCCTGGAATAATTCATTCTGGTAAAACAAAAAAAAAATGACAGAAAAGAAAGAAGCAATACAAAAAGGTGTGCATTTTGTTAGACTTTGCAATCAATTTTCAAATATATCACTTAAAATTTGCAGCATAGTGTAGACATAAGGCAAAAAGAACAACTTAGAAGTTATCCAAGTTGCATGAATTTAACAAGAAATCAGGCTGACCTAACATGAAGGTAATATTATTGTGATGTCAGCACCTTTGATACATTATAATTGGGTGAGAAAAAATAATCTATAAATTAGCTTGTATTATAACATTAAAGTAAGGCCATTTAAAGCCTTCCAGAGTCATCAAAAATAAATCGTGCCAAACTGCTGAGTAAGCATTTAATTAGGCTGTCAGTGCCCATTACTGGGACAGTTGGCTGCCTCTTTTTATGTTTTAAAAGAGTAGAGCATGTCATACTTGTAATGATTACAATCAAATGAAGAACAAAAAATAAAATTATGATTATTACATTATTACTTGACAAAACATTGATGGTCTTTATTTCTGTCACTACTGCCTCCAATGCTGAATAGCCATTTAGAACATTTTCATTTATGAATGCTTTGTCATATTCTTTCACTAAGTGATAATTTATTTTTCTCCAAGATATGATTTTACAATAAGATTGATTATAATGTGCAACTTCAACTATAAATTCAGCAATACAATGAACAATGATTTACCAATTTTGATAGCGATTTTTTAAAGCTAAGCATAATAATAATAATAATAATAATAATAATAATAATAATAATAATAATAATAATAATAATAATAATAATAATAATAATAATAATAATAATAATAATAATAATAATAATTATAGGTTACAGCATTTGTATGTGAAAATATAAACAAGTTTTTTAGATGGGAATACTGCACAACCTAAGGCTTAAATATATAAACAAAAATAACCTGCAAGAAACAAAGTAACTGAATTCATGCCATATTCCAAACTAAATACACAAGTGCAGATTCATCATTACACGAAAACATTATTAATGAGCACAGAACTCTGCCCATATAAATTTGAACTTTGTAATGTGCTAAATATAACTTTCAAAAGGAAATAGCATTTTTTGTCTACATAAAACTTAAATTTGGAGTCATATTGTGAATGAATGCACATTGCAACAACTTTTCCATTTGATCTGGAATGAATAGATGTTGGTATTTTTGTTAATTCTATGAAATTTAATGATTATGGACAGGATTTATCTGTGCCAGTTCAACAAGAAGTACATCAGATTTCAGCAGTGTGTTGACATCAGCAAGTGTGTTTCTGTTCTATCATTGAATGTTTGAAATCAATATGGAAAAAAATATGAAGTCTTTCAATTGCAATTATCAAAATGACGCTATGGAATATAATGATTATTTCATTTTGAGTGCAGTAAGGAGGATGTAACTCAACTTGGAAATCAAAGTACCATTTCAAAATGTGTAATCAAGCTTGAGAACCAATTCTTATTGTTACCAGCTAAAGAAGACAGTTTATGCCTTGTCACACCATGTTATTTGTTAGGACCCTGTTTGGCATCTATAGCTAGCCTAAATGCAAATGTTGCAAAGCTACTGGTATGTGGCAATCCATGAAACATCTGGTTTAGTTCATTCAGAAACAAATTTAATGAACAGAAACATAAAGCATCTACTATGTGAGTGAACATGAGTTGTTTACAAAGTAGTTCCTAATACACTACTGGGCACACATAGATATTGCAATATGAATTGCATGTGAGTCTCATGTGAGTGCAATATTGTAAAACAATTCTGACAATGTAAAGTTAACAGAGAAAAAAATTGAGCATATAATAATACTTTACTTAGAGAGGTTGACCCATTTAGTCAAAGAATATTCTCCCTTGCGGTCCTCTTAAAAAGAGTGAAATAATGTACATTATATGAAAGATAACAGTAATTATTGTTCATTTTAATGTGTTCAGTATTAAAACACTTAATTTCAGTGTCTATTTGAAATACATACTCTCTTCTTAAATACTGTAATATTTTCAGCAGATGTTATGTAAAGTGGAAGCTTGTTGCTTTTTGCACATCATTGTACCTGAATATTGGAATTTATTTCTTAATTGCTCTGTTCTTGGCTTTTAGATTTTAATATTTTTAGATAATGTGTTGAATAAGGTGTGAATAAATCCTGAAGATACTCTGTTGCTGTTCCATGTAGACATTTATAGTTCCATGTAGTTAGACATTTATAGTTCCATGCAGTTCCATGTAGACATTTATAGTTCCATGCAGTTCCATGTAGACATTTATAGTTCCATGCAGTTCCATGTAGACATTTATAGTTCCATGCAAACAATGCTTTTAATGGATGATCAATACATGCATTTATGTAATGTGTATTGCCCATTTCTGAATTTTATAAATTTATAGTTCCATGTAGTTAGACATTTATAGTTCCATACAGTTCCATGTAGACATTTATAGTTCCATGCAGTTCCATGTAGACATTTATAGTTCCATGCAGTTCCATGTAGACATTTATAGTTCCATGCAAACAATGCTTTTAATGGATGATCAATACATGCATTTATGTAATGTGTATTACCCATTTCTGAATTTTATAAATCCTATCAAACTGAGATTTGGCACAGTTGCCCCACACATCTGAACAATAATCTGTTGTTGGAAGAATATATGACTTGTAGTATCAATGGTGAGTTTCCATAGGTAAATGTTTCTTGATTCTGCTGAGTAGGGCAATTTTGGATGATAGTGTTTTATAAAGTTTATCAATATGATCATCCCATAATAAATTATTGTCTACACACACACACCAACAAGCTTTTCATGTTTAACATTTTCTAACTGATGATCATTTATTGTAGGAGATAGTTCTGGGTTCACTAACTTGTAAAATCATACATTTTGCTTTACCATCATTAATTACCATCCCATTTTGTTGTGCTCAATTTTGAACTCTACTAAGGTATGATTCAAATCTTTTTTGGTTAAGTTCAGTGTTAGAGGTAGATACATACAAGGTTGCATCATCTGCAAATAAATCTGTATTTGTTGATTCGTTATTTAATGGAAGATAACTTACTGGTACACAGATAAGAAAGAGGAAAGGACCTAAAGCAGAGCCTTGAGGCACCCCTGAATGAATAATCCAAGTTTGCGAGCTAATATGCCTATGCTTGCTTGTTAAGACATTTGGCTTAGGTTTGATCTGAACCAGTTTAAAGAAGGATTGTCAAATCTGTAACCGAATTTCGTGATCAATAAGACCAAAGGCTTTCTTGAAGTCAAGGAAAGCAATCCCAGTCATAGAAACATATCATTTTCTTGTAGCCAAAGATCTGTTAATTTGGTAAGTTCTGTTTGGCATGAGTGTACTTTCTAAATCTTGATTGTACCTTAGGAAATAGGAAGTAAGTATTAAAAAATTCACAGACTTGCATAGCTACTTGCTTTTCAAATAATTTTGATAATATAGGTAGAATGGAAATTAGTTTGTAATTTCCATGATCCTTCTTTTCTCCTTTCTTAAAGATATGTCGACATACATACATACATACATACATACATACATACATACATACATACATACATACATACATACATACATACATACATACATACATACATACATACATACATACATACATACATACATACAACATACATACATACATACATACATACATACATACATACATACATACATACATACATACATACATACATACACACACATACACACATAAATACACACATACATACACACATACATACATACATACACATACATACACATACACACATACATACATACATACATACATACATACATACATACATACATACATACATACATACATACATACATACATACATACATACATACATACATAAATACATACATACATACATACATACATACATACATACATACATACATACATACATACATACATACATACATACATACATACATACATACACACATACACACAACATACATACATACATACATACATACATACATACATACATACATACATACATACATACATACATACATACATACATACATACATACATACATACATACATACATACATACATACATACATACATACATAGTGAATGCAAGAAATCATCTTACATCTGATAGAAAATTGGGCTTAGATCACAAATCATAGAATGGTCTCTTGCATGAAACATTATAATACATCTAGTCATATTTGCAGGGAAACTCAGCCATACAAATTTTAATAATAAAGAGAAACTGTAAATGGCAAACTTAAAAACATACACTAAATTCAGATAAAGCTGCAAATTTTCGAGAATCAGAGTTGTGCCATTATTGCTCTGAAAGCAATCACTCGACTGTATTCTGCAAGTCATAGGCAATTTGGGTTTTGATGAAGAAACATGATTTAGATGAATAGCCTTAATTTGCCCTAAATCTGCATAGAAAGATGCATGAGGTGCAACCTGCATACTAAAGACCTGAGACATTGCCACCTTGCATAATAACTGCAGCATGTTGTTTATTCTTGATACTGACAATACATAATATTATTTTTCTTTTGCCACAGCTGCACAAAGGAAAATTTCTTCTTGTGTGCCCTTTAAAATTATGAAGAAAGATAAAGTACATGAGAAGCTGCATGCTGGAGACCTGAAACATTGTCATAATAGAAGGCTAGACACAGAAAAAAGAGACAAAGAGACTTTCCGATTTTTTTCAATATATGCTATCATGACATAAAAATTCATTTTACAATCAGAGGCAGCTGCTCCAGAAAAAATTTTAAATGAAGTTTGTCAGGTGAAAATGATATATCAAAATGACAGCATGAAATTATTTTGAAAGTACTTCAAATGAGATTCAATACATATATGTTACATCTAAATCTTCAATATAGAAATCACTGAGCATCTGTATTATCGGCTGCATGGAACTGAATGCTATATGATTATTACTTCTTTATTCTGTGCTTAATTTTGGTAAGCTACCAATATAAACTATACTTAACTGATAGAGCTACCAATGTATTGTCAGTGTAATGTGTTGTCATCATCTAAATGTGTTGTCATCATCTAAATGAAAGCACAAGACTAATAAGTAACGATCATCGTGTAGCAACCACTTCCATGCAACTTTCTAGCTTTCCAGGCTAAAATATAACCGCTCACATTTTTAACACTTTACATTAGTAATTAATTGATGAATCAAACGTTACCACACAAGATTTCACACTCACCTGTCCTGATGAACAAAATAAGTAATTTTATTAGTTATCTTTATTGCCATGGAGATGAGAAGTGGTTTACAATCATATTCATCAAAGTTCATATTTATTAGAATCATGGAGGTAAGAAAATCATGCTTCATCAAAGATTTCAAGAACATCTCACACAGCTGGCAACCCATATTGAAACTTTTTCACAGATTACAGTATAATACATTTCTCCATACTAAAATATATCCAGAAATAATTAAGTGGCTGAGTAATCGAGCTTTAATGGACGCCATTTCAGTAGGATAAAAGTGATAGTAGTTGAGGAATGCAAGAAATCATCTGCAGTCGGTTCAAGAACGGGTTATTTTATTTAATGAAAGAAATGTGTTATAGACATATTTGTCACACTGAAGAATATCATCCAATGCTGGAGGGTTTTAAATTCTGTTGGCTGCAGTTTGAATGGAACAGGCTAGTTTTTAGTTTTTGCTGGCAGACCATTATCTGCCATTATGTTAGCAATGCTGACCAGTGCAATTGGAAGAATTCACCATAAAATTGGTGCAATAATACTCGTAATAATAATAATACTAGTCCAAGTCCAAATGTTTTTTTAGAGGAGTAGTGAAAATCATTAGCAAAAATGCTAAACTTGTGGAAAAACTACAAAAACTTGGATAATAGGTACAAAAAACTGAAATTATTATTATGATTATTATTATTATTATTATTATTATTATTATTATTATTATTATTATTATTATTATTATTATTATTATTATTATTATTATTATTATTACTTTATTTAAAGAAGGTAACTCAATTAGCTAAGAACTAATCTACCTTGAGGCCCTCATTCAAAGGAATTTATTTATTTTTGCTGCATCTCTTAAGCCATTGTATATACTGGATTTGGAAAGAGGAAATAGAGTGGGCATTTCTAATCTCAACTGGAATACTATTCCAGAGCAAAGTTCCAGAGTATTGGAAACTTTTTTTAAATAATTCCTTATTTGGTTTGGGAATTTTGTAATGTTTGGTAGACATTGATCGCAGGTGGGGAGTATTTCCAGGTAGCCTAATACTTGAATAGTGATTGTAAATATTCAGGAGCATTATTATTAGCTATCCTGTATATTAATTTGGCTTTTCTTAAACAGATTCGGTCTTCAATAAAAATAAAAATGAACTGACCATTGATCTGCATATTGACCAATCATGTGACCTATGCATGGGGTCCCTTAGGGTAAGGAAGGTTCAACAAAATTGAGTTTATTAAAACAGTTTTAGGTGCCATTTGAGTTGTACATGACTGGATATAAGCCTTAAATGATGTTGGAGCCAGCAAAAACCACTGTACAAAATGGAAGCAGTTTTAAAATTAAGTTGAACCTTGAGTTTTTAGTTCAGTGCCTACTTTCCACAAAGAAAAACCCCACTACAAATTATTGAAGCCTATTGAAAAGGAACTCTTTCTAATATGATGTTTTTCAGGGTTTTTATATTAATAATTTATCAGATGCAGCATAAAGTATCATTCACAATGCCTTTAAAAAGAAACAATTATTTGAACATCAGCCTTCAATATCCTCCTCCAGAATCTGATTTGGGTCATGACCTGGGGGTTGAGAACCAGTCTACAGGCTGCTTTCAGATAGTGAAATATATCTGTCATTATTGTAGCACTGACATTTAGCTTGTCTGGTAGTAGACTACAGGAAGCTTTCTGCTAGTGAAATATATCTGCTATCATGGTAACAGTGCCAATGTTTAGCTTGTCTGGTAGTAGACTACAGGAAGCTTTCTGCTAGTGAAATATATCTGCTATCATGGTAACAGTGCCAATGTATAGCTTGTCTGGTAGTAGACTACAGGAAGCTTTCTGCTAGTGAAATATATCTGCTATCATGGTAACAGTGCCAATGTATAGCTTGTCTGGTGGTATACTATAGGCTGCTTTCAACTAGTGGTAATATATATATTCTCATGGTAACAGTGCCAATGTATAGCTTGTCTGGTGGTATACTACAGGCTGCTTTCAACTAGTGGTAATATATATATTCTCATGGTATTAATGCCAATGTTTAGCTTGTCCTGTGGTATACTACAGGCTGCTTTCAACTAGTGGTAATATATATATTATCATGGTAACAGTGCCAATGTATAGCTTGTCTGGTGGTATACTATAGGCTGCTTTCAACTAGTGGTAATATATATATTCTCATGGTAACAGTGCCAATGTTTAGCTTGTCTGGTGGTATACTACAGGCTGCTTTCAACTAGTGGTAATATATATATTCTCATGGTAATAGTTCCAATGTTTAGCTTGTCTGGTGGTATACTACAGGCTGCTTTCAACTAGTATTAATATATATATTCTCATGGTAACAGTGCCAATGTTTAGCTTGTCTGGTGGTATACTACAGGCTGCTTTCAACTAGTGGTAATATATATATATATATATATATATATATATATATATATATATATATATATATATATATATATATATATATATATATATATATATATATATATATATATATATATATATTCTCATGGTAACAGTGCCAATGTTTAGCTTGTCTGGTGGTATACTACAGGCTGCTTTCAACTAGTGGTAATATATATATTCTCATGGTAACAGTGCCAATGTTTAGCTTGTCCGGTGGTATACTGCAGGCTGCTTTTGACTAATGGTAATATATATGCTCTCATGGTAACAGTGCTGATGTTTAGCTTGTTTGGTGGTATGCTACAGGTTGCTTTAATCTAGTGGTAATTATATTATTATTCAAATTGATAAATTTCATGTGCAAGTATGATAAGAAACACTTAAGACAGAAAACTCTTGTGTTGAATTAAATCTGCACTTACTGAAATCAGGAGCAGTGTGGTGGTTGCTGGCTTTCCATTTCAAGAAA
Source organism: Potamilus streckersoni (assembly GCA_016746295.1). Classification (NCBI taxonomy): domain Eukaryota; kingdom Metazoa; phylum Mollusca; class Bivalvia; order Unionida; family Unionidae; genus Potamilus; species Potamilus streckersoni. The sequence goes on along the minus strand of JAEAOA010000698.1, from coordinate 1,385,386 downwards.
TCTGCAAATAAAATGGTAGTTTAATTATTAATACAATTTAATTTTTCATTATTCATAATAATAATTATATTTATCAAAATTTATAACACTAAATTTATTTAACTAGACTATCTAACCAGATTTAGTCAACATACCTTAAATGGTTTGAGACATATTGTACAAAAATAAAAACTCTTCATGGGTGGACAGAGTGAAAGATGTAACAACAGAAATATCACCAATACCATCACCCTCTTAAAGGGTGGATTAATAAACAGAGATAAATGACACAAAACATCATGCCAAGAAGTTGTTACTTCAAACAATACTGTATCAGTATAATCAAAAACTTTAAGAATTCTTTCACATACAACAGGAAAAAAGAAAGCTTAACTGCTTTTGAGTGGACCTTTCACATCCAATATTGTGATACACACAGTAAGTAGGGAATATGCATATGTGTAATTTGGATTTTTAATGTAGCTTTAACAATTTTTCAGTCATATCGCTACAATGTTTGCAGAGTGGCAGTTTATAGTGATGTCTAGTAATGGGTTATCATGCTGCAGACGTGTAGTATCATGTCCCACCCAGTCACATTGTTCTGACACTTGGCTGACCAGTCTTAACACTAGCCTCCTAATGCAGAATGCCAAGCGAGGCAGAAGCTAGTACTCTTTTTATAAATCTTTGGTATGACTAGGCTGGGGTTTGAACCCACAACCTCCCACATCTGAGGTATACACTCTAACCACTTAGGCCACATGAGCTGTCCAGAATGGGATATTATCAAACATATCATTAGTAAACAATTGTAACAGTGGTGTGGGGCCATTAATGGCTTTCAGGCAAGTATCCTTATATCTTGACTGTTATTTTTTCCCTACAGTATGCTGAAATTTGCCTTGGAATATTCCCTCAGTAACTTCATTTCTGAAACTGAAAATTTAATAGGGATACATTTTTTTCCCTTCATTTAAAATAAAAAGGTGGAAGTATGTAAATATAGAAGGGATTTGACAAAGAAATAAATGTACATCTAGCAAATATCAAATGTGATTTTTGCACATCCATTCAAGTTTTACATGTGATTTGTTTTTTAAATACAGAATCTAATGATTAAAACATTGTAGACTACTCTCTCAGAACAGTCAAAGCAAATCCTACAGCAATGGCAACTACTAAAGGTTGGAGAAGCCACACACCTCTTTACCACCCACACCCAATAAGAATCTTTGGCCAAGTAATCAAACCAGAGGCCTTTGACACCAAAGCAGGCAAGCAAACCAGTCCCTGCCAGAATTGTATACTTTGACCAATATACACAATACCAAAATGATAGTGAAGAATGTGATTGGTTCAAATAAAAATATCACATTGGGACAGACAAGACAAATGAGACAGACTGAGGATGATTGGGCCGCAAGAAAAACAAACCAAAACCTACCTTGCGAGGAAGGTGAAGTTCCACAAAATAAGAAATTTCCTGTGAATAGTTGTTGATCATATCGATGTGCTTTGGTTTCATCTGTATTTGTATGGATAATGTCTACAGAAGAAAGAAAATCTGTTAGTTCCTTCTGTTCACTATCCCCATTTTGGAGTAGATCTGTATGAATACAATACAGATGCCCCTGCAAATGTGGTGAAATTTAAGAAAGCTTGGTTTATGGTGCAGTATCAAGGCTTCAATTCAAAAAAGGTCACAACTCCATCAAATTTCATCCTCTTCAGAAAAACGTGTATAAACTTAGTTGCAATTCATTACGTCCTTCAATGGTCAGTAAGTCCAAATTAACTTTGTGATACATTGGATAGGAGATAAAAAATATGGAGGAAAGGTAATTATTTCTGGCAGATTGATAACAAAATCAAAACAGATCAAACCATGCCATTAAAAGCAGATCTAGGAAAAATGTTTACAGAGATACTAGAACCAAATTCTACTACAAGTAAAAAACAGATAATGTCATTGTTACAACTGACTAGCTGCTGAAGAATAACAAAAAAGATATATGTGACTAGATTGTGTCTGTAAGACATATATGCCCCTGCTGCTGAAATGCACACCAAAAGGTCCAAGTCCCAAAAATGTAGAAATATGTATAATAGAACAGTAATTACATACAAATTTAATTGTCATTATTGTCTGAACCAAAACAAATACACACACACACACACACACACACATATATATATATATATATATATATATATATATATATATATATATATATATATATATATATATATATATATATATATGCACACACATACATATACACACACACGAATACATACATACATACATACATACATACATACATACATACATACATACATACATACATACATACATACATACATACATACATACATACATACATACATACATACATACATATACACACACACATACATACATACATACATACATACATACATACATACATGCATGCATGCATGCATGCATGCATGCATGCATGCATGCATGCATGCATGCATACATACATACATACATACATACATACATACATACATACATACATACATACATACATACATACATACATACATACATACATACATACATACATACATACATACATACATACATACATACATACATACATACATACATACATACATACATGCATACATGCATACATACATGCATACACACACACTACCTAAAGTGGTATTTTGAAAATTTTAAAAATGGGAAACAAAACTTGAAAAATTACTGAAACAGCCTAAAAGTCCAGCCAGGTTGTCAACATATAAATACAAACAGGTCAAGACATTTCCATTCATCTACATTGAGAGGTCTTTTAGGTCTTTGTTTCATTATCGTAATTAAAGTTCATGACCAATAATAAGTCCAAAAATATACAAAATTTGTGTAAGAATAAAAAGCTTCTGCAATGATCTTAAATCTAATCAATACATCAACAAATATATAGAAATACATCTATCAAATTTTTATTTGTCTACTTCAAGTGGTTTTTGTTTAATTCAAAAATTGTGCAAAAAAATGTGTCAAAACAAGTCTAAAATTGAATTTCTTTTACCAGAGAATCTAATTACATCATCTGTATGTACAAATATTTTAGCCAAATTTCCTTTGTCTGTATTTAGTAGCCTCAGTGCTATGCTGTTAACATGCTTCTTGGAATGAATGGTCATGACCAAATTAGATTTCCTATATGCCTCTCCCCCACCCCAAATAGTGCAGACATAAAAAGCCCCAAAAGAAATATAATTAGAAAATAAACCAAACCTTATGACCACCACATGGAAACTGGAAAGAGGGAATATACAAGAAATCTGAAGAAATGAACAGAAAATAAAGAAATGTCCTAAAACCCTATACAAGAAATTGGTATAATGTGTAAAGAAATGTACAAAAAGATATAATTTTTTTATGTAGCAGTAAAGTCTGGGATATAAAAAAACCCCACCAGATGTGCAATAACAATTTACCTGATTAACAATAAGTGGGATTGAAAACATAAATGTGATTTTATGATAGGCTTTACTATCTGCAAAATAGCTTTTAATGACATAGTTGCACTTGCCAATCTTATTTAAAGCAAGACTTCACTCTACATTAACCTAATCTTATAATCTGTTACTTAAGGGTTTTGCAATGAAAAGGTGTAGTAAAGAACATTATATTAAAAATGACCGAGTTTTTTCTCTGTCCACCCCAGTTTCATTGCCCAGGGATTTTTCCAATACAACTGGCAGGTGACAGTCTATACTTTTTTAACCAAAGCCATGCTTAATAATATTTCAGCATCATTTGTATAAACCTGAAATATCTTTGTGTCATGACACTTTCTACCAAATTTGGTCAGATTCTGAATAAATGAAAACTGGGGCTGTAAAATTATACATCAAAAACTAGAAGTTAATATTTCGAGGCCAACATCAGTATTGAAATGGAATCAAAAATATCTGTTTATATATAGGAGTGACTGGAGGGAATACTTTTTCATTCCATTGATATTAGCTAAAGTGTCCTTAACTGGAAAAGTCCTACAAGCATGTGTTCTTTATCTAATGACTAATGACTTTATTTCATCTTTCTGTATATGTTCCACAACTGAGTAATTATTTGCTATTTGTATTAGCTCGATAAGTAGTCAGTGTGTGTGTGTGTGTGTATATATATATATATATATATATATGCACAATATTCAACTTTCAAAGAGAATTTGTTTTTGATATAACAAATGAAAACAAGAGATACCAAATTAAATCATATATCTGTTTAAAATGAAACCTTAAAGATTATATTGCATGTCAAAAAATATTATGCATATATTAAATGTACATGGGCAAAGTCTGATGACAAATGGCAACTATACAAACATCTCTTTGAAAGATTTGTACTTTATTTTCAAATCACACTGACAAAACTTTGTTAAATTAAGCAAAAATATGTCCATATATAAAATTAAGCATGTGTGTAGTGACAAAGGCATGACCTCATTCATTTTGTTGCTGGGTGTGTTAGAAAGGAAAACTGAAGTAGTTGTACAATATACAAATCTACAAAGCAGAGTAATTTAACAAGTGTTAATGCAGTAAATTGTAAAAGTACTATTTGTGTGTGTGTGTGTGTGTGTGTGTGTGTGTGTGTGTGTGTGTGTGTGTGTGCACATGTGACACAAAATGCTAGACATCAATATAAACCATCACACTGTCAACATTGTAGTGATATGACTGAAATTTTTTTAAAGCTATGTTAAAAATCTAAACCACACATACATGTGTGGGCATGTGTATATAATTGTAAACATGTATATATAGAAAATGGTCACAATAAATTCTCTGTCTATCTGTCTGTCTCTCTCTCTTTCTCTGTCTCTCTCTCTCTCTCTCTCTCTCTTTCTCTCTCAATTGACTGAATAGCCAATACTAAATTCTGTATTGGGTTTGAAATTAGAATATAATCCTATGCACTAGCTTCATTATTCCCTGTAAAGTAATGTGGCTTATACTAATGATCATGTAATTGTTGAAATCCTTCTCAATCTAGGGTCCTATATTTTTTCATATATGACCTCTTCCCCAAACTGAAATATTTTTTCACACATTTATTTTTTATTTTTAGAGAATTTTTTTCAACATAGAAAATTATGTGACAGAGTCAGAATGCGTTTCAAATGCGAAAACCCACATATAAGTCAATTTAGAGTAAGATGTGGCCAATATTTTTTGGTTAAAAAAGCATCATCTTATAGGCTGGCAAATATGGTAGTGATAACATGATAACATGATTTTCAAGCTGACCAGTGTTGTGGTATTATTGTATAACAGATTGACACCATTTTCACTCAGGACTTAACAAACTTATTATGAAGTCTTTTAGAGAAAACCTCAAGTTAAAATAACCATCCATTCAGGAGAGTAGTGATATCAAGATTATTTAAGATGGTCCCTATCTGCATGCATAACTAAAAGATTTTAATAATGGTTCCACTTCAATGAAGATTTCTTATGAAAGTGAACTATATATATATATATATATATATATATATATATATACATATATACATACATGTATACATATGCTATATATATACATATATACACACATATATACATATATACATATATGTATATATATACATATATGTACATATATGTATATATACATATATAGCTATATATATATATATATATATATATATATATATATATATATATATATATATCTATATATATATATATATATATATATATAAATTTAACTAGAACTTATCTTGAGATGCAAGGGATATTTTGCAGGGCCTTAAACAGGGGAACTAAGTCTTCAGGATCAAGTCTCATCTCATTTACATGATGAAGTGCAGTGCTTGAAATTTAATTCCTTGGACTTGCCAAATACAAGCAGCCTCCCATGTAAAGATATGATGTTAATTGTAAAGGACCTAAACTCTGTGCAAATTGATGTAGACAAGACCAAAATGAAACAAATATGTTGAAGAGACAATGTTCTTACTTAACTTCAACAGCAAGGAACACTCTTAGAAGTTTGCTTGAAAAGGGGCATAATTCTGTCCAAACTGGAGCAGATGAGACTGAATCCATAAAAGGTATTTAAGGTTTGTGGATTTAACAGCAATATTCAGCATTTAATATTCTATACATAGCAGCCAGTATATTTGATGGAGGAAGAACAAAGGAAAACCAAATAGAAAGCTATCTCACATATCCATGTTGACAGTGAGAGTCAAGACTTGAAACCCATATGGACACAAATGAGATGTATGTGACTAAGAGAAGCATATGTAAATATATGAGATAATGTTCATACCAAATTGAACCAGACTAAGTTCTTAAGTTATTCAAGTTACAAGCAATATTCCATGTTAAAATATTAGTAAACTGAAACAAAATGTATGATTTTGTTTAATCTAATACTACTGCTCATTAAACCTATACAGTTTTACACATGTTCACTACTGCTCTTGGTAAGATTCCTGTGCATACTTGTTGGTATAGCCATGTGCATATTTTATTTTAGTAATAGATCAATTGTCTAGTTTAAGGCCTGGTGCATATTTTATTGTAGTAATAGATCAATTGTCTAGTTTAAGGCCTGGTGCATATTTTATTGTAGTAATAGATCAATTGTCTAGTTTAAAGCCTTGTGCATATTTTATTGTAGCAGTAAGTCAACTGTATAGTTTCAAGGCCTGGTGCATATTTTAGTAGAGCAATAGATCAATTATCTAGTTTCAAGGTCTTGTGCATATTTTATTGTAGCAATAGATCAATTGTCTAGTTTCAAGGCCTTGTGTATATTTTAGTAGAGCAATAGATCAATTATCTAGTTTCAAGGTCTTGTGCATATTTTATTGTAGCAGTAAGTCAACTGTATAGTTTCAAGGCCTGGTGTATATTTTAGTAGAGCAATAGATCAATTATCTAGTTTCAAGGCCTTGTGCATATTTTATTGTAGCAATAGATCAATTGTCTAGTTTTAATAACATTTATTGACTAAATACACCTCAACTTGCAAAACTTGTGTATTATCAATATGAAGGTCTCACGCAAGATTGGTCAGTTGACAAAATGAGTTTCTTCTTTAAACAAAGTCATTATAATTATTGCAATTATTAATATTATTATTATTATTATTATTATTATTATTATTATTATTATTATTATTATTATTATTATTATTATTATTATTATTATTATTACTACTACTACTACTGCCACTACTACTACTACTGCCACTACTATTCAATCCAAAATGGAGTAGATGAGAAAAACTCAATAAAACAAACATAGGAAATAATATAATGGAAACTGATAAATGCCATTTCCATCCCATGTGAAAATATAAAATCAACCATCAAGGCCAATAATTCCATCCAAAATCTAGTTCATGAGGCAATATCCATGAAAGATAAAACCTAGTTTATGATACAGTATCAAAACCATATACATTTGAATATGTTGACTGGTTCTTGCTGGTTACAAGGATCAGCTGAGGCTGAGATTTAAGACTAAAGGAAAAGGGGCAACAACTCCATCAAAACAGGACCTGAAAAAGATTAAATTAAGACAAGGTTCTTGTAACAGGCAATGCATGTATAAATGGTCTCCTATTACCATGTAAGAATTGCCTAGCTTTGGTCATTATGAATGTAAATAGATGGAAGGAAAAGGAGAATACAAAAATTGGTCCAGCATCTAAATATGGGGTCCTAAAAACTGTAGCGTTCTCCAAATACCTTTGTAACCAGATCAAGTAAACACAGCCAATTACTCACCTCCTAACTGACTTGCTGTCAATGTAAAACTACAAAAGATATATGTTTTACAACAAAATAAATATATGATGAAAACTTCACTCCATTAATGACTGATTGCAGCTTTAAACAGTGCATTTCTTTAAACCCATCAATCCCTATGCATGTAAGTACAATTAATCATCATAAAATTATAGCCAAATAAATGCATCATCAAAATCATTAGTCCAAGTACCTGCTATATCACACAGATGGGTAATGCAGTCCACTAGTGAGGTCATTAAAGATTAGCTGATAAGATCAGACTTAATATATGCAATTGATGGCCTGATTAGACATGCACAAAAAGTGCACTCCACTGTTTTGTTGCTGCATGTCAGATTGATGGGAACTAAGACAAAAAGAAAAGTAACAATCCAAAGCAGAAAAGTGTATCTAAAAGACAACAATAGGATCATGCAGAATAACATAGGTACTATATTTCTCTCTTTATAAAATTTTGTGTCACTTAATATAAACTGTCCTGTTGATATTAGTAAAACCAACAATCATTGTGGTCACAGATGTAGGCAATGATTTCACTGTTGAGTATTTGTTATTTCCAATAACTAAACAAGAAGTACTGTATATACTCGATAATAAGTCACCTCAAACTGCAAACAGCAAAGATTCTGATCTGATATAGCATAATGTGTTTGCAGATCAGGATCTATATTGTTTGTTCTATTGATTATTCCTAACAAACTACAATGACCTAGATCTGCCAGTGCATTATGAGATGGCAGATATGGGTCTGTGCAGTTTTGCAGTTGGGCTCATCTTGTGAGTTACAGTATACATGAATCATTCATCTGTACATTAATCCATGTCCATTATAAAATGTACCATTGCTTTAATCATCACGCTTTATAGAGGATTTTTTAAAATAAATTCTTTTTTACATTTTTGATGTGTGGTTGCATTGTGAATAGTAAATTCTATGCCCTCCTTGTGCTTAAAGATAAAGATTAATGTTGGAAGGTAAAACTTAAATTCTAATCATGTAGTACTTACCTGCTGGAAATACATAGCTGTTTCTTTTCTAGGCAGAAAATACCCCAACCTTACGACAAGAATTTGTTTCCCCATTAGGATGAAACAAAATACTTTAGTACAAGAGATTACCCCCCTCCCAACTAGTAGATCCCTCCTAATGTGTGCTTTGCTTTATTCTTTTTAGAACACAGCCTAAACTAGTGGGATATCAGCGCAGGGTAAGAATAAGAAATCTGGCCGTAGCAACAGGAAAGTATTTCATCATTAAAATTAGTTTTACCTACCAAAAACTACATTTTAATATTGTTGATAAAACAATATAAAATACTTGTCACTATAGTAGATGTTATGACTCTAGGTTTTAAAATATGTACTGAAAAAGAAGTGACACCAACATTAAATTTGAAAGTTATTTATTTCTCTACAATACAAAATGAAAATCCAAAAGACAAAGTATTATCAATTATCAATTAAATTCTAAAAAATTCTAAATTTCCTTCCACTTGTAAAAAATATGGAATGATCCAATGAATTAAAATAGTTTTGAGTGTCTCAATAATACACAATGCAATCCAGAATGACTTTGAATGAGTTCACAAAAAATCCAAAGTTATGTATTATTGATCCAAAAGTCAATGCACACTTCAGTAATTCCAATGAATAATTTAAATAATTGCTCTTGACAGACTAATCTAAAATATAAATAAAATAATTATCAAAGACATATCTATGCTGATTTCCAATTGACCTAAATCATAAAAGAAAATGTGAAGATTTCCAATGGAAAATACTAGTCTGACTGTAAACAAGATTGGCCTTGAACTTGAATGCTACATAAGCATTCTTTTTACAACTTAATCATGGACAAAGTTATGTAAACATTCTGTTGCAACTTTCAATTATGGACAAAAGTTAAGAAAACAATATGAATTAAATATATACAATACAGTTTGGTGGCAGGTTGAAGATTACCCAACAAGCATGCAAATAGGAAGACATTGGCAGATGATAACCACCTTGTTACATTTGAGCTAGAACAGACAGTCCTAAGGAAAATATGCCTTCTCTTTAGTCAGTCAATGAGAAAAAGTAATGGAAGAAGTAGTACTAGATTGCACAAATGTGGCATTCATCACATCATCCAGATACTAATGCATAAGAAAGACCCATTAAGGAAGCAATGAACTTTAATTACATGAAGAGAAAGTTACTCCCCTGAGTATATGCATAATACCTCATATTGGTTTAAAATGAAAAATCAGCTAAACCCTTAGGGGAAAGGAAAAATATTTCCTACCCTTTCATCTCCCTTTAGAACCTAACAATATATCAATAAGACTGTGGAGCTCCTCTGGAAATAGAGCAATTACCAATAGAAACTGTTTATCTTTTGGGGGGCACTTAAAAATCTGGTTGGTAGAAGAAAAAAGCCAACTCATAATTTCACTGAACCCTATACAGCCTAGCTGTGGAAGCTTGCTCCTTCATTATCTCAGACACTAATGAGTGCAAGAAAACAGGCTTAGGGTATGGTTCTTGAAGAAAGCTTCACTCATTGGTTCACTGGATTTTTTTTCTGAGACCACAAGAGAATTGGGTTTTGCAGCCTGAAATACCTGATTAAGTCTGCAAAGTGCAAGCTCCTCTCAATCATAAGGTCATATTAAAAATATGAGTGCAAGAAAATATTTCCTACTCTTTCATCTCCCTTTAGAACCTAACAATATATCAATAAGACTGTGGAGCTCATCTGGAAATAGAGCAATTACCAATAGAAACTGTTTATCTTTTTGGGGGCACTTAAAAATCTGGTTGGTAGAAGAAAAAAGCCAACTCATAATTTCACTGAACCCTATACAGCCTAGCTGTGGAAGCTTGCTCCTTCATTATCTCAGACACTAATGAGTGCAAGAAAACAGGCTTAGGGTATGGTTCTTGAAGAAAGCTTCACTCATTGGTTCACTGGGTTTCTTTTCTGAGACCACAAGAGAATTGGGTTTTGCAGCCTGAAATACCTGATTAAGTCTGCAAAGTGCAAGCTCCTCTCAATCACAGGTCATATTGAAAATATGAGTATTGGACAAGCTGCCCTGGAGCCCTGATACTAAAAGCACTGATACTCTTCAAAAGGGAAGAAAAGACAATCAGCCACTGCATTCAGAGAAGGACTGATAGGACTGATATGTTTCCTACTTCAACATTCCCCAAAGTTTCCCCACTTGGTATCATAGACTTCAAGTCATAAATGTCTCCTGAATGAAATGACGCACTTGGCAAATTATTCAAAAACCAGTCCTAGCTGAAAGATCATGTCAAATAAACCAAGCAGAAAGGTGGATAACTTGCAGATAGTTGTGCAGGAGAGGGCCCTGCTGTGACAGGAGAGAGCCCTGCTGTGACAGGAGGTCCTTCCTATGAAGTAGTAATGTCCAGAAATGGACCACCAGAATGACAAGAACATCACTAAACTGCAGCCATTGGGACCACATAGAAGCTATCAAAATGAACTAAGCAGTGAAAACCTTCCTTAAGGGTCCCTGTGCATTTTCTCTTTTACCAAAACCTAGTGAGGGCACAACTCCTATCTGCAATGAAGAATGAGTTTTAAAATAGACTATATGAATACCATCAGAGAAAGACATAGATGAGTCAATAACACTGCCATCAACACCAACAGCACAGACAGAATCTTGCCTACTCTCAATGGACTTGGACTAATCCTATTTGTGAGAAAATCAATCCCCCCCACAGATGAAATCTATCTCCTATTTCTATAGGTTGAGCTAGCCTGGTCACTATGGACATAGAGTTATACAGAATACAAATCTAGTTTAAGAAACTCTAGCTGGACACTGTGGGTCAACCAATTATCAAAAATGGAGGATTGGGATAGCTAGTAATGGTTAAATGGGCTAAACAACCTTGTCACAGTCTACCTAGGTGGACGGATGTTTATCCAACTGACACTAATCCGGTGTTTGATCTGTGCAAGCAAGAAGCCAAAAAGTTCTTTGTGCAGAACAGGGCATCCTAAATTACACCTGGGTACTAATTCTTTAGTAGGACTGCAAAAGAGACAAGTGTAATAAAAGGGTAGGCAACTTATATTGACAGTTCCACTGATTTATAACTTGGGAATGGTTAGTCCACCACATCCAATCAGAATTAAGCTAGTGGGTGGGCATAACTCAAAGTTTTAAGGATATCAAACTGACTCCATCCCAGAATTATTTAGTAGAACTAGGCAGATTACTTGGTGATTGCACGATTAAGGCTACTCTGAGATACACACTCATAAATTTGGCATGAATTGCAGGGAAAAGATTGCGAACAAAGGAAGCTTTCCGGGTGGGACAACTTCAGTTAGAAGGAGAGTCCCGAGAGTCTGAGAGAGAAGACTGAAGTAAGACTGTCTGTACAGTCAGGGTTGATGGATTGGAATCGACGGTTCAACGAGGAAGTCGACAGAAAGGGAATCGGAGGTGGAGAGGAAATTGGAAGGAGCAAAGGAGGAGTAGAAGTGGAGAAGAAATTCGAAGGAGTAAAGGAGGAGTGCAGGAGAAATTTAGAGAGACAGATGAGAAGAACCAAGGACAGGGCGAAATTCTCACACTGATTCAGATGATGAAATAAGCACAAAGGGTCGAGCGATTGGGAAGCTCGCATGCTGAAGTTTTATTATTAATTAAATTGTTTTATTTAATTCACCCCTTTGCACTTTTGTATTTAACTGTTTAATTTCACCCTTTAGTACTTTTGGATTTAACTGTCGACATTGCTAACTGGGGGCTCAGAACCATATTCACCTACTTAACTTCTGAACCATAATCAAGCCTGGGTGGGTGCCATACCTAAATAAATATTGGAAACACCCCACCCCATTTTCCTATAACCAAAACCATACACGGGTATAAAAATAATTAATTAAACCCCGTAACACTCAAGGATATAACTAAACCCCCCGTAACAAACCTCATTTGCTTCACCCTTCTGAAGAAGGAAGTGCACCTCTTCCTTCAGGCACACCAGATTCAACTTGCTGAAGAACATGGGGATCTAACTATAAAAGGGTGATCTTGAAAATAATGCCAGAATCTACCTTCATGAGAGAAATGGAAAGGACATCGATGATTATGCCAGATCAAACCTCTCAAAAAAGGTTTAGCCTGGCACATACAAGAACCAATGGAAGAGGAACATTGTAGGAGAGGCATCAAGTCTCTAGGGCTGTCTATCGTTTTCCTTAGGTCAGGGAGAAGGGCCCACAACTTCCTCTCTGGGACCTTGCTGCACACTCTTCTGGGACCTTACTGCTGGCTGAAGAGAAGTTCTGAAATGACACTGTGACTTTAACTTGGGCTGCAAGGCTTAAAAACATTTCAATGACAGACCATGTGTTTAAGTGGGATGATTTTGCTTCATCAATTGATGGGCCTAAAGTCAATGTGAGGGACAAGTATTGCTAGTCTCTTCTGAGATACTAAGACACCAATGAGAGGAGGAACCTTCAGAAGATGGTCTTAGAGAAACATTCCTATCATGGTGAAGAAGCTCCACTCACAAGACATGGACAAGGATAATTCATACCATAATGCTGTCACCACTGATTCCAGGAAATTATGAAAGGCAACTGGCAACAGATTCCTCCTTCAGCTGGCTGAAAAGTAGTTGGCATGCAAGTCCAAGGCTACTAGTGACCTAACCTTTGCTTTTCACGTTTCCAGCATTTAAACTAGAAGGCATGCCCAAGTCCCTATGAAAACAAGTACTTGCTTGAGTCACTTCAGCACCCAAACTGGCAGATTTATTTGGCCATCATCCAAAGTGGTTGGTTTGTTTGGCAATGAAAAGAAACAAGCCTTATATCTAGATGTAGAGAACAAGGGTCTCAACTTGGGGCTGGAGTGAGAAGCAACAAGAGATCTGACCCTTGAACATTTCTTCATGCTGGAAACTTAGTGTCATCTGAGTCTGAAGACGTGAGATAAAGATCACTGGGCATATGATGGTTAACCTCATTTACTGTTTTCTTGAAAGACCAGATCCCAGACTCCTCAGCTGCCTTTAGTGATGAATCATAGGGGTAAAAGGACCTAAGGCTTCCTGTTCTGTGTCATGCAAAACAATGAGAACAGAAAGGACATCTTTATCCCATTCTTGCTATTGGGATGTAGGACTAAGCAACCCAAAGTCCTTTTGCTGATGGGGAGACTTTGTGGTAAGAAGGTCCTGAATCTTTAACTCTTTTAACTCTCTCACTGTCTCTAAAACTGGCATAGGGAGGAAGTAACTCTCAACTCACCTAGAACATTTGGGGGAAGAGAGCCTGACTCACTCTTTTCTGACATAAAGACCTAAGAAGGAAACTGTAGGTCCATGAACTGAGGCATCAACCTCTCCACAGTATGGCCAAAGTACTGAAGTTCACGGCTGCATGAATGCCATTTTTCAGCATGTAATTGACTATACAGTATATAAAGAGGCTCAAGTATTCGCCTAGTAGTGGATGTACATAAGCTTGTGAATATAAATTCAAAAACATGCAAACATAAATGAAAAGAAATGCTTGGACCATATAGGTGCTACATAGCCTACTACTGTTGGTGTTACTTGACTCCTTTCCTCAATATTTTTGTCACAAAATGAGCAACATGGTTTGTACAGCTCTGATGACTTTTTTTCCCATGGAGTTTCAAGGACTTTCACAAGTTTTCAACAAGTATTTTTTATTACAGAAACTGAACTAATCATCCATTTAAAAATGTAACTTTCATGCCATTGTTTCAAATGGATATTACTCCATCTGTTAGACAACACATTGTATCCAATGTTATTTACCTTATTATGTTTAGAAAATGCATTAAAAGCAAAATATCTGAATTTAAAAGTGATATATTTTATTCACTTTGAATGTTTTACATTCCCTGTTTCTGACCCAATTTAAAGATATTTTTAACCACTCAAAGACTTTCATGGAATATCTGAAAATCAATTAGGAAACCATTCAAATTCAATGGTTTTTCAATATTATACAAACAAATAATTGATACAACTAGCATTGTCCACAAGATCTCTTTCCATCTCATGCAGACTAAGACCCAAATTCCTAACTCAGACACTGGTTATAGCCCCATCCTTAAAGTATAAACGATTACTTGACATTAAATAGGGTGATAATCTGTGCATTAGGCATTGATTCCTCGACCTGTGCTTACCCTCAGAGCATCACCCCTGAAGTCACAACTTCAAAATGATTTATCCCTATCCAAGGGAGATGGGGCAACTCATTTGCTATTGGAGTTGTGATGAGCCATATTGGATAACAAATTGACAACATTTTCATTTAGAACAACCTATACATCACAGGAAGTCTTTAGTGAAAACCCCATTATAACATAACCAACCTTTAAGGTGAAATAATGATAACAATGTTTTCAAAAGATGGCCACCATGGCAATTACACTGGATATACACGCAGCACATTTTTTCATTTGGGACCAACACAATATCATATCAAAAGTCTTGTAGTGAAAACCTAATATTAATATGACTTCCATTTCAGAGAAAAAGCAATAAAATAAATATTTTTCAAGATGTCCAAGTGGCACCATTTTTCTTTTAGAACCATGCAAAATATGGGACAAATGTATGTATTTATTTTTATTGCAATCTTCCAAGTAGTTTAGCCCAGGAATAGCACTATCAAACTTGCTAATGGACTAACAGATGACATAACAGACTACAAGCTTGCTAATGGACTGACATGACAGACTACAAGCTTGCTAATGGACTTACAGATGACAGACTACAAGCTTGCTAATGGACTGACATGACAGACTACAAGCTTGCTAATGGACTGACATGACAAACTACGAGCTTGCTAATGGACTGACACGATAGACTACAAGCTTGCTAATGGACTGACATGACAGACTACAAGCTTGCTAATGGACTTACAGATGACAGACTAAAAGCTCTTCTGATCTATGACCAGTCAAAACTAAAAACTAAAAAGCAACTGCATAGACTGTACTAAACAGTTTTCAATATGAAATTGTTAAAACTGAATCTCCTTACATTCCACTGAACCTCCTTACATTCCACATTTAAACCACATTATTTACCTCTGTAAACACATTTGTTAACAAAACATTTGATTAGCAATATTTATTTTAAAGAAACATCGTCTTAAGTTTTTAAGCCACAATTTTCTTTGTCATCATTGCTCCTACAAAAACATATCATGTATGTAGCATTTAAAGACATGTCTTTATGATGATTTATGGATGTTTGACCTAAACTATCTGATATTGTCAACAAAAACATGTTTTATGTACTGAATCCTATCAGATACAGACAACAAAGACATGTCTTATGTAGCGAATCCTATCAGATACAGTCAGCAAAGACATGTCTTATGTAGTGAATCCTATCAGATACAATCAACAAAGACATGTCTGGTATTGTCAACAAAGACATGTCTTATGTACTGAATCCCATCAGATACAGTCAACAGACATGTCTTACACACTGAATCCTATCATAACAAGCTGTAAAAGACATAGAGCAAATGAAACAACAACAAGCTGAGCCATGATTCTTCATGAACATTATAATAGGAGCCATGTGTTTAGGTAAGCACTGCAGCCTTTGAAAAATAATCTTCAGCCAATCACATCTGGCTTTTCTACTAGTAACTCTACTGAACAACACCTAGGTGGTATTCCTCAATTTTAACTATTTAAGTAAATTCCAACTGCAAACTGCACAGACCCGATCAACCATTAAGTAATGTTCCAGCAAATCTGGGTTTATGCAGTTTGTTACAAGTAATCAGTAGAACAAAGACCAAAGACCCTGATGTGCCATTGATGTTATATTTATGGTTTACAGTTGGACTGGTATATGTGACTAGCCGCAATGTGGTTGGTCAATGTATGACCCTGAGACTTAACAAGCTAGCTAGTGACTACTTTTAGGAATTTTACACATGTAAACATTAACTTTCATTCTGTATATTTTTAACAGAATTATAACATTACCTTTGATATTATATTTTCTTGTTCTTAATATTTACATTTATTTGAAGGGTAAATTTAGCTCAAAGGTTTGTGCAATCACATTATTATACTATTTGTGCCAAGGTGCCATTTAAAGCCAATACCTATTTACATACATACCACCAATGAGTGTTGGTTTTCCCCATGGTCATAAAACATGATCTTTTACATGGATCAGAATGATGGTGTGACTTGGTTTGGTTTGGAACTTTATGGCCCAGCAACACAAGTAGTTACTTAGTGCCAAGGCAATTGGAGTCATGTGACTTGCCCAAGAAATAAATACAGTAGCTGACCTAGGCTGGGCTAATTCTAGGATTCGAACCCACATCCTTTTTGTCATGAGTCGCACACTAGCCACTGAGCCACTACAGGATGAGAATCAGGATATTATTGGTTGACTTGAACATGTATTTTTTTTACTTCTTCTGACCATGCCAACCTTAGATAAAAGGGATGACATATTGCATTACCTCCTCCACATCAAGCAGAAGTTGTTCCTTTCAGAGGTAGGTAATCCCTGCCAAATATTGGCCATGTTCTTAGACTGTAAAAACCATCCATGGTAAGAAACAACCGGACAAAATGCTATTTGATTTCTGGCAAGATGAAAAAGTAGAGGAAGAAAACAAAAGCTTGATTCATAAATAGTTTATCCAAGTGTTACACCATAGACACAGCTGAAGTCCATGCAACAATGTGTAGGTCAATATAACATGATCTGTGACCGTCAGTTTGGTGTTTTCTGTGTTCCATATCTTGATCATGGTGAACATGGACATCTATATTCAGATCATAGTGACTGTTCTTGGTTCATATCAATCATGTTTGTCCATGTTTTGCTGTTCTTAAGGGGGGCCCAGAGTGGCCAAGTGGTCTACATCGATGTACATTATGGATCACTGCCATCTCACCTCTGTCTGTGTGGGTTCTAGGATTCGGTGAATGTGGATATGTGAGAAAGCTTGCCAGTAGCTTCTCATGGGTCAGTGGTTCTTCCTCCACCATTAATACTGGCCGCCATGAATAGCCTATCGTGTGCTGAAAAATGGCATTAAGCCCAACAACAACAACTGTTCTTAAGGTAGGAAGGTTGAATGAAATGGCAAGTTCTCGGCTGAATGTGTACTTTTTCATGGGCATCAGCTATATGTGACAAGTGCAAGAGTTAAGTTTTAATGTCACAGTAACTGAGTGTAACCTTTTCCTGTGGTCAGAGAGTTTACATCTGAATGCTTCATCAGCTTGCAAAGAGAAAACCAGCCAGATCTTTAAAAAGCTTGCATTAGTAAGAAAGAATGCAACTGTAATCTCCTTGATGAGCAGTCATCTGCAGCACCATCAGCTGTGTTTGAAAATAACAGTATTAAAATATCATAATGCATTTCAAGTAAAATGCAGGAAAATAATCCCTCAAAAATGCAAAACTACCATATGTACTCGATTAAAAGACAAGTTCATCTACAAACTGCACAAACCAAGATCTGTTATCACATAATGCACCAGAATATCTGGGTCTGTGCAGTTCGTAGTCAGCAAGAGATACAAGATAGACCCTGACCTGCAAGTGCATTATGCTATGGCAGATCAGGATCAGTATTGTTTGCACCAGAACTTGTCTTATAAGCAAGAATATAAGCTAATTTTGGCAAACTGAAATAGTGATGGTAGTTCAGGAGAATGATAAATGTCTCAGCAGAACCAGAACCAGTCTGCTGTCAGATGTTGAATGTAACATGACTCATGGCCCACCAAACCAATCCCCTTCATATCAAATCTTAATGTTACACTGGATCAAGAAAAGCTTGAAATGGACCCATTCATTTTCCCTGATACTAAAGTTTAATGGGTCCAAATATTTGTTCATGGACTGACAAAGGCTTAAAAATCCTTAATGCTGCCTTTGAATATCTATCAGCCACCATGGTGCTACATCTTCACCAAGGTCATAAACAAGGCTGAGCTATGGACATAATTAACATTTTAATACATGGAATCAAAACAGAACTTTAAAAGTTCAGAAAAAGCAAAGATAAAGGATTCACTCCTAATATTATTAAACTTGTGCTGTCCAACTCTTAACACCACAGAACCTGTTTAATCCAACTCCTAATACACTAAAACATGTTTTATTTCACTCAAAATGCACTTCTGTTCAATTCCACTCCTAGAAAACCTGTCTAATCCAACCTTTATTTCACATGAACCTGTGTAGCCTGAGTCTGTCTAATACAAAGGAAAACATGCCTGATCCTGCCTAATTCATATCCTAATACACTTGAAACTTTTTTAATCCAACTCCTACAATGCCTAAACCTGTATACTATGCCTGAACTCTAATTCTTAAACCTGTCTAATCCAATTCCTACTATGCCTAGGATCACTGCCATCTCACCTATATCTGCATAAGTTCAGTCCAGACTTGGCTAATGTGGGTAAGTGAGAAAGCCTGCCAGTAGCTTTCCATGGGTCGGTGGTTCTTCCCTGGGTTTTCCAGGGTTCTTCCTCCACCATTAATACTGGCTGCCATGTATAGCCTATCTTGTGCTGAAAAATGGCATTAAACTCTACAACAACAACAACAACCTACTATGCCTAAGCCTGTTTAATCCAACTCCTCCTATGAATGAACCTGTCTAATCCAACTGCTACTATGACTGAACCTGTCTAATCCAACTCCTCCCATGAATGGATCTGTCTAATCCAACTCCTACTGTGATTAACCTGTGTAATCTAACTTTACTGTGCATGAACCTGTGTAATCCAACTTTATTTCAACACTCGTGTATGTCTTGTTCATTTACTATATGTGGTGAAAATATTAGCATCGCTGAATGCTGATATTCATTAAAAGTGTATTCAACTTAAAGACATGTCCTGTAAATTCATCAGAATGTACATTAAATAGATACAGGCAAATATCCAATGGTTAGACCAGAGTTCCATATTAGCTTTCAGAGAATAAGCTAAAATTCTGACATGTATAGATGTTGTTTTAAATAAAATACAGTTGTGTTTTGTCTCAAATTTTTCTTACCACATCCAATAACAGCAATTTATGCTATTTGCTATGTTATAATCTCTTTGTGTCAGAATCAATAACTACCACTAAGTATATTTTCCTTTCTATCTGCAATTTGCTTCAATTTTATGCTGTTCATGTGCTAAAAACAGAGGGCTCTTGAAAATTAAAGGAAACTAAAATAATGTGATTTTCTGTCCACTGTTAGTTTTAGGCCTCAAAACATTACTTAAAAATCATATTTTAGCACAAAGAAATGTTTAGGAATACACTTGATGTGTCCCTGTGCAAGACACTAATAAATTACATGTCTAACTGGCATAATATAATACTTTTGTACTTATTGTACTTTAAGACTGTAATGCAGCAGATATACATAAATATATCACCTATTTTCAAATTTAAAAAAAACAACTACTCAATACATATCAGTTTTAGTGAACAATTATTTTGGTGAATACAATGTCCTTGAATAATTCACTAAAATTCTGTACTTGCTAATGTTGAGTGATATTAGTAACACATACTGCCTTTGAGCTAGAGTCAGTTTAGGAGACATTATTTTCTAATTTATACTTATCTCCAAACATAATCACATCTCATGACAACCATGATAAGTAATTGTCAAGGATTTCAATTACACAGTCCATGTTAAATTTCATTTTAATAATACATCAATATGTGAACACTTTCAGTAAATGTAGGGTTTAAAGAGCATGTCAGCACATATGGTACCACTAAAAATGGTTTAGAAATTTAATTATTGAGTATTGCCCCCAACCACAACTCTTGGAAGATAAAGCCTTCCAAGCAAATGATACTTTTAAAAGCAAAAAATGTGAAAATATTTTTAGAATCAAAAATAAAGAATTCTTATCTTCCCAAGAATTGCACCTGACTATCCCATTAGATTTAAATTTGGACAGCCAAAGTGACTAAGTGCTTAAGTGCACTGTGCTCACTATGACGTTGGTGCAGATTCAAATCCTGCCATTGGCTCAGCTGGTTCCGTTCAATATCCTCTGCCATGGCAAGTTGGTTGACTTGAATCAGCATATTTTAACACAATACACATCCACCCTACTTAAATTTTGGTAAACTTTACATGAAACTCCTTAAAAAAAGTTTATGTTTTCCAATCTTCAATAACTAAGTACATACAACAACATCTCCCAACATCAATGCACTATGTCAATTTGACTCATTTGCCTTGACAGTCTAACTCTACAATACTACCACTTTCATTTCAAGATTCACTTTTCCTTATTTTGTTTTTAACAATTAACTCAGTATACAAAACCCACCTGTAGCCATTGTTCCTATTATTATAGATGACCCAGGTCTAGTAACCCATCAATGCAGAAGGAAGGCTTGCCAATCATGGTGGTCAAAATCAATATAAAAATCCAGCAATTTAAGTTATACAATACTGCAGTTCAGTACAACTGCATACATGATGTGTGCTAAGTCAAGGTGCATTCACCGTTTTTACAAGCAGAAAAAAAATCAATATACCAGTCTGGGGATCTAAAGCCAAGAGGTGAGAAACACATTCCAAACTGTCTGCAAAAAATCAACAACACATGCACTCTCCCTGCATCTATACAGTTCATTCTATCAATCCAACAACAAGGGCTATTTCTGGGTGAATAATTAGTGTCTCTTTAAAATAGATGAGAAAATATGTATGGTTAATATTAAAAATATAAGCAAATTGGTCAATAAGAGATTATCTTGATATTTCACTGCAGTGGTCTCTCATTATTCAGTCCCTCAGTATACCACTATGCTTCTCTAATAGTCATGAATCCAATAAGTATCCAGTTTTATTTAATCATTTATACTTAAAAATATGTATTTATTTTAATTCTCCGATTATAAGAACCAATCATGGTAGGATACTAAATCTTAATATATTTTTATTATTGTTTTTTTTTTTTAATGCAGCCCTATTAGAACATCACTCACTGTAAGACTCTCTTACCTTGAACAGTTTACTTTATATCCCCCATCACAAAGAGGAAGCACTATACTGTGTACATGATTATAAATTGAGTCCATCTGCAAAATGCACATAATGTCACAGCAGATCTGTCTAACTGCAGTTTATTAGGAGAAATCAGAAGGAAGAACAAGACTCAGCTTTGGGCCAGACTGCATTATGTTATGACAATTCAGGGTCTATGTTGCTTACAGTTGGACTGGTCTACTAATCAAGTGTATATGGTATCTGTATTTTGTGTGGGAATATAATTTGATCTCAGACTGATTCAACAATGGGGCCATTCTCTGGATGTGCATTAGGTCTTGTATATAGTCTAATGTGGGTATGTGAAAAAGCTTCCTGTGGGTTGGTGGTTTTTCCTGGGGTCTTTTCAGGTTCTTCCTTCATTATATATGACCTATCATGTCCTACATATGAACTCCAAAAATCACAGATTTATCATGAAATGTCATTCATGCTTTGATCATCCTAATGTTAAAAAAAATGTCATCCTCCTCTTATAAACTTACTTCTAAATGCATCCCAGACATAAGTTAAGTTTATTAGCATAAAATATTTAGGTGGGTGGAATACAACAAATATATAAAAATTGAATGAGAGATTAGTCTTTCATTATGTAACTGATAATGCTAGTTAAATACATATACTCAAATCATAACATACCCACTCACCCACCTGCAATAATCTGAGGTTGAAATAGCCACTCTTCTGCAAAAAAGGGAGGGGCAATTGAAGAAAACAAAAAAAAAACTTGCATGTATATCTTCAGGAAATTTTGTACAGTAAAAGAAATGATAGCTGATACTGACTTGAAACAGATTCAAGATAGAGAGGCTAATGAATGGTCTGAATACTGTACTGAATACTGAATACTGAATACTGAGTAATGTGAATAATACACATTATATGCCTTCTATATGATAAACAGCATTATCATATTCCATTTACGTAAAATCCTTAATAATTGGTCAAATAATCAGGTGCAAAAAGTCTCTTTTAACTCCTGTAATTTGTCACTGTCACAAAGTGATGTTGCCTAGCAAAATTAAATTGTATGACCCACCTTATTAATATGTGTCTTCCTTATCACAAATGCAAGCCATTTGGTTTAGGTAACAGGAACATCAATCAAGTTACATTGCAGCAGGTTTTTCTGCTTTTGATCTAGTTGGCCTTGACCTTTGACCTATTAACATCAAAATTTATAGGTACTTTAAGTGTCTCAAATTTATGCCATCCAAAAAGTCAAGTCAAATTTTATGATACAGCACTGCCAAAACTTGGCATTCATGATGGTAGACAACATGCAATGGCTAAACTAGATATCATTCCAAAACTTGGCATTCATGATGGTAGACAAGATGCAATGGCCAAACTAGATATCATTCCAAAACTTGGCATTCATGATAGTAGACAACATGCAATGGCCAAACTAGATATCATTCCAAAATTTGGCATTCATGAGGGTAGACAACATGCAATGGCCAAACTAGATATCATGCCAAAACTTGGCATTCATGATGGTAGACAACATGCAATGGCCAAACTAGATATCATGCCAAAACTTGGCATTCATGATGGTAGACAACATGCAATGGCCAAACTAGATATCATGCCAAAACTTGGCATTCACGATGGTAGACAACATGCAATAGCCAAACTAGATATCATTCCAAAACTTGGCATTCATGATGGTAGACAATATGCAATGGCCAAACTAGATATCATGCCAAAACTTGGCATTCATGATGGTTGACAACATGCAATGGCCAAACTAGTATCATTCCAAAACTTGGCATTCATGATGGTAGGCAAAAGAATGCATTTTGACATGAAAAGAAATCACTTACTGTTGCTCTAACTTTTCATTCCAACTATGATTTACTTTTCTTGATTACATCCAATGGGCTGTATTTACAGTGAGATAGAGAACACGATTATGATTCATATCCAAATGACACATTCAGAAATTGTAAGAGTAATTTAGTATTTGCCTGGAAGGATTGCAGATCAATAAAGTTTACTTTGAGAAAGAAACCACTTGTAATCCAGTGGCACAACTTAGAGGAATTCTTAGGAATGACAAAGCTTCATAAAGGTCAGTAAGTTATTTGCTTGATTTTTGTAGAATATTATGGCATCATAATTGCAATTATTTATGTATATATATACTTAATTACTAGGATTGTTTAGTATGTAATATTACCTTTGTAGTTTTTCATTTACATGTGATTTGAGAACCAGACTTGAGTCCTATGTACAAAATTATTAGATGCCAGTCAGAACTATGTAGATTGTTAGCTTGTGGTTAGAATTAATTTTGTGGTTTGCTATCATGTTACTTCATAGTAAACCACTGCATTTACTATTGTGTTATGTTAGAATTTACAAATGCTGGAATTGTGAATTTTGAGATATGGTTGAAGTACATGTATGTAGTTGCTATGGACATATGCATATATGCATATATCAGAGCATGGATATTTGAATATTTGCATACTTTGTATGAGTTGTAAGGTAAAGAAATGTGATTATTGTAATACATGTATATTGTTTACTATAATGGGATTAGGAATATGTACTGATGTGATGGAATTTATTGATGTATGTATAAGAAGTAATTGATACCATACTGTATTATGATGTTTGTTTTACCATACAAGAATTTAATAGCCATTATCTGATGAAAGGTTGTGTGTAGTTGTAATGTGAGATGAGAGGGCTAAGGAAAACGATTGTACTGTCATTGTGTTTTCACAGAAGCTTTATAATGGACAGAACTACCAGTTCCATTGGGTCTCAAGTTTTCAAGAAAGGAAGATGGAATTGTGACTGTAGCTGAGACAGTCAAAGTTGGAGAACTGGAGGAGGATGAGGAATCTAGAGAAAGTCAAGGAGAAGGAATTTGGAGAAAGGATGGGGAGAAAGAGAAGGAATAGTAGAAATAAAAGAGATAAAAGATACAGCAGATGAGTAGAAATACAAGGAGAGGTGGAAATCAATCTCACACTGCTAATCAAGTTATGCAATAGGCCAATTAAAGGGTTGAGCGGGAGGAGTTTAATTGGAAATTTGAATCATCTGATTACAGAATTGCTACTAAACTGTTATTCATTGAATTTTCAACATTTTTTGTATATTTAACCATCTAGTCATTGGCATTTCTGACTGGCTACTACTAGCCTTACATCTTACCCTAACTTCCAACAAAATAAAGCCTGGGTGATGTGTGATTAGTGATGTGATATTGATTTTGATGTAGCTTTAACAATTTTTCAGTCATATCGCTATGATGTCTGCAGTATGGCAGTTTATAGTGATGTCTAGCACTGGGGAATCATACTGCAGACATGTAGCATGATGTCCCAGTCACATTATCCTGACACCAGGCATACCAGTCCTGACACTAACCTCTTAATGCTGAGTATCCAGCGAGGCAGCTGTTAGTACCATTTTTGTAAGTCTTTGGTATGACTTGGCCAGGAATCGAACCCATGGCCTCCCGTATCCAAGGCGGGCACTCTAACCACTAGGCCACCAGACTTTCTATGACAGTTTAAATAAATTATTGGGAGCACCCCACCCCAACCACTGTTCATGGATACCATAGTTTACCTCAGATAGTAAACCTGCCTTATAATGAAACACATGATAAGTAGTCCCTCATTATAATGCTGTCCTCATAATATATGATCCAAAGCCATATCAATGCTAAACAAAAACGGTGTTATAATGATGGTCATTACAGATAGCTTAGCATCATTGACAGATGCATAGTCTTACAAAATGATTCAGTTTTGATCGGATTCATGTAGACATAAAAGAGACAAATTTTCAATGATGCGCATTGCATGAATAAACTGTCAGTGAATTTAGTAATGTTAAAGACAAATCATTAAAAAAATCCTGATTATCAAAAGCATGGGGAAAGTATTTTAATCTGATTAAACAAATAAAGAATAATTTGAAACCATTCTTGTGAATTTTTCATGACGCTAAGGATTTATCGGACATGTGATTATAGCATTACACTTTAGCACAGTCAACATTTTTTGTGTCAAAGTAGTTATACACATTGCCTAGAACATAATAGATCCTGTTTTTTCCCCAGGACCACACCATAATACATCCACCAATGAATCCACTTAGAAGTGTTTTGATTATCAAACAGGCTATGGAAAACATAAACTTGCCTCTTTTTTGATATTTTTATGTTCCTCTTGGAGAATTAACACAATTAAAATATCAAACATATTTCATTGATATCTATGCCGCTATGAGAAAAATCAGGTCTTTCCATTTTTCTCCTTGGTGCATTTTGTTTTGAAATTCTTAGTTATGATTTTGTATAATGAATAAAACACAGTGCTATCATTTGTCAAATTTTCTATTAGCTCATTTCAAGTGTTCATATGGTTCAAATTATTTGCAACACCCATTGCTTGGTTGTTTTAGGAGATTGAGTGTTTAACAGGAAACTTAATTTAGCCAAGAAGGTAGTCAAAAAGATGTTGATATTCTGCTAAGATAGTTACAGTCACTCTCACTGGTTTGTAAAGTTCCTTTAAACTTCCCCTCATATAAATTGGTTTTGCTTCTGGAATATCTTTCAGGCCAAATCCTTCATTTCTTACATCCTAGAAATTTAGATATAAATAAGAACAGAGTTATCTTTACAATAGGCAATTTTAGGCAATCATGTGCAGAAAATCATTTGAATGAAATCTGCATAGCAACTTATGCACTGGACAGATAACTTTAAACATTCACTCTCTGAGATATTTGGATTGGGCAAACAGTATTAGGAATAATGAAACCAAACATTTTTTTAGTTTCCAGGCCCCTTTTTGGGCAATGAACAGGGATACTATTTCAAGATGGCTAAAATCCACTTTGCATGCTGCTGCCATCAATGTTGATATTTTACTTTACATCGTACAAGAATGGCATTCACTAGCGCTACTTTTTCTGGGATAATATCTGTGGCTATAACATTAAAAAATGGCTGGTTGCTGTAAATACTATCAGAAACCTGTCACATCTGACTTGACATTCAGTGAAAAAATTTTTGAATCAACTCCAACCCATTGCTGTGTAACTCCATTACATGCATTTATAATGTTCAGTTGAATTTGCATAATAAATTCTCATTTTATTGATGTAAAGCAATTTGCATTTTCACCCTAATATGCTTCTGTCACAGGATATATTCTAAACATCCCATGGAGTCCTTTAGGGTACAAAAGGTTCAATGAAACTGGAAAATTAAATGATACTTACCAGGTTTCAGTCTGATCATTATTTCATTGAACATGTATTACCCTTTGGGTTCATACACTCACCCACCCTGCTTAACTCATTTTGCATCCTGTGACATCTCAGAAGACTGACCAGTCAGGTGAACTATGCATCACCTTGTTTGATCCTGATGGTACTACAGGCTCAATGAAATTATCATTAGACTTCAACTTGGTAAGTATTATTTAATTTTCCATTCATAATACGAAATCCCATTTAATATTCCACAAACTGAAGGCATCAGCACATGTCCAACTGTAAAGATAGCATCTTCCAAAAAGGGTTAGTGACCATGCATTTGACAATTTAAGACCAACTAGAAGAATGATGAGAAGTTTCCTCATATCATAATATGTCCACCTCTGCCACATTCTACCCATAACTAGAGATGGCGAAGAATCAATATGCATAAAACTCTTCTATATATAGTACAACAATTTATTACCATAGCAACCACAACATGCACCTAATTCATATCAGTCCATTAAAACTGCAAGTGGCTGTAATTGCAAAGGGTTTATTCATAACCCAGCAAGATGTGAGAGAAAAATGGCAAAAACTCTTACAAAAATCATTGCAACATCATTTGTCAATATATTTACCTTTAGATCACAACCATAAAGAAAAAGAAATATAATAAAAATTATCTCAAAGAAATGAAATTAAAAAACCAGTGATCAATCAATATAGCCATATTTTGGTAATGACCATAATGTTCCCAAAATTTGATGAAAATTCATCCAGGACCTGAGTTGCACTAACAAAATCGTGTCATACACTGCATTCAGTTCTAACAAGAGCAATAACTTTACAGTAGCAAAATTCGTCTTCAGGCAGAGACGATAAAATTGACAAACCCTTACAGCAATCATGGAAAAGCTACAGGATTACTTCTAACTGAGATAAAGTGGTTATGTCATACAGCAGATTTGGCTTCAAGACAAAAAAGGGTACTAACTGTAAAAAAAAATGCAGAACCAAACTGATTTGCTGTTTTATAATATTTTCCAAGATTCATGGCATTCCACATGAAACTGAAGGGTTAGTAGTGCTCAGGAAACTGTCTAGCACTCCTACAAGACACAGTAAGTACCATGCAAAGCACCTAGTTTTATGGTCCTCCATGAAGCCACTAGTAGGGAGTAGTTAACCCTGAGATTATTGACCAACAAGACAAAATGACATATTAGATGTCCACCATTTTTATGTAGGACCAACTAGACCTTAGGATAAATGGTGTCTGATGTTTCATGGAAGTTCTTTGGGGTAGAAATAACAAACCGATGTTGATGGATGGATAGATGGACAATAGACAACATTCCATCTGAGAAGGGTAAGAAGCATCATTCTGTCAAGTTTCCCCTCTTTTTAATATTTAATGTAACAATAGGGCACTGATACAATATCTCAACTACCAATCTGTCTCATTAGGTGCCAAATTTCTGCAGTTCCTTCATTATGTAAGATAAAAACCATTTATTGGGTCTGTTGAAACAAGGTGTTCAACACCAAGTATCATGTTGAAACCATTATTTCTTTAAGTTCTTGTGACCTTGACCTTGGAGTTGTCAGCCCTAACATTGTTATGACACTGCTGTTCTATCAGTGCAAACCACCCAAAATGTTTGGTCAGCTTCTGTGGTTTGTAACTAACTTTTTTTTCAGAAATTTTTTGCATTGCTTGCTTCAAGGTGACTTTTATCTGCAACCTTTTGATTTAAAATGTTGAGTTGTTACAATTCAGTCAGTGACCTCCAAAGTCTGGTACATTTATTCCTTACCACAAACTGTAAGCCATTCATAAAGTCTGGCCAGAACATGTAGTAAGGTTATTGTGCAAAGGGGTGAATGTCAATCCCTTCACCTAGCTGGTAGATCAAAGCCTGCACCTCCAAACCCTGTAGAGAAACATAAGGTGGTGATTATTTTACCTGACCCTTTCCCTTTATCAGCAATTGGTCTAAACCAAATGTGTGGAGCCATGCACTCAGGGACAGATACCTGATGACCAATATTTGTCCCTTTACTGATGCCTGGAAAATGTTGCACAAGGACTAGTACTTTTGCCTTGCCTGTTGACAATTTTACCCAGCAACTGGTGCAGTGCATATTTCCTTACCAATTAACAGGTAACAATGCATGGTAACCATGGTTATTTGATCATTCACATCAGATGTGAATTCAGGGAATTCACATCAGATGAATGAGATTTCAATTTTAACACACAACCAACAGTGAGAGGATGGCTGTGTTTCCTTTGTGCCATGATGGCAAAACTTGAAGACAGATTGTGGAGGGTTCCCTACACCAGAAAGTGTGACATTGTACAGGAATATGCCACAGATCCTCCCTTATGTGAGTAGGTGACTTCCCTAAACCTGGGAAGTACCAAATACCCCTCTTTGGGAATAGAGGAATCTTCCTGTGAAGAGAAGGAACCAAGTTTGTTCTTCCTGCTTCTTTATGGGTGCATGTGTCAGCTCTAAATGGCATACTGAAATCTTAAAGATAATACACAAAACAGCAAAGGGAACAAATTTGGGGGCAGTAATACTCTAACACCAGTTACTAGTTAGATGAATATAAAAAAGAAGCACCACATCACTAGTAATTGTACTCCTCAAAATGAGTGAAAAGAAAGAAATGAGGAATTACTGTGGAAAAATATCAAATAGAACACTGATTATTCACCACAATTAAGACAAGAAAAAGACTAGGTCAAAGGTGAAGATTGTTGAGAGCGAAGACATGTAATAATCACATGAAATTAAATGAACAGAAGGACAATATTCCTATTGATGGTAACTAAGTCTGGTAATTTGGAGAAGTGAATTTACTCAGGACTGGGCATGGCAGAGAAATATTATAGTCGGTAATATTGGTTTTAAAATTAAAGAGTATATTTCCAAAGTTAATTCACAACTTTAAAAGTGAAAAACACATACATCAACACAATAATAACATCAATAACAGTCAACATTGGTGGCAGATGTACTGTTTACCTCAAACAAAATATTTCTCACAACAGCAATAACAAAAATATGACCAGTTCTGTAAAACAAATAATAATAATAATAATAATAATAATAATAATAATAATAATAATAATAATAATAATAATAATAATAATAATAATAGGTTATGATTATTGTACTGATATTGTTTCTAATTATTTGTTCCTTCTATGTTGTAAATGCATGCTATTCTGCCATTAAGTTTAATAAAAGTAAACAGTTGAAGAGTTAGAATGAAATATAAATGAATTAAAATAAAGTTAAAAAGGTCTAATTTTAATTATCATTAACTATTCCCTGAAATTATGGAGATTGTTTCAAATAGCAATATGATATTGAATATCTCGAGGATTTTGCAGGTTTATTATTTACTATATAATTTTCTATCAAACTGAAAATTTTACAACTGATTAAAGTGCAATGACTTGTTGATCCAGTGCTAAAATCTACCCCTGATCAACCAAACCAATTAATTGGTAGGTCACTCTCAGTTTTCCTGGTAATTTCCCGTTATTTTCACCAGAAGCCTACTAATCTCAATCACCTTTTTCCCAGACATAAGTAAATTGTAGACCCTTTTTGTTGTTGTTTTGTTTCTGAAAACAATTGTCCTAAATCCTTACATTTTTCAAGAGACCGTTGGCTCAATGACAAATTATGTCTATTGATGGCGATGGAGTAGGTACTAATCATTTCCTTTTTTTATTTTTTTAAAAGTTTAATATATATATATATATATATATATATATATATATATATATATATATATATATATATATATATATATATATATATATATATATATAGCTTAAAGAATATTTTTACTATTTAAAAAAAACCCCGAACATATCGAGTCTATTACTGAGAACAAAATTATTTTTCTGCTGCGACAAAACAAAACAAAACAAAAAATTCCCGCTTCACCCCAAAATTAAATGGTTGATCCTTTAAAACGTGGGTGTTTTAAAAATGGGCAGCAAAACACAGGTTTGGGGGCAGTTTGTGAAAGGGTTTCTTCAACATCTTTAATTAATTAGACAAATTACATATTTTAGTTAGTCTTTGCTGATATTTAATAAATCAATTTCTTTCTTTTCAGACGAGTCTTGCACACATATTAAAATCACACCAGTTCGAAAGTTCATTTGTTTAAATTTAACATATTCTTCATACTAACACTGCTAATAGCAGTTATGACTTTCCCCACTAGAGCCTCGACTAAAAATAATGACTGCATACAGTGTGCATTTCCTCTTGCCTACAGGAGTGGAAATAGGTCATAGGTCTTCAATTGATATATCCTATTCACGCAAGAATTCTCTGTCTAGACAGTGGTGTAAAAATATGTCAACAGATGAAACAGGACACAGCCGCACTGGAATTGATTAGACTGTAAAACAACTAGTAATACATTCATCATAAAAGCAAGGGATATACTCGTCCACGTAAATGTGCACAAAACGGCACGTAATGATTTGTGAATCAAGGTAGTACGATCTGCCCATACACACTATGCCGCCAGAACAAGGAATGTGTTTTTGTTATAGTTATGATCTGTGCCATATATCGGTTTTTGTCAAACCCGGCAGAGTGTTAAGTGTACCCTAAGAAACAATATTGTATTTCAACTATTTACCTTTTTTTTTTTTTTTTTTTTTTTTTTTTACAGCGAGTCTAAATTTAGGAATTCCACAAGTACAAGATGACTTAAATTTGGAAAAGATTTTGAAAATAAACAAGTGTCAGAAAGGTGAGATAATCATGGGGCATACACCGATGTCGTGCGACGACGTGCCAATCTTACCAGTCGATTGAAAGCATCCGTTCATCCATCCTTCACTGACATCAAAAACAAAAACACAAAATGCTTATTTGATAGGAATGTTTGGTATAGGATTGTTCATTCATTTGTTTCCATGATTTATGATACATCCATGCATCTCACAACTTGTCTAAATTTTGTAGAACTTTTAAGCAAGAAATATTTTTCAAGTCCCCCACCCCTACTCCGGTTGTGTGAGAGTGGACAATCCTCTATTGTTTAATTTGGTAAACAACTTGTGAGACAGAAAAGAAATATTCCATCAAGTCAAGCAGGCATGAACAAGAGTCCAAAGTGGGTATAGTATCATTCATATGAATGACATCTGCAGAATAGATATCTCTCCACTAACTGAGCCATCAACTGTTCTTGAATCCTACTGTAGTCCCAAAGACAATCATGGATATTTTTTTCTGAGTTTCCTGAAAATTATCTGACTGTGAATAATGTTGTCTGCATTAAAAATAAAGTAGCAATAATGCCTAAAATGAAAATGATGATAAATTAATATTAATGCCTAAACTTAGAAGTTACTTGCTTATTAAGTCTTGTTGTTTCAAAAACAATGACAAAGTGCAATTTGCCCAGTTTTGGGAAGGATACTGACACAGACAATAGTCCCTGGAAGTGACTGATGCTCCACTTTCCAGAAAGAATTTGCAGGAATTTAAATTCCTACTGAGTGTTCAAACCATTTCTAATATTCTTGATGGATAAGATTTTCAATGTAACCATTATGAAAGTCACAATGGATGCAAGATCGTCATCATTTTCATTTATGACAACTATAACACAATTAGTACAATTTGGTGAAAACACCATACTGTGACAATCCTCTGAGCATAATTAGTGACAACACCTCAATATGTTCATTCTGACAGCCATATTTGAGGTTAGATTGACACCAATTTAATTTAGGACAAATGATTAATCTTTAATACTTCATTAATAATGAATTAGTTAACCTGACATCAATATGATATTCCATTTGTAAGATTTTCATGATAGATGACATGGTGTAAATACCAGATGTATCACTGACAACATTTAATTCAGTACAAACTAGATACCATAAGAAATCTATGGTGAAAATCCAGTGTCAATATGACTTTTGATCTGGGAACAATCAGCAAAATTTCTACACATGACGAACTAGAGCCATAAAAAGCCTTCTGATGAAAAAGTCCATATTAATATGACTTTCAGTTCAGAAGGGTTAGCATTAAAAAGCTTTTTGATATGGCTGCCATGGTGGCCATACTGGATGACAGATCAGCACCATTTTATATAAGGACTAACAAGATATTATCCATTGGAAGAAATTTTTTTAGTGAAAACCACCCCATGTCAGTATAATTTAGTGTAAGAGAAGTGATAATGTTTTCAAGATGGCTGCTGTGGTGTGTTATTTATATTTAACTGATACTGTGTGCTACACCATTGTTTAATTGATACTATGTTCTGGACTTTTGTTTATCATTGAGAATAGTATTTATGTCTATATGATTTTTATTTTGTTTTGTAAGTTATAAATAAATTGTTTACTTATACATGTATTTCATTTCAAGGTAAATCATTGTTTACAAACTCTGATTGTTCTGTATTGTGACACAGATCCTGCTCATTTTGTTCTGTCTTAGAAATTTATATAAGTTTGTGGGTAAACAAAATTATTCATTTCTATTATAAATTCAGTCCATAGAATCATTTACTGTTGTGTTCAGATATAATCTAAGATGACTCATTTATTTAAATTATTCATTGAAATTACAAAATGCTCATCCATTTTTAGACATAATATTTTGGAATTATTCTGAAATCATTCAAAGACATTCTGGAATTTATAATCAAGACTGTTGGTACAACAATCTATGCATGACTACTAATATGTAAGCACATTCAGTATATGAATTCATTTAAAACACTCTATACTGCTGGAGATGTAATAAAACATTTAAGATTATTTGGGATTTAATTTTGTAATACTAATAGTTCCTCTTAACTTTTGACTTTGTAACATAGAGAAATAAATTAGTTGCTGATTTGACTAAACTTGCTGGTTTTGCTCCTTTCTGTTACTTAGTTTAAGACCATAGAGTTGTAGCAGTGACCATATTGGACATTGGATATCATTCTCATTTAGGACAAACTAGATATCATAAGAAGTCTTTAAGTGAAAATTCAATCTTTAGTATCAGTAAGATCTTCAAGATGACCACTGTGGTTACCATATTAGATGTCCAACAGAAATTATTTTCATATAGGAATAACTATATGAGTATGATGTACACTGGAATTCCAATTAGTCTTCACAAATTAAATAGCAATTTAATTGCAGAAATGTACCAGTATTTCTACCGACCATCTATACTCACTTATAAGACGAGTCCAACTTCAAACTGCAAAGACCCAGATATGCTATTGCATAATGCAATGGCAGATCCAGATCTGTGCCATTTTCCAGGAGTTATAAGTATAAGAAACAACATAGTCTGCAGGTGTATTATTCTCTGGCAGATTGGGATATTTATTGTTTGCAGCTGGACTCGACTTATAAGTGAGTGCATATGGTAGTTCTGATATATCAAGGATGATGACTATGAGAGGTGGGTCCATGTCTTTGGACCTTGACATTTGTCACCTGACGAATCACATGACACTCCAATTAGACCAGTCTTTTGAGAGAAACTACCCTGGAACAAACTAAACTGGATTAAATGCAATCAAATTTAGTATTTATTCTGCAATATTGCTACAGATAAAGTAAACTTATTAAATACTTGCAAACATTTGTATTCTTCAAGTATTGCAATACTACAAGTAATTATACCAGTGTGCTGTTATTGCATCCTAAAGTAATCCCTATGAAAATCATTCATATTTTTTTTCTCGAATTTTTGCTAAAGATTTGCTAACCTGTGAATAATTTTACTTGAATTCAATATTAAACAGCATCAAAGCCTGAACAGAAAATACATTGCTTACTTAGTTTAGCCATTGGTTTTTGAATAAAATAATAAAGCCAGTGTTATTCGCCCAGGGTTATAATAAGGTCAAAAGTATTTTAAAAAGCAAAGAATTCCGTTTTTTAATTTTGTGACATGCTGTGTCGAATGTTAGTGACTAACATAAGCATGTTAAGTCTAATTACATATGAACCTCTAATGAATTGGATTTCTTTAAAAAAATGGAAAAAAATGAAGTAAATTTATTAAAGATTTTATTGGAATAATGATACTAATTAGTAATACTAATTAGCAATAATGACACCTAATAGCTAAATGCAAATGCAGTTGGCAAACAAATCTGGGTCAACAGGACACTGTCTAGAAATTCTTTTTATTCATTTTTATTCTTTGCTTGTTGTTGTTGTTAGGCTTAACATCATTTTTCAGCACGATAGGCTATTCATGGCAGCCAGTATTAATGGTGGAGGAAGAAACTGGGAAATCACCAAAAAGAACCACTGACCCTTGTGAAGCTACTGGCAAGCTCTCTCACATATCCACATTTGCTTGGAATCCTTGAACACATGCAGACAGAGGTGAGATGGCAGTGATGGCAGTGATCTGTAACTGACATCGACATGCTTTAGACCACTCGGCCACTTGGGGCCCCTATTGATTGCATATGTTAAGCAAACAACTATCAGATTTATCTATTTTCTTTTTCAACATTTTCATCCATATCTGATGGTATATCAGTGTCAACTGGACAATACTGAAAGGATTTAATGCTGAGGACACCTGCCCAGTATGTTCATTTTTGTTCCGTGGTTTTGAGATTAGTAATTTAAAAGGTTTTTCTATTTTTGTTGGAGGAATCATTTATAATAATAATGCAGAATCATTCAAAAGACCTTTTTACAATTTGAAATGATTTGTGATTTGTGTATAATTTCATAAAACAAATCTGCTGAATGTTTTTTGAGAATAAGTCATGTGGTTTCTGTTTTTAATGACAGCAGCCATATTTGACAACAGATCAGCATTATTTGCAACAAACTTGATATGCATTCATGACAGGTGCTTTTTCTTCAATTTGTTCACTACTATTAAAGAGGGTTAATTTCCTTCGAAGAAACTGTTTCAATTCTCTTTACTTTTGAACTGATGGTCATAATTTTGATGGATTGCAAGGCATCATTTATAGACCTAATTTGAAAAACCTTCATGTCTACAGTCAGGGTACTTTTTTCAAATGTGGTCTTTAAGCATGTCAGTGTTATCTACTGATGCCAGTAATATTTACAGGCAGACCAGAATAATTTTCTACAATCATTATGGTTTACAGTCTCAGATGGCTGCTTCTCAAAAACTGCCAAAAGTTTACAAGAAGATTTTTTTCTTTCTTGGAAAGTGAACTTTCACCATATGAAAGGCCATTATGGGGGATGCACTTGGCTAGTAATTGTGATGTGAATATGATTTTTAACGTAGCTTTAACAATTTTTCAGTCATATAGCTACAATGTCTGCAGTGTGGCAGTTTATAGTGATGTCTAGCACTGGGGGCATCATGCTGCAGACATGTAGCATGATATCCAACCCAGTCACATTATCCTGACACCAGGCCGACCAGTCCTAACACTAACCTCTTAATGCTGAGCATCAAGTGAGGCAACTGTTAGTACCGTTTTTGTAAGTCTTTGGTACGACTCGACCAAGGATTGAACCCACGACCTCCCATATCCAAGGTGGATGCTCTAACCACTAGGCCATTGGAGTGGTTGGCTAGTATTTGTTGAAATTGGTCTGCAACTATCAGCAGATGACTGCATAAAACATACCATATAAACTTGCTATAGACCATATACATATACCATAAAAACTCACCATCTACCATATTTACTCATTTTAAGAAATATAGTTGAATTATGATTTTATTCCATTGCTGATGGTTTTTGGTAACAAAGAAAAAAAGTGATAGAATACTTAGTTATCTGAAATCCCATTATCTGAATATGCAGCATTATCAAAACTGTTTGTCCTGTCTGGCCAGTCCTAGCGAAATTTCTTTTTACATCTCATATATAATCTGAACATAGAATATTAAAGTACACTCACTTAGAGTAATTTGATGGTCCAAAATCCTGTGAATTCTAATGAATTGGCTACACATTATCTGAAGTGTGAAAACCACCAATAGCAGCATGTTTGATTTCTTGAATCATGACACATGTCAGTCCATGCTGTCAGTACTATCAAATCAAAAATTTGGGTTATCTTTATTGAGTGTCACTATTCTGAAAACTGAATCGCCTTTTGATAACCTCATTATTAATTCAATTAGTAACAGTCATGTTGGTGGTAGGTTTGATAAAAGTCTGAAAATCACCATTTTTTAAATTTTGTAGCAGGACTGAAAAAGGAATGATTATACAATCAGGGTTCCTGCAGGTCATGGAATCCTGGAAAACTTTTGGAATTTAAAAAATAAATTTCAGGGGCCTTGAAAAGTTATGGAATTTGTCAAAACCTTGCAAAGTTTTGGAAAAGTCATGGAATTTGTGACAATGGAGTTAAAGAAATTGAATACTTTAAATTTCATAGAGCACTGATTACCGATTAATAAAAATGATAAAATTACTATAGATAAATGGTTTCAATTTATATAACAAGAGTAAGTTCCCCTAATGGAAATATCACATGATTTCCTGTGTAGTTCACTAAATAAAAGCAAGCAACTGGAGAGTAATGTTTTGTTAATATTGTAAATAGGAACACATACAAAGACTACATAGAATTGTTTCCTTTTTTCTTTTGAATATAAATTACATTGAACATTGGATTATGACATGAATTACTACATAAAGTCAAAGTGTGCTAGCCCAGGTAAATTTAAAATGTACATATTAAAAATATTTGTTGTTAACTTTGTTATTTTAGATTGAAAGATGTCATTTACTATGTTCATTTACTTGACAATGCAAGATAGCTCGGTCCTTGAGTTTTATGAAATGGCCCTGGAAAAGTTTTGGACAAGTCATGGAATTTGTTTTTGTTAAGTCTGCAAAAACCCTGTACAATGGAAGATGATTTCAATAGAAAATGTGCAAAACAATCTCTGCTTCAAAGTTTATTTGTGTTTTTTAAGAATATGGGAAAAACAGTTTTTAAGAAGTGAATATCATGTGACTTATCAACTCATTTACTGAATTCTCAGATCTAAACTTTGTTCTGTGTGATGTTGAAATAATGATAGTAACAAATATTTTGTATTTACAAACAGTTTTGTTTATGATAATGACAATAATTTTGTGTTTAAAAGCAGTTTTTTAATGATGAAAAAAATTTTGTGTTTCAAAACAGTTTTTTTAATGATAGTTACAAAAGTTTTGTGTTTAAAAACAGTTTTTTAATGATAATGACAAATATTTTGTGTTTAAAATTTTTTAATGACAATAACAAATATTTTGTGTTTAAAAACAAATTTTTAATGATAATGACATTTTTTTGTTTAAAAACAGTTTTTTAATGATAATGACAACAGGTTTGTGTTTAAAAATAGTTTTTTAATGATAAAAACAAAGATTTTGTTTACACCTTTCTCATTATAATAAAGCTACTACAGACATTTTCACGTTTGTTTTTGTCTGTTTTATGTTGTGTAAATGAAATGACTTCCTAGTAAGGAGAAAGAATACAAGAAACATATTCACCTTGAAACTTTCTGCTTTTTATTTGAACCCTGGTATTGTCTTAAGTATTTGTCTAGTCTTCAAACTTCAGATAAGTGTATCTTGTAGTGTAATGCATTAATTGTAAATGAAAGTTTAGGTATTTAGTAATATTTTAAATGTAATAAAAGTGTGTATTTCTCTCTCTATTCACAAAAGAATAAAAAGTTGCAGATACTGCATTTCATGCCTGTTGGATCAGCAACTGGAGCAATTCAGCTTTTAAAAACAAGCATACTAAATTGCCACATGAAATGTTTGTTAGCCAATCATGCTATGTAATACCATCTTGGAATCTCATAGATGTCATATAATTCACTATGCATGTTTTTTTCTAAATATTTTGTTTCAGTTTAATTTTTGTTGCCTAATAACCCATAACATCTATTAATAGTTTTCTGTTGGATATCAGTTGTACTGTAACTAATTAGAATCACAGAAAATGTTTATGGACTACATATTAATATAAAAAAGTAAAATCATGCCTTCTTTACAATTGTGTTCAAAACATTTTCAGTTACTTGGCATTTAGTTGTCACATTTAAAAACTTTTTTAATGCAAATA
Source organism: Potamilus streckersoni (assembly GCA_016746295.1). Taxonomy (NCBI): domain Eukaryota; kingdom Metazoa; phylum Mollusca; class Bivalvia; order Unionida; family Unionidae; genus Potamilus; species Potamilus streckersoni. The sequence continues at coordinate 1,346,133 of JAEAOA010000698.1, read as the reverse complement.
TAAATGGTTGTCCATTAATATCATTTCACATAGCTATCCATATCAGAAGCTAAAATTATTAATACTTTATAAATTTTCTTCCAACGATTCAAAGAAAAACAAATATTGTTGATACTATTGAAAAAATATAACTTCCATATTTATAACATTCATAAGCAGAGAAAAACGAATTTGTGCCCAACAAAACTTTCTATACTAGAATCAAGTAATGGTGATTCTTCACTGTGGAGTTGCACACTTTCGAATAAGCACAATAAACCTTTACAGAGCTACATATTGTGTATGGTAGCAACAGCTGTCATCTTAAAAAGGACAATTACGGAAAAAAATGATTCATTACTAAAATGATTCAACAACCAGTCAGTACATGAACAAAACAATATTAACTGACCATTCAGTGTAGCTTGGAATGAATCAAAGCATGGTTGATTCATCTGGAATGTTTGCATGGGAAAGGCCCATGAGATAGTGGTGTGGTGGTGTTTATAATTTTTAAAATAGTTTTAACATTTTTTCAGTCATATCACTACAATGTCTGCAGTGTGGCAGTTTATAGTGATGTCTAGCACTGTTGGTATCATGACACAGACATGTAGCATGATGTCCCACCCAGTTACATTATCCTGACACCAGGCTGAACAGTCCTAACACTGACTTCTTAATGCTGAGTGTCATGCGAGGCAGCTGTTAGTACCAATTTTGTAAGTCTTTGGTATGATTAGACCAGGGATCAAACCTCCGACCTCCTGCATCTGAGATGGGTGCTCTAACCACTAGGCCACTGGAGCGGTGAGATAGTAACAGAGTCAGTGTAAAAACAAATGATAATGCAATTAGATGAACCAAATGTTGATACAATATGTTGATGATTTCTTTACCTGGTCAAAACAAACTGAAGTAAACGGAAACAAAAAATACTTGCTGTACAACTTGCAAGACTTCAATATTGTGGCTGATGTTTTTAAGCTAAAAGGTAAACTGAGAACTATCAATGGCAATATTCGTGGAATTGTGCCTAAAAGTTTGACAACTGCTATGACAGAAGAAGCAGTATCATGTTACCACAATAATTGTATTGCGGATGTAAAAACAGGTTGATAAGGGCATATAGAACATAATATTATGAGTTATGACACGGATGATGGCCATTGACGTCATTGATTGAACTAATGAAACTCTGGATGATGCAAAATAGCACAAAGGACCTCAGTCACAATTACTAATGGAAGCTGGGTATCAGCTAAATACAATGTAAGTGGTTTTAAGTCAAACTTAATATCTAGATAAGTGGTCCCCAATCAGGTCCTCAGCTGGGTCAAGAGGTGTTATCAGAAGAAAATTTTAAAATCATATCAGATATGCTCTGGGGGTTGGGAGGTCCAGTTTGTGGCCAATTTAAGGTTACAGCAAAAAAGGTTGGGAATTGCATTTCTGATCTAGATTATACAAAGGTAGAGGAAGAAGCCAGAAAAAATGTGGAAGGGTATACAAGAGGCCACAAAGAAAGGATCAACTTTTGATTGATAAAGCCAATATTTAAAACATTCATAAAAGAGAACCACTACCTCTGATATAAAAAGACTTCAAGTTAATCCAAACTAATTTGCCTAAACTGAGAGAAAATCTGAGTAATACTTAATGAATATTGAATGAAATTAGAGTTAGTTTACTTCATTGGTAGTTATATTTGAATTCCTGTACAAATAATTACTACAGAAAAAAACAGGTACAAAAAAATAGCCTCCATAACAAAAAGTTGCAATGCGGTTGTGCACTGAAAGGAGAGAGTACATTTGTGTTTATTGTTGTTCTACCAGTATGTTATCACAAAACAACTACACCTTTTGTAAATATATTAAAACCAAGACTATTTAATGTTATAAACTGTTGGTCACCTTCTCAGTCTTTGCTTCTTTAAAAATTATTAGACCTCATTGTTCAAATCTGCATAAAATAAAAATGACTTAATTGATAAGATTGATGTGTTCATCCCAAAAAACTGAAAAAAAATCAGTTTAATTTTGGAATATTACAAGTACATAATATATAAAGTAAATTTTTAACAATAAACATTTACCAGATAGAAACCACCATAGCAACCAGAAGCCTCAAGATGCCTCTCTGTTGACCAATGACATTTGTGGGTCATTTTTTATATTTGAAAGGCTGAATATGTCTATTGTTTCAGAAAACTTTCAAAAGTGTCCACTTCTGAACTTTCATGTTTAATAATCTTGTTCTGAATTTGGTTCATTATCCAGAGATTGGATGGGGTGAATGAGAAGCAACACATGAACACTAAATTTCTCTCAACATTTGATTATATCCCACAGGCTGTAGTGGAAGGACTTGAAGTTCCATATCATATTAATGCATCCCAGTACACAATGTTTATGATGGTATTTGGCAGAATCTGCAGCCAACTCAATGGTAATGGATGGACGACATTCAAATATAATATACTCTGCCACACAGTGAGTGTATAAAATTATTACTGGGTAATTATATTTATTTGAACTCCCTAAAGTTTTTGAAATTTGTAATAAGACTCATTCACTGTGCAAAACAAGAATCATGGAACAGAAAGTGTTATGTCCATTGATGGTGTTTTAACAGTTTAAAGGTATGAGTATTTCCAGTCAAAAGATTTCAATAAAAACTGCTACCCAATGATTTCTCATCGTATATTTGTATGGAAATCACCATTAACAATTCCAGAAAAAAGTTTTATAATAAATATCCAATTCCTTCAGTACCTATTCATTCAGTTAAGGTTGGCACATTCTAGCCTATGATTCAGATCAGTCTATTGGTTCAATATCAAATAATTCAATGAGTCTGCATACTAAATGCATAATAAATTTACTCCATATTAAATAGAAGTAACCCACAATATTATTGGAACCCCTACCCCATATATGAACTGCCAATATGACTTTTATACAAAGTTCTATAAAACCATGAAATTGCCTGAAAACTTAACTCTTTATACCAACCCCTTCTTGAACAAAAGAGGGTGTAGATTTTTATTCTTTAAAATATTTTTTTTCTGTCTTTATATCCAATAAACCCAAACCTCTTAACTATGAAACTACAAGAAACTTTCATCAAAATTTTAATTTGATTTTGAAACACCATAACCCAAATCTTTGATTTAAAAACTGTTACACTTGAATTATTCTGCTTTTCTGCAGACTGCAGTCTGAACTTTGTCACAATGCAGTCTGAAGTCTTTCACAATGCAGTCTGAACTCTAATGCAGTCTGAACTCTTTCACAATGCAGTCTGAACTCTTTCACAATGCAGTCTGAACTTTTTCACAATGCAGTCTGAACTTTTTCACAATGCAGTCTGAACTCTTTCACAATGTAGTTCTAACTTCCAAGTTAAGGTAAAATGTACAACATCTAGATTTGCTTATAAGTTGTGTCCAACTGCCAAATGCACAGATCCTGATCTACCACCACAAAGTGGTAGCAGAGTATATGTCTATGCAGTTTGTTATGAGTATCAGTAATTAGAACAAACAACAGAGATCCTGATCTGCTGGCTCATTATGTGAATGTAGATCAGGATCTATACTGATGATAGTTGATCTTAATATCAAGTACAAACAATATAGTACATATTATATATACTTGCTGATAAGTCAAGTCCAACTGCAGGCCAAATAATATCATCAACTGCCATGAAGCACCTGTAGATTAGGGTCAATGTTGCTTGTTCTACTGATTACTCCTTACAAACAGCACAGACCTAGATCTGCCAGGGCATTATGTGAAGGAAGATCTCAGTTTGTAGCTGGACTCGTCTTGTAAGTGAGTATAAGCAATGCTAAATTGGGAATTCAGTACATTAAAATATTTCTCATTGGGATAAGGCCAATTCATTCAGAATGTGGCAGGGGCATGGGTAGAATTGTGATGTCCTCAGGGGTTCAGCCCCTGAGGACATCACAATTCTACCCATGCCCCTGCCACATTCTGAATGAGTTGGTCACTTTCAGTGAAAACAACAAATTAATCAAATACAATTTCTTACATCAATTTCAATTAAAACCCAGTTATTTGCCAATATCCATTTGTGACTTCAGTGTCTCTCAAAATACTGGTTTTGAGAAAGATATCACATAGTTATTAACTGATAATTAATTAATGAGATTATTGGCAGTTCAAACCAATGATCAATCATATTTCAACTAATTACCATCAAAAGTGTTTACAGATTTACTCAGCTCTAAATCTTTCCATGACAAAGATCAGCACAATTTTATAAATATTGAAATGGTAGTTCACCATATGTAATGATAACAGACAGGGCCAGATTAAGGCCTTTGGAGGCCCTGGGCACAGCCAACATAGAGGCCCATAGCTATCCTGCCATGCCTATAGATATGGTTACAGTAGTAGTAGCAACACTACCTGTGAAATCAGATGATAATATATGAGGCCCCTTGAGCTTCGGGGGCCCTGCCTATGAAATTTGATGATAATATATGGGGCCTTAGGGGCCCTGGGCACATTGCCCAATTTGCCCTATGGATAATCTGACCTTGATAACAGAGTGGGTATAAGCTTAAGAATTTAGAAAAAAAATAAAGCCTTGAAGGAGGGGGTCAAGTTATCTTTGGGTCAGGCAATTTTTTCTATTTTTACCTAGTTAAGTTGGGGGGGCAGCTTATATGTGAATGGGCTTATAAGCGAGTATATATGGTAACTGTAAGAGTACCAAAGAAACTCTAAGTCCTAGGTATGTTAAATACCATATTTATAAGAAGGTTGCTGATTGGCTGAAAATAATTACTGTAAACAAATTAACATAATGTTTTTATAAAGAAGCCTGCATATGTGTAAATTGAACATTTAGCAGAATTTTTCCTAAAACCATCTCACCTGCCAAATTTTTATACAAAGAAGATTTTGTAAAATAATAAAATGAAGTGCAGGTCATATAAATTTAATTGTTATAGAAGTTTCCACTTTGAATTAATAATATATAGCCTGAATAGACGTGTCATTTTATTGCAAAATGTGTTGTGAAATCTACACAGGATACCTGACACAAAAGTAGCAACTATTAATTCCAGCTAAATCTCCTGTCAATTTAATCAATTATTGCTATCTGGTGAGATAAATAACTATGTCCGAAAGTGGGTGTGTTGCCAGAATTGTGATACATTTCAATCTAATTAGTTGTATTGCAGTCTGGGCCATACTGATTTCTGCCAAGCTGACCATTCTTAACACCCATTTGATACTGACTACAATGATGCCATAACCTCAGGGTATTTATCAAAGGAATAAATCAAAACTGGTGGAAATCAAAAGCAATTTTCCCACACAATGCTTGTAAATTATGGAAATTCTTAAGCAAATAATAGCTCTATATTCAAGTATTTATGATTTTCAAAGAAATTAATAAATATAATTGATACATGAGCTGCACAAAATTTGCTAGAGATGGCATAAAAACAAGCACATTGATGCATATAGATTTTTTTATTATAAATGGCATTAAAATGAAAGCACATAAATTGAATTGGCATAAAGTAAGCATAACCTGCTTATGGCTTAAAGCCGAGTCAATCCAAACACAGTGCTCTTTCCTTGTTTTTCTTAAAGTCAACATTTGATTAAGGTATTAGCACATTTTCTCAAAACTTTGCAAAGAAAAATGACTTTCAAAATACCTCAAATTAGTCTAGAAATCATTTTTAATTTGTTAAATAAACTGGACATCAAAACAGCTAAAAATCCAACAATATATGGTAGGTACTAAATTGGTAAACTCTTATCTCAAGTAGCTGTAACTTATAGTATTTCTACAGATATTTTTCCAAAGTCTAAAATTGGCAAAAAAAAGAACTAATCTACCTTGAGGGCCTCAAGGTAGATTAGTTCTTAGCTATTGAGTTACCCTCTTTAAATAAGGTCATAATAATAATAATAATAATAATAATAATAATAATAATAATAATAATAATAATAATAATAATAATAATAATAATAATAATAATAATAATAATAACTCTAATACACATAAGAAATATTTCTGGTATTGATAACTACAGAGATATTAGAAAGACTGCTTGTAAATGAATCTAGAATCTACATAGAGTCTTTTAATTTACTACATTTCAGTCAAACAGGCTTTTGTAAAGGACATTCATGCTACGAAACACTAACTAGAATAGAATCGGAATGACTGTACAACAGCAATAGATCGTAATAATCTGATATGTTCAGTATTCTTTGACCTTACAAAGATTTTTGACCTTGTCATTCACAAAATCCTGTCTGAAAATCTCAGCATATAGCAAGCTGACCATGAATGTTTAACTTGATTTTAATCCAATCCTGAAGGCAGGCAACAAGTTTCTCTTTAATTAAACTTTCAAATTAAAAGAAGTCATAAAGTTGGGTGTTCCACAAAGATCATTTCTTAGACCATTACTCTTTCTGCTCTACATCAGTGATCATATCACACTGTGCTGTCCACCACCACCACCATATTCACAGTTGAATATTGTTTAACAAGGGATCAACTGGTCAAGAGGTTTAACACTCAGTTTAATCTGGATTTGGTTGAAGTAAATAGCTGGTGTGAGCACAGTGGTATGATGATAGATGCAGTCAAGTCAAATGCTATGATCATAGGTGGTCAAGCCTAAATAAAATATGGACAATGCTAAAAGAAAGAAATGCATTACATCATGACCAACAATATCTTGAGCTAGAAAATACAGAATTAAGTGGTTATTAAAAAAATATTAATTCACTGCTGTACATCATGAAAAAAAAATAAAATCCTGTCTTCTCATGAACAGAAAAATATATTATTACAATAATTGCATCTAACATTTTTGTTCTATCTGGTGTAACAGTCAAATCAAGGAAGACTACTAAATTTAAAAAAAAAAAGATAGCTAGGTTTATTTTTGATGTTGATACATAATCAAGAAATCATTTTAAAACCTGGGCTTCCATTTCTACATCCAACTCAAAAATCTTAACATCCATCTTGAAAATCTTAAAAGTAATCTTAAACTTGTGGAAAATATAAATATGCATCAGCTAAGCTCTTTCCCTTAGAACAATTTGTATTTACCTTAACCAAATTCTATTGCAAGAACTTTAGTTTTTTGTCTGGTTACAAACTATGGAATTTCAATCTACCTTTTAAAAAGTCATCTGACTCATCACAAGTTTTTATGCTTTCAAGGCAAGATCTACAGAATAATCATTTGTGTGCTATTGTGTAATTCAGTACTGCTCTTTAAAATAATGATCTTTCATGTATTCACCAATAATGTTTGACACAGGTACACTCCTAATTTTGAAATGAATCCTGTATATACTCATCTAATTCCTTGTATATAGTAGCAGTAGATTAATTATCAATTGACCATAGTCTTTTTACTTAATATTATTATTATTATCATCATCATCATCATCATCATCATCATTATTATTATTATTATTATTATTATTATTATTATTATTATTATTATTATTATTATTATTATTATTATTATTATTATTATTTTCTTCTTCTTCTTCTTCTTCTTCTTCTTCTTCTTCTTCTTCTTCTTCTTCTTCTTCTTCTTCTTCTTCTTCTTCTTATTATTATTATTATTATTATTATTGGCTTAATGTATATTTGAATGAATCCTGTATATCATCATTTTTAATTCCTTGTATATAGTAGCAGTAGATTAATTATCAAGTATTTAATAGCACTGTTGTCTAGAGACACAAAAACTCATAAACAATGTATATTATATAAATATAACTAAAAAATGCTTAATGGAAAATTGGTCAGTTGACCATATAGTCTTCTTAATTACTATTGTTTATTATTATTATTATTATTATTATTATTATTATTATTATTATTATTATTATTATTATTATTATTATTATTATTATTATTATTATTATTATTATTATTATTGGCTTAATGTATATTTGAATGAATCCTGTATTTCATCATTTTTAATTCCTCATATATAGTAGCTGTAGATTAATTATCAAGTATTTAATAGCACTGTTGTCTAGAGACACAAAAACTCATAAACAATGTATATTATATAAATATAACTAAAGAATGCTTAATGGAAAATTGGTCAGTTGACAATACCATTTTCTGTTATTATTATTATTATTATTATTATTATTATTATTATTATTATTATTATTATTATTATTATTATTATTATTATTGGCTAAATGTATTTTTTCACTTACAAGTCCAACTGCAGACTTCACAGACCCAGGTATACCATCACATAATTATCCATCAGATCTAAGTCTGCATAATTTGTTAGGAGTGATCAGTAAAACAAACAACATACACTCTGATATACCATCACATTATGCAATGACAGATCAGGGTCTATGTTGTTTCCAGGGTGGACTATATATGGTATCAACACCCTGGTCTCTGTATCACGTCAGACTAATATATCATGTAAGATTAATGTATCATGTCATACTAATGTATCATGTCCAATTAATGTATCATGTCAGATAATGTATCACTCAGATAATGTATCAGGTCAGTCTTATGTAATGTCAGACTAATGTATAATGTCAGACTAATTTATCATGTCAGTCTAATATACTGTCAGACTAATGTATTATGTCAGGCTAATTTATCATGTCAGTCTAATATACTGTCAGACTAATGTATTATGTCAGACTAATTTATCACATCAGACTCGGATGTATCATGTCAAATATATCATGCCATAATAATGTATTGTGTCTTGCAATAAACTATCATTAACACCAGAATTCATTATAGCACAGGAACATTCCCAAACATTCCCATATCTCTCCTTGATATTTCTTGACAGGAATTTAGCTCTTACTATATTTTTTAAGTTAATAAGCATGTTTTTTAATCAGTATATTTTAATAACTGCTGTGTTTTGCAATGCACTTAAAAAAGTTGTCCTACCTGAAGCTGAGGATACAACTGGATTTGCCATGTCAACTGCAGGGGAGGTCTGAAAAAAAACGAAAAACAAACAGAAAATCAAATATTTATAAGCACATCAATTCAGAGTGATATTGTCTCAACGAATGTAATTTCACCAAAATAGGATACAGTGAGGTAATTTAGCTGTGATCTTTATGTACATTTAGTACGATTTTGTCCAAAGGACAATGATGTGACCAAAAAGGGAGGTAATTTAGTTGTGACCCTTATAGAAGTGCTCTAGAGGTAGATAATGAACATAAGAATGTGTGATGTCTCTGTCTCAAGGGCATTAGAGTAAAAGAGGAAATGGATTGGTAATTTTCATCCTGCAAAGATGACCTTGACTGTGATACATGAGATGCCATCATAAAAATATAAATGCAACATGGTTAATACAGTAGAACCTGTCTTGAAAGACCACCACTTCTACCAAGAAATAATGGTCTCTCAAGACAGATGGTCCCTAATAACAGGTTGTAACACTATAATCAATAAATCTGTACATGGTGATTCTGGTCTCTCAAAACACATGGTCTCTCATAGCAGTGGTCTCTCAAGGCAGGTTTTACTGTATCTGAAACTAACACAGCTTGCTATTAGAAGAAGAAATGAAGCAACCATGACAAGTACACCTGTAACCTTGACCTTAATGATAGAATCCCAAATGTGGAATGCAAAATATTTTCTTGTGACAATAGAGCAGTACACACGATTTTAAACCTGATATAAATAAGTGAACATTTTAATCAGAATACATTTTGCAATTATTTAAATGGAAGGTCAGAGTTTGAATACTCCTTTGTTTGCTTATTGAGTCTAGTAAAATACTGTAAAAGACTGAAACAAGGTGCAATATAAACAATATACAATGTTGTACTTGTATACTGCTACAAACCTGCTAAACCACCAGGACTGAACCTATACTCACAAGTTAATCATATCATATTCTTAAGAGTCACACTGAACACTACCTTACCATTTCTATTCATTGTCATTCAGGCACACAAGAAAAGGTAATGCACAATATGGCAAGCCAATAAAGAAGATGGTATAGATTAAAGGTCACACCAGAGTCGACAATGCCTTTATGTAACATACAAAAATTTAATTAATTAAACTAAATGTGTTGTAAACAAATCATTTGACAGGTAATTTTTTATCAGTTTTTTCATTTAACTGAACAATAATTGAGAATTACTGCCCTTCTGTATGTATCATGTCTTCATCACTTTAATAACTGCCAACCTCCCAGACACTTGGATTTTTTGTGATTCAAAAAGTGTCTGAGATCTGAAGGAGACCCAATGCACAGGAAATCCAAAAGTATTGTCATACAATTGTGAGCAAGTAATATACTCATATAAGCCTATATAAAATGACTGAATATACACACTTAAAATACTTGTTTGTTTTAGCATTGTCAAATATCATCACAACACATAATCACAACTATGCAGACATTTTATAAAATAATACACCAAGTCTCCAACTTAAAAAGCCATTGGGCAGTGGAATATATTATTAATTAGTCTTTGCTGCTTTTAATAGTTATAGTCAGGGGCAGGGATGTATGAAGGTACTGCCAGTGTCATTAGGGTTCATATATATATTTGCATTCACTACAAACTAAATCACACTGTTCTCAAACTTCCCTGAACATTTTCTCAAATGTTTTCAGCAAAGAAAAAAAAAACTTTCTGCATCTGCATTGTTGTGAATGAGTATCAAACATGTCTATCTGAAAATGTCTACTTGAAACATGTCTATCTGAAACATGTCTACTTGAAACATGTCTATCTGAAAAATGACCTGCATTTGTAAATGGCTGATTTATGCTCTGCAACAAAACTGCCAAAAGTATTTTATGTCTTCTGGCATGGCCTGATGGTGATTGTTTAAATATGTTTAATTGCTTTTGTCACTGAGCTCTATTCATGCATTGTCCAATTTCCTTATGCTTGGTCTTATTGTTATGTCTATGGATGCTGTACACTCCAGAATGACTAAATGTTGCTGTGATGCTTGCAGTATGTGCAAAGAATAGCATGCTCCCAATATACAGAGTAAATCAGACTTCAAGAAACATTGCTGCCAATAGCAAAAAATCTTTAGCAAAGATGGTTTAAGTGTCATTCAAAGACAATGTGTAATAGCTTTTGTTCTTCAACTTGCATTTCTTTAATTAACCTAACTAAAGATAAATCATCTACATGCAAAGAGAATCAAGGCAATTAAGCAAGTAAAAATGTTTTCATAATCAAGGCAGTCCATCCCAAATAGATAAGATGGTTTATCAATATAATAAACTTCTAAACAATTATATTGTATCTAAGTATTAGCTATGCATACCTGTACAAAAACAATTAGGGACCAATTAAAAAATAATACTAAGGATATGGAAGCACATTTTTGTTTTTTTTTCTAATGCATCCAAATACATCTGCATCCAAGATATTTTTGTTTAGTTGGAGGCCAAAGTGTGTAAGGGTTGTTGTTTCCGATTGTTTATTTTGCTTGTGCATGTACTGAGTGGTTCAAATTAGGAGTTTTTGTGCATTGCACCAGTGTTTTTTGTGTCCTGGCCACTATTTATTCTAAATCTCCAAATTATCCTACTATTTGCAAAGTTTTACCTTTCATTGTGCATTTTAGATTGCGCTACTTTAGATAGGCAAAAAATTCTAAATTCCAGACAAAAACTCCAGTTCAAAAACACATAATTTTTGGCATATAATAAAAATTTGGGAATAAAAAATTTGTTATTTCCCGCTGCATTCTGTAATATGAGTTTTATAATGCAAGTAGAAAGTCTACCTTGTTTGGTATCATTGTAAACATACATTTGTCTACTTTTCTGTTTTCCAACCAATCTTGGTGTATTGTAAAATTTTATTGATGGCAGAGAGCATGGAAGTAGGGTACAACTTAACATGGCCAGCGGGGTTAGCTAGTTAAAAATTGGACATTTCATGTTGATTAAAATTTCTGGGTAGTTCTTGATTAAGACAATGAGTAATATATCACAGTTACCTTTACCAATTTTGATTGTGTTTTATTCACATTCAACAAACAAGTATCAATTTTTGAGACCCTTTTAATAAGAAAAAGTGGGATCCACACATGACCCCATGTTATAATTAAGTGTACAGGTTATCCGAGAATGCGTCAGTGTATTGTGTGATGGAGAGAAAGTTTGGATGGATGGATGATACTTACCACCCGTAACTCAAAAGAAGTGAAGAAAAAGAGAAGTGTAAAAGACCTCCAAAAAAGTACAATCAGGCCATGGTAGACTCCTGACCAACAGGTTACAATGACCAGGAACCCTTGGTCAATGTATTTGGTCTTGTAGCAAACATGTGCAGAAGTCACTACTTTTCTCTTAGACTTCCCAATGATATTTAAGTACCAGGAATTTTCAGCTTCTTTATTGCCATAAGTATAAATGATCCATAAAGTGTGGCCACAGAACATATTCCAGAGTAACTTATTCTGCAAAACCCACTTTTTTTAAGCCAACATTACCATGCCTGTTTAATTCCAAAATCCTTGTCTTGTCTTTAAGCGTATACCCTTGACATTAATTTGGTCTAAAATACAGTTATCAAGCAATAACAATTTTTGTTTCCTTTCAGTCACAGTAACCTTTGACCCCAAATTAAAAACAAACTTTTTCCTCTTCCAAAAAGTGCAAGTTATCCACATATTTTGGAGAGGGTACATGGTCAAGAATTTAAAGTGTTGTGCACCGACCATTTTCTTTCTTTCAATCAACCATAGCATTGACCCCTTTGACCCTAACTTCAGTACTTTCTTTCAATCAACCTTAGCATTGTTCCCTTTGACCCTAACTTTGACTTTCTTTCAATCAACCTTAGCATTGACACCTTTCAACCTAACTTCAGTACTTTCTTTCAATCAACCTTAGCATTGACCCCTTTGACCCTAACTTCAGTACTTTCTTTCAATCAACCTTAGCATTGACCCCTTTGACCCTAACTTCAGTACTTTCTTTCAATCAACTTAGCATTGACCCCTTTGACCCTAACTTCAGTACTTTCTTTCAATCAACCTTAGCATTGACCCCTTTGACCCTAACTTCAGTACTTTCATTCAATCAACCTTAGCATTGACCCCTTTGACCCTAACTTCAGTAAGATTCTTCCTTGGTGCAGCCATCTACAAAGTTTTGTCCAGGTCTGTAATGCAGAACTACAGAGATTGTTCTGATACCATGTTTTACTTTTTTTTTTATATCTCCCTTGACATTTCAATGTTTTAATCCAAAGCACTCAATGTATACATGTATAATAAAGCTTCTACTTAGTACTGGTATGTACATGTGTGTATGTGTGTGTGTGTGTGTATATGTGTGTGATTTGGTCTTTTAACCTAGCTTTAACAATTTTTCAGTCATCTCGATATGATGTCTGTAGTGTAGCAGTTTATAGTGATGTTTAGCACTGGGGCATCATGTTGCAGATATTTAGCATGATGTCCCACCCAGTTACATTATTCTGACACCAGGCCAACCAATCCTAACACTAACCTCTTAATGCTGAGTCACCTAGTGAGGCAGCTGTTGGTACCATTTTTATAAGTCTCTGGTACAACTTGGCTAATATTCAAACCTGCAACCTCACACATCCAAAGCATATGCTCTTACCACTAGCCCAACAGAGTGGTGTACTGAGAGAGCTGCATTGCATGTATTTAATATCAAAATGATCCACAAGTAGAAATTAAATAATTTATTATTCCTAAATAAAGCTTCCTTCTTTAATGCATCTTCATATATATATCCTGTATTGTATGTATGTACAGTACATCAATGACATGGATCCCCTGGAAAATGTACATGATCTCCAACTTCAGAGGGTACATTGAATTTGAAAGGGACAAATAATTTTTTGGTGAAGGTTTTAGAGGACCTGAGACAAAAATTATGCAATGCCAAGCTCAGAGTACAACATTACATGGATATAAATGGAAGAAAAAATATTTGTTTGTAATCCCAATCATTTTGCTCCACATGTACACAAGTAAAATGACTTCTGACTATTCAAAATGGATCCATAAATGTAGGATTAAAAGAGACCTCATATTACACCACCCACTTATTATTACTTCTGAAATGTTACCTAGGGGATTATAATCTAAATCTATTACATGTATTGTTATTTTGTGCATCCAGCTGCCACCAATGCCTACACAAAGTTGTGTTACAAAGTGTATTGGAAAAGGTCTCCATAATGACAATTACTGACACACTCCAAGTGTCTGTGATTTGGATTTTTAAGGTAGCTTTAACAATTTTTCATTCATATCACTGCAATGTCCTCAGTGTGGCAGTTTATAGTGAAGTCTAGTACTGGGGCATTATGCTGAATACATGTAGCATGATGTCTCACCCAGTCACATTGTCCTGACACCAGGCCGACCAGTCCTGACACTAACCTCTTAATACTGAGTTGTCAGGAGAGGCAGCTGCTAGTACCATTTTTATACATTTTTTGGTATGGCTCAGCCAGGGATTGATCCCACAACCTCCTGCATTCAATGGAGTGGTCTAAGGCAGTGGTCCCAAACCCCTGGGCCATGGTCCGAGAGCGGTCTGTGGATCAAATGGTACCGGGCCGCCTAAGGAATATTCAATTATTTCTATTTTATATACTGTGGTGTATTTCTCTCCGGTTTTTCCCCCTCATCGGGTTGCAGTAAAATTATCAAACGTTGACCAGTCCACATCGATAAATAGGATGGGGACCACTGGTCTAAGGGATTGAGCAGGGAAGGCAAAAAATGTCACCTCTCTTACAGTTCATCCATCCATCCATACTTACATACCAATTTTGCCATTCATTGGTATTCATTCATGCAAGCATACACACAGACAGACAGAAAGACAGGCATGTCTGCATGCATACATACATACATACATACATACATACATACATACATACATACATACATACATACATACATACATACATACATACATACATACATACATACATACATACATACATACATACATACATACATACATACATACATACATACATACATACATACATATATATGGTATCAATATCTCAAAGTTTATGTGCTGGGATACCATATATATTCAAATACATGATGGGTCTAAATTCAAATAACATAGACCATGAGGTGCCATTGTACCGTAAGATCAGCGTCAAAGTTCTTATTAATCCAAACAAACTTCATAGACCTGGATCGGCCATCGCATACAGTGCCAGCAGATTTTGATCTATGCAGGTTTTTGCTGCACTCAACGTATATACCATAATAATCTAATCTTTTAATTATTCAACGCCCAAATAAAATGATGCAAGCAAATATTGTGGAAAGATACAAAGTTGTAACATAACTGTTGCGCTGTTTTCATGCATGTCATTACCTGTAACAACTGAAGAACATAATCTTTACACCATCAATGATGTCATTCCTGAAGTGTAACCTCAATGTTGGTTTTTAGTTCTCACAAAAAGAACTTTTTTTAAAAGCAAATTATCTTTTTTCCAGACACACTCAATTTAAATATGAATCTGCACCATATGACTAATTATCTCCCTTTGTATAAAAAACATGTATGCACATGTGCAAGTTACATGATCATGTGCGCACGCATGCATTAAAAATTTCACAAGGCTCGTATTACAAATTCAGAAAATAATACTATTGAAATTCAGTCAGTGTATACTGCATTATACAAAATTTGCGAGTCTGACTATTTGTATCAACTCACCCTTCTTAGCTACCACTACTAAGAGTCCAGTTGGCAGGGTTACATGTGGCCTACTGATCTATATTTCCTCTTTACAGTGCATGTATGTGGTAGACACAAAACAACATCCATCTTTAAAAAGAGAAATCTTCAGCTTTCAGCTGTTTATTTCAGCATTTTTGTTCACATACATCTGTAGTTGTCAAGTTTACTTACAGATGTTAGGTCCACCTCATCATATTAGGTCATATCCAGTCATTACATAAAACATCTTTATCACAAACTAATTCCAGCTTTTACCCCTTTTGTAGGGCCTCAGAGTTTTTCCTCTAAATTGTGAAATGCAATCTAAAACTAGGCCAAGTGCACAGTCTATGCAATCCCAACTGACATACATACATTGAAAAACTCCAGCAGTCCACTAAATTTTTTTCCAAATGTGTCCTTCAGGTTTAAATGTAAGCTGTGCATGTGTATGCACATATGTGCACCAGTTCCTGCATTTTTTATCTGCACACAGTTCAATGTCTGCATGCATAATACAACACTGCACTGGTTCTATTTTTAACCCAATACAGAGATTCAAACATCTGAACAGGATTTACTCCTTCCACATAAGCAGTTACACTATTTGCACTGTTCATATCTTTAAGATTTGTATTATGTGTGCATTTGGGGGACACTTCTTTATGGCATGTATACAGCATACAGGTAAACATTGTATCCTGAATCATTTAGTGCCCAAGGTAACACAAAGGTACTTGACAAATCTAACATTTTCTGAAGCAGTGAAATAGCATGAGTTTACTGAATGTTTTTGTTTAAAAATGAAAATGTCACTGTCAATTATCACATTCTCCTCATTCACCCCATCCTAAATAATAATAATAATAATAATAATAATAATAATAATAATAATAATATCAGTTGGGCATAAAAGACAATAACAAAAGGCCCAAGTGGGTCTTATATTGCTCAGGCAGCTGACACCTGCCTCATAACAAATACAAAAACAGACAACAAAAATTTGGTATTGTAGGGTACTATATGTTGAAATGTGTTCCAGTGCTGTTGGTTGCATGGTTTTTATTTTTTTTTATATCTTTATCCTTATTTGATGGCACATCAACATAATTATCTAATATCAGTATGCAAAACTGAATGCCAGTCAATTTCATGGTGGGCTGGTGCAAAATATGAATAGCCAGTCTGTCTGGATTTGGATTTATATTTATAATTATATATTTTTTGTTCCATTTAAAGAAATGTCAAAAACCAACTGAAAAGTAAATATTGGTGATATGAAAAGATGAATAACCAGTGTTTAACCTGCATTTACTCAATGTTTGTAACTCTATTTGACTATTCTGTGTATATGCAATATCCTAAGATTCCTAATATGTATATGCAATATATCTTAAGATTCCCAAAGTCAATATATATGGGTATTTAGATGCCTGGAAGTCACTAGAAGCTGAAACATAGCCAAGGAAATCTGAACTATTCAATATGACAGTACCTAATGAAAATATGAATTCAGAATTCACCTGAAAACAGAATGCATGCTAAAACCATGACATACAGCTTGTTCAATTCATGAAAGATAGTCTGAGTTTCCTCAGAAACCTCCTACCCTAGAACAAAGCACACATCAAGGATGGTTTTCTTGCATTACATGACTACCACACCGAGACATGCTTTGTCTAGGTTGCAACAGCATCAAAAGGTTTATGGTCAATCTTCTCAGAATAAATACGTTGAGAATTATGTTTTCTTTGCTTCTTTTACATATAGTATGTAACTTTTTTATTATAATTTAAGTATTTTGTACAATAACTTGGAAAGATATTGTTTGTTGTTGATATCACATGAATTTTAGACCATTGATGTCATTGACATTTAGGTTATGAGATTTGTGTAGCCATGTGACCAGCAATGAAAATGGCAAGTACAATACTCCCAATTTCTCAGAAAATAAATCATTTTTCATGCAGGTAAGATTTGATGTAACATTCCTTTAGTTTGCTAGGCTGGCTGGCAAGTGGCTACCCTGACACTGCACATAGGTGGCAAATTCTAACTTTTCAATAGGCAATTTTTTTTAAACCTCAACAAAAATATCAAAATATCAAAAATCGGGTGGGAAGGGAATGATAATTCAGTAAATTTCATGTGAATCTCTCACAATGGAGCTCAAGTTACAGAATTCATTCCATACTCAAATGGTTTCATCATCATTTGTGTTAACACACAGAGCAATACTATTCATTTGGTATATTATGGAAACGGTGGTATGTGTGCATGTACCATAATTACACATGTTGGCCCTGAAGCTACAAATGAATTCATTTTCATATAGGTCTAAGTAGTTATAGGAGCTATTTTGTTAACACTACCATAACCTATCCATTAGACAAATTATATCATTAAGTAAAAATAAAATTAATTGAAAGAAAACCAGATGATGCAGATAATATTTAAATTATGCAAATTGCCTAAATTTCACTGAACTATAGGCACCAGACGGGAATATCATTCACTACGAATAGTTGAACAAACAATAACTTATGCTGAATTATGCTGATGTGGATGCATTTGATCCAGTTATAATGTAAGCAATCACCTGCATACCTAAATTCACGAGCATATTTACATTCAACACCAGAAAACCGCTCTGTTGGTCTAGTGGTTAGAGTGTCCGCCTTGGATATGGAAGGTCGCAGGTTCGGTCTCTGGCAGAGTCATACCAAAGATTTAAAAAAATAGTACTAACAGCTGTACTGCTTGGCACTCAGCTTTATGAGGTTAGTGTTAGGACTGGTTGGTATGGTGTCAGGATAATTTGACTGGGTGGGACATCATGCCACATGTCTTCGGCAAGATGCCCAATGCTAGACATCACTATAAACTGTCACACTATAGACATCATAGTAATATAACTGAAAAATTGTTAAAGCTACGTTAAAAATCTAAATCATACACACACACACTCATCTTTACAGGAGGGTACAGACATTGATGATGGATCAATCATGATTCTTTTTCATTATAATTCAGACTGATCATCAATGGTTGGATTATGATGTCCAACATCTGGATTGGTACGTGTAAATCTGCATTAGTATCCCGGTCAGCAATTTGGGTCCATTTTATGCTGAATTTAATAATATTTAACAATTCTGACATATAAATGTTCTCTTTTGTGTTTTTCTTTCTGTTTCATGTTCATTTTATAACTAACCATACAAAGGGCTTATATTCATGTTTACCTGAATTAACTATAATTCTGTCTTCTTATATGATGAAATGTTGTACCAGTTGGTTATAAACAGGATCTGTCATATTTTGAGGATACTAGTCTTGTGGGCTTGCAGGGGTCCAACATCAAAAGGCATTGATGCTTTTTGTCAGTTGAGTGTTTTTTCTGAGATAAAGTAGCTCAAATATTGTTACATCTTTAACAGCAGATCAGCAATACTTTAAAATTTAAATTTATAAACCCTGTATTCTAGAATGTTTTCAACTTTGGTAAAATTACCTTTAGTTGATTTTGAGAAGAATTTGTTTAATGTTTTTCTATTTTTAGTACTGGTGACCATATTTGATGGTGGGAAGCTGGGTGGCCAAGTGGTCATTTGCCTTTATTCATCATTGCTATCTCACCTCTGTTCATTTGGGTATGAGTCTTAGGCAAGCATGTGGGCATGTGAGAAAGCTTGTCAGTAGTTACCCTCCGATAAGATGTTCTTGCTGGGTTTTCCCAGCCTCTACCAGTTTATCAGTTATACTGACCAGCATGTATAGTCTATCATTGTGCTAAAAAATGGCAATAAATCCACAACAACATATATGATGTCAGATTGTCATTACTTATATAAAGTGTGAGGCCTTCATGGCAGAATATTGTCTACAAAATGTGGTTGAAACTGTTTATTTGATTTTAAGAAAAATTTAAAATATCAATTGCTGATGGTCTCATAGAATACATATACTCAGCATGTTCACATAACTAAAACCAACCATTTATTTTTTGTTTTGTTGTTTTGTTTTCTAATCTGAAATTTTTATAAAAGTTGGATTTTGTTTGAATATGTTTTATAACATTCCATTTGGCTACTGCAACATGAGTAAAAAAATGTGATTATATATATATATATATACATATATATATATATATATATATATATATATATATATATATATATATATATATATATATATATATATATATATATATATATATATACAAAACAGTAGTTGTGTCAAGTGGATAAAAAAGGAAAGTTTGATACATGGTTGGAATATGTTGAGTCTCAGGCTAAGATGTTTGTTCCTACACCATATCAAATGAGTTCTTTCATTGATTCAGAACAAAATTGCTCATATGGGTTTTTTATTTGCTATATATCCTCTTTTTAGTTGCACATTCTTTTCAACATCTGTAATGTAAAATTTTATCACTGTGAATTTGGTCTCTGGTATTTTATATAAGATCACAACCACTGAAAAGTCCGCATGTGATGCATATAAATTGAGCTAGGCCTAGATATATATTGAGTAATTCAATCATCATTCTGTATGCATTGCTGGGATGGTGATTTAATCTTTAAGCATTGAATGCTTTATACATATTGTAAGAAATATATGAATTGATTTGTACTGCATTCATAGGCAAATGGATTTTTCCTTACTTCTTGAACAGAACATAGGTTTTGAACCGGTATGTGACTCTTTCTTCATAAAAACATACCGAATACTCTACTTCCAAGCAACTTTTACAGAATATCAGTTCTTAATTACATTCAAATTTTATGCAAAAAGCTTATTATTTTACAATGCATTCAAACTCTTTATTATTATGTTTTCATTACAAGAAATTATCGGTGCATTGAATTTACTGGTTATAATTTAAGCATATATTGTAAAACAAAATGAAAATTCGGTCCCTCTCTACCATGCATACTTCATTTGTAAGAATCATTTGGATATTTTTCAACAAGAAATGATGAAAAAGTCTCAACAACAACATTGAAAGAAGACATAATTCTTCTAACAATGCATAATACTCTAAATAAATGCCACTCTCTGATATTTTACCTTCATGTTGCAAATATTTGTTAGTTTTATCTTCGATAGACTAAACAATTTTGATTCCTCTACAATTTTAAGAGACAAACTGTAAATCCCTCCAATTAAACCTGCTTCTAAAAATCTAAAGATTATAATTCCACAGTCCATCTTTTTGAAACTCTGAAGCCAAAATGGATTTTAGTATTTTGGTATTTTAGATGATTGTCATTGGGAACTAACATGGGGTAAAGATTACTCCAAACATGAGTTGTTTCTAACATGAGATGACTCCTCAAGTCTTTCTTACTGTGTCTGGATTTTTTAAAATTACAATACAAGATTTCAGCAACAATGTACTCTCTCTCTTTGTCTCTGTCTGTCTGTCTGTCTGTCTGTCTGTCTGTCTGTCTGTCTCTCAGGAGTAGTCATTTAAAATTACAATACAAGATTTCAGCAACAATGTACTCTCTCTCTTTGTCTCTGTCTGTCTGTCTGTCTGTCTGTCTGTCTCTCAGGAGTAGTCATTTAAAATTACAATACAAGATTTCAGCAACAATGTACTCTCTCTCTCTCTCTCTCTCTCTTTGCCTCTCTGTCTCTGTCTCTGTCTCTCTCTCAGGAGTAATATTTTGAACAAACATCATATACTGATTGGCAGGTACAATTATGCTATGGCAGATCAGGAACTTTGTTATTTGCAGTTTGACTTGACTTATAAGTGAGTATATAAGGTTAACAGTAAGTGAACAAATATTTTTGAGAAAGGCTAGACTTATGCATAAAGTTTCAAACAAGATGGTTCCATTTTATCTCAGTGAACTATATCATGCTAAAAAGCAAGACAACACTCCCATTTTAAGATTAATTTCAGCTTGCCATCTTTTGCATTACAATGCCAAATAAAGGACCCTTTATGAAATGTTTTAAATTTTCCAGAACACTAATCTGGAAGAGAATACCAAATTTTTTTTTTTAGATAAAGTGCAAATATAAATGTTTTTAATTATTCAATGGATTAAAAGTTGAGTTTTGTTTCATTTGAGAAATGCAGTACAACTTAAAGTATATATTTCAGTTCTTCCATTTTTATCTCTCACCATTTTTTGTACTGAATATACACAATGTACCAAGCAGAAGAATATGCTTGTCTGTTCATTATATCCATATATAAATCTATCTTACATTTGTTTCTTCTATGAACTTGTATAAAATGAAACATAACTTTTATTCACAATAAATTAAGTTTTATGTTCCTTTCTTTATTGGTTGTGTACCTATGTACTAAAATATGCATGTAGTAGTGAAACAGAAGGATGATTAGTTTTATGTAATTGTGTCTCCCACTTTAAATAAAGTTTTATTATATTTATTATAGATACTGCACTTGTTGCCACCTGGATAGATAATTTTTTTTCAAAGGTATGAAATATTTAATCTAAAAAACAAATCTCTCTCTTTGTCTCTCTGTCTGTCTGTCTGTCTATCTGTATGTCTGTCTTTCTCTCTCTCTCTCTCTCTCTCTCTCTCTCTCTCTCTCTCTCTCTCTCTCTCTCTCTCTCTCTCTCTCTCTCTCTCTCTCTCTCTCTTTCTCTCATTGCTCATCTTCCATTTCCATAAGCAATCATTGTTCCCTTTTTTTAAGACATACCACAACTGTGAACATTATGCATAATAAAGTACCAGACACCCTGGATCTATAATGTATTACATCCTTATCTGACACTATATTACACAATTACTGATAATCACTTGCTACTTGAAAAATTTGACTTAATTTAAGTTCCTGGCTAATGGGAAGCAATGATAATGTGATTTCACATCATTAATTAGTAGATTTTTTAAAAATGTAATATTATGACAGAGACTTGATGGAAAAATCCTTAACATAGATCTATCATAGGTTTTTCCAAAACTGAACAAAGAAAATTCAAATGAAGTTTTAACTGCTCAGTTCACTAATTTGAAATAGAGTTTTCACTCTACCTGATGAAAAGTTTTATCTTCCTGGTTAGTACTTATTTGTATCCCCATTACATATGAAAAGATCCACCTTCACTGCTTATGCCTTATCATATAGTAAGAATATTGCAAATAAAACAGTTTTAGCATCGTCTTACATATACTTCTAAACATGTTCACATAAAAAAATCATGAGTATGATTTTATTTTTCTTTTCATCATGCACACCTTACACCAGCTTATATCTGCATTTATTATATTTTACTAGGAAATATTCTTTCACGAGAGAGAGAGAGAGAGAGAGAGAGAGAGAGAGAGAGAGAGAGAGAGAGAGAGAGAGAGAGAGAGAGAGAGAGAGAGAGAGAGAGAGAGAGAGAGAGAGAGAGAGAGAGAGTATACAATTACACAACTGCATTTTTTCACCAATTTCTGGTGCAAAGACATGCCTATGTGTTCTGTGTTCTTAATTAGAATTTTAATTTTCTTCAATCATAAATTTAAGAAGGGTTAATGGCAGCTAAGAGGTTTATTTTGCTTTCCATTATGTGTCAAATGAGAATTTTATGAATTTTGGAATCTCCAACCAATTGTCAAAAGTAGACATGGCCTGACTTTCAGGTGATAATAATTCCCTTTGATGTATACTATAATTTTAACAGTACAAAACAGATGCTACAATCAAGCTTTAAACTCAGTCATATTGCAGTATCAGAAATGACTACAGTAAAGCAGAAAACCAAAGTTTTCAGTAATTGGAGACAATTTCATTTCAAACCTGGAAATATTACTTGTAACAAAGGTGTAAAAAGTGTGAAAAATGTGGAAAAGGAAGTCACAACATAAAAGATATTTTGAGGGAAAACACAATATTGTTGCCACCAAACGCTCACCCTGAATAATGCCCTGGTACTAACAAAAAGGAAATTTTGGTGCATTAAAAGTTCCTAACACCAAAGATTTTCACACAGATCGACATGCAAAGCAACTCCAGGAAAAGGAGGTCAATATAAATTCATCATTATAATTCATTCTTACAAAAGAGGTCATCATTCAGTTTGTGATTCTGCAAGCACTGAAAACAAAAACAATGAATAATAATAAAAAAAAAAATGATTTCATTCAAAATACAGCTGACAATATATTGCTCAAATATCCTTTATTCTGAGATATGGTTCTTTATACTGTCCACATTCTAAATATATCACAGATGGTCCATGGGAGGTAATCTATCCATTTCAACTGCTGTCTTGCTACAGAGAGTTGTAAATTATGCGACAAAATAGCTAATACATTAAACAAACGCATGTTAGATCTTCAAGCTAGGAGGTAAAAAAATGTGATAATTGATCCAGATATTATGTGCTACTTAGCATGAAGTTTGCTTTCCTTATTTATTTGCATTCTCACTTGTGTCTGCACTAAACTGCTCCAAAATCATCCTCTTTTTGTAAATTATCCTCTGTATTGCAATTTCTCATAAATGACAGTGAAATGAATATGCAGTTGTCATGGCTACACACTATGCCTTTCCTGTAGGGATTTTACCTCTATTTCCCATTTAACTTTAATATTTGATATATTAAAAAATAAAATTAATTTCATGATCACACTGGCACACAGAAACACACATGCTCTATTCATTTGAGTTAGAGGATTTTTTTTTTAGCCTTGAAAATTACTGTTCCACAGCCTTTTTATATTAACTTCATGGTGCTAAACAAGGTAACCCCATGATCAGTACAAAATAACACTGCCTGACATCATTAGAAAATCGAATACTCGATACTAAAATGAAAATAATTAATTTCTTGTCAGTGACTATAAATATATGGATTGAGTTTAATGAAATTAATATTGCAACAAAACTGAATCCATTTACTACAATATTAACTTTATTTAATGCAAATGACATAATTAGTTGCATGGAACTAATCCTCCTTGTTGCTGTCTATTCTATACATATTTACATTCCAAATATATGTACAGTTACACACAATATTTACATTCAAAATACATGTACAGTTATACACAATATTTACATTCAAAATACATGTACAGTTACACACAATATTTACATTCAATGTACATGTACAGTTACACACAATATTTACATTCAAAATACATGCACACAGTTAAACACACACATACACACACATACACACACACATGCACAAACACACAAACACATTGATAAGAAGCTATAATTATACAGGTACATAATAAACAAAACATTTAGATGAGCCTAAGAGAAAGGTTAGCAAATTTATACTTTTAAGTTGTAATGTATATGTCAAATTGAATAAGTCTTTAAATTATAACTAAATGCATTTTTATTTATACTTTCTCTAATTTCCTTTGTGATTCTTTTCCAAATTAGTGATCCTAAATATTTAAAACTTTTCTTGAAGAGTTCTTTATTTGGTTTTGGAATTGAAAGGGTGGTTAGCTGAAAATGATCTTAAATTGGCAGTCTTGCCTGATTTTATAGTATGAAATAGTTTATTGAGATGTAATGGGGCCATGTTGTTTGAAACTTTGTGCATAAGTCTACCCTTTCTCAAAAATATTTATTCACTTACTGTTAACATTTTAATATCATTCACTGAATTTGGACTATTTTCAGCAATATCTAATTCTAGTCTGCAAGCTTTTTTGCAAGCAGAATAATTTATAAATATTCTTGTCAGAAGTGTATACCCAGATAACATTACATTAGTCATGGTATGGATGCATATAATGTTTATAATAAATTAATTTATGTTTAATTGATAAATATGGCTTTATCTTGTTAACCAGCTACATACATTAATTTGTAATGACTTGATTTGAATATGATTGTTTAATTGCAAATTGTTGTCAACAGTCATCTGAAGGATATTGTCATGGTAACCATTTGTAGGCAAATTTCATTGAACTTAAGATTCAAATTCTTATTTTGCTCTCTTTTGTCTGGTAGCAAACATTACTAGTTTAGTTTTGTCTGCATTTACATTCATGCCATTTTCTATACATCAGGAATCTATTCTAAGTAAGGATATCTGAATGGAGACCTCTAGAATTGATTTTAGCTTTTAGCAGATCATTTATGAAAATGAGAAAGAGGAGTAGGCCTAAGACTGATCCCTGTTGTACTCCACATGTAATTGGTACTAATGGTCTGATACCTAAGGGAACAATTATTATGCAATCTCATGCTCATAATCAAACTTATCCAAGATTTTGATATAAAACTATTTAGTATGTTTTATTAGTATAACTGGGTGACAAATATTCTCTGTCTGAAAAAGTAACAATTTCAGTCAATCAGATACAAGTTATTGTATTAACTATGAACTCAGCAAATCAAATACAAGTTTGGTTGGGCTATATGCTGGTCAGTATAAACTAGCACATCAGCTACTTCACAGCACTGAAGCAAAAGAGTGAAGTTCAGTGTCTAAAGACAAATCATGGATGCTAAACCAGGTTGATTTAATTAATATTCAAACCAATCACCTTTGCAGCATGCTATCACCTATTTGCTATAGCTCCACAGATCTCACTTATTACAGAACCTATAAAAAGCAATGATGATATCAATTTATTTATTATGCTGTAGAAAATTCAGATTCAAATTCATTCTCATTCTCTGTCAATCAATCACCTCATAAGATGAATAGATCTTGCTCATTATCAAATTCATACATCACGGTAATGACAAATGGCTCTTTAACAAATTGAAAACTTTTAAAACTTTAAAATCTAAAGTAGGGTCTATTCTAGAACTTCAATTTTTGTGGAGATAGAAAAACTGGCACCAGTTTCTAAATAAATATGGGATGCAATTAAGAAATAAAGGTTGAGTTTCTACGAGTTTCTTGACAAGTTCAGCCAATAAAATTCAAGATCATGTTATTAATACATATAAAATTTGCTCATAATTATTATAAACATTCAAGATTTCGATATCAGTCTAATTACAAAGTTTGATCAAAATGATATCAAAACTGCAACCTCCAGAGTGTTAACAAGTTGAGCTAACAGATTCAAGAATCACTCACAAATGTATGCAAATCTCAGTCATATTGAAATAAAATTACCAAGTCTGATTAAAATCAGGTCAAAAATACAGCATCTTTTGTGGAATGAACTCTGCTGATCATATGCCAAACTGTCTTATTAATATGCATAGATCTGACTCATAATAAAATATCTTGTTTATAACTGATATCAAATATACCTAAAATCTTGCTTATAACTGGTATCAAACATGCCTAATATTTTGCTTATAACTGGTATCAAACATACCTAAAATCTTGCTTATAACTGGTATCAAATATGCCTAAAATCTTGCTTATAATTGGTATCAAACATACCTAAAATCTTGCTTATAACTGGTATCAAACATGCCTAATATTTTGCTTATAACTGGTATCAAACATACCTAAAATCTTGCTTATAACTGGTATCAAATATGCCTAAAATCTTGCTTATAACTGGTATCAAACATACCTAAAATCTTGCTTATAACTGGTATCAAACATGCCTAATATTTTGCTTATAACTGGTATCAAACATACCTAAAATCTTGCTTATAACTGGTATCAAATATGCCTAAAATCTTGCTTATAACTGGTATCAAACATACCTAAAATCTTGCTTATAACTGGTATCAAACATGCCTAATATTTTGCTTATAACTGGTATCAAACATACCTAAAATCTTGCTTATAACTGGTATCAAACATGCCTAATATTTTGCTTATAACTGGTATCAAATATACCTAAAATCTTGCTTATAACTGGTATCAAATATACCTAAAATCTTGCTTATAACTGGTATCAAACATGCCTAATATTTTGCTTATAACTGGTATCAAACATACCTAAAATCTTGCTTATAACTGGTATCAAACATGCCTAAAATCTTCCAGATACAAGTCCACATTCCACTTCTGATCAAAACTGGATCAGAAATATGGCCTTTTTTGTTGTGGCTTACAGTCACAGATGATAATGCTATTATAATAACAATAATAATAATGTCTTGCAACTGCTGTGAAAAATGCAACATATTTTAGAACTGACATGTAACAACTGCATGTGCAACGAATACCAGAGAAAAGTATGTTTTTTCATTTATTTAGAAGATGACAGAAAGGGCAAGACTAGTTGTGGTTACAAAGGCTAAATCCTATTCAGGTTGTCATGACATGATGCATTTGGACTGTAATAGTAGTTCCAAATGAAAAAAAAGAATTCTAAGATGTCTGGAGAAAAGTCATTAACCATGTTTAACTCTTTGTTTAGCAATTCTCTACATCACTTCTAATGTGTTGGATACATTCATCTTACTAAACTACTAGCAACTAAAACCCAATGCTTAAAATTACAGTTGGTCTATATGCCAAGTGCCAAGGCATCCATCACAGGAAACATGCATTAGAAAATATCTCAGCCCTTCTGGCCAATGGTTAATCCTGTATTTAAACAATATATTTGAATTACCCAGTGTGCACACAACAAAAGTCTAAGGTTGCAAATGAAATACAATTGGTCTCTTTTTACTCTGCCTACTCTGTTTTAAATTTAAATTGTGAAAATTTGAAGAAAACTTTTGTTTAAAAATCTACAGAATGCTCTGTCTTATTTGGTCAGCTGTCATAATGCATAAAAACTGCAAATTGTTAGGGAAGGAAAATAACAGGTCAGGGTGACCTTCATTTCTTTGTTGTTAGTAGTTACACAGCTGCATATACAAGTATATAAAAAATGTGCAAACACAACTTTATGTAACTTCTGGAGTATAAAGTAGGTCACTGTGACCTACTCTTGACCATTTTCAGATTAATATATTCATAAAGTGTCATGATTGTACTTACAACAGTGTTGGAGAAACAAAGCAATATGCAACAATTTTCAGTGATCACTGTTAGTCACTTTTTCTTACTTTTGCCCAAGTTAAGTACCTTCGTCCAAGATAAATTTTTAGGACTGCATAAAAGATAGTGTCAATGAAACAGAAGTAAATGCAAAACTTAAATAATTACTAAAGACCATTTGCTGACTAGTACCCTCCAAGATTAATGCATTCATAGAGTTTCATTACTGTATACATATACCTAACAGTGCCAGAGACAATGACCTAAATTCAAACTAAGACATCAACAGAGCATGACAGCTAGGTCACTCTAGCCTGCTTTTACCTTGATTATTCAACACATACACCCATCAAGTTTCATGACTGCATAAAAAAAAAAACTGAAAGACAAACTAAGCTAAATGCAAAAACATGAAATAACCACTGAAGCATGAAAAATATGATACCAAGACTTAATTGCCAATCACTGGAGCAAGAAATATTGGCCCATATGACCTGCTTTTGCCTTTGGTAACCAACAAACCATTGCAAAATATATGAATCAACTACTCACAAATGACTGGGGTCATGACAATCACACACAGAAATAATTTTGTTCTTTATGCTAACAGAATCTTCAAACTCTGGAACTTTCACTATTATCCAGGACTCACCTGATCCTTTTAAGAACTTGATTGTCAGAACAAGTTTCAAAGCACTTTTTACCATATGCTTTAAATAAATTCAAGGACATCTGATTGTTAATATAAAAAAAATATTTCATAACTTGAAATGACCTTGTGGAATGCTTAGCTGTACCTTAGAAAGTTTGTTAAAAACTTTCAATACATAATTTTTATTGCAACTATTTGCCAACTGACAGTAGTTCATTTTTGTGGAAATGATCATTTTGGTTACTTTATTTCTCCAAGTTTTGGAATGTTCTTGTTGATCAACATATTTGAAATAATCACAGAGTTTTCATGACATCTAGAATGTCCAGAGTCAACCAATCTGGCTGGAAGTCCAATTTTACTGTATATGTTTTCAAATGTATATGTTTATCAACCACCTGTTAAAAAGACAGGTATATATTATCAAAACCATCATCCACATCATAAACGTAGATACTATACTCCAAGGAACATTACTGAGGTCTTCCAAAAATGTGCCTCCAACATAATGCTTTAATGACCTATATGTCATGGTTTTATGAGTTTTGGAGTTTTGCAGCTGTTGTTAAGCTAAATTCTCAGGATAGGAAAATATAGAAGGGATTACTAATGCCTATTGGGACCTTGAGTGGCTGAGTAGTCTAAAGCCTCTCCTTTATGGATCACTGCCACCTCACTTCTGTCTACATGGGTTGAGTCTAAGATTGGTGAATTTTGATAGGTGAGAAAGCTTGCCAGTAGCTTTTCGTGGGTCAGTGGTTCTTTCCACTGATTTCCTGGTTTCTTCCTCCACCATTAATACTGGCTGCCATGTATCATGTGCTGAAGAATGGTGTTAGGCCTGGGAACAATAACAACAATTAATACCTATTCTTTGAATGTGCATTTTTCACGTTTTCTTCTGTATTTGAAAGATATTAATAATCTATCAGAGTTTTTGAGTAATCAGTTTCTTTAAGCTTCTGCAAAATTCAACCAGTTTCTATAACCAGTAGAGTTTCCAATGTTTGTCTTAAAACAGTATTGCAATTGTGTCTCACCAACAGAGCAATATCTTTATAATACCTGTTGCCAGGGTGAAGCACTTCACAGTGGGTGGCCATGTGTCAATATTGACAAACAGTCAAGGCATTTGATTTTAGTGGTTTTTCTGCATGCATCAAAAGCCATGCCCAGGTTCAAATAATTTATAACACCTCCCTAGTTTTTTTATCTGGCTTTTTGAAAGTGCCATTTTGGTCCCTGTCATAGTTTTTAATTAATAGATTTACCTTTGAGAACTGGAACATGTTCATTTATTGCATGTGAAATTCTCTTTTTGTTTAAATGGATTTGGTCCATAGCCATGTTGTGTTCAAGGGACAAGTCATACTTTATAACAAAGGCATTTTCAATGTCAATCAGTTTGTGTTCCATCCATCAATAGGTGTTTTATTAATGCATTCAGGTTTTGAACATCATCATCAATTCTTGGAGAAATTGTTGGAATGAACACCATGCAATCTGGGTTTTTAAAGCAGATGTTATTTGGAGTATGCATATTGTTTAGATCTCATTGTTGTTGTAAATATCATTACCTCCAACACTGATGATAATGTTATGACACTAAGAAAGGTCAATTTCTCTAATTACATGAAGAATATGATCAGTTGCCACCTCATGACTTGACTTTGACCCAATTTATAAGACCTCTTTCACTGATACATTGAGTCACTGGTCAGCAGTGTTCCTTTCATGAACATTTCCTGATGGTTTGGGACACTTTTTTTCTTTTATGAGAAGAATCACAGGTACTGGAAGAGCCACATGATTCAAAGATTTCCATCTTCGATGTGAAAGAAACTAATGGTGCCAGATGATCATAGGGCAGCTTTATCCAACAACACATGTAAGTAACAAACCAAATTTTTAAAAAAATTGTATTATTTTAAAGAAATAAACCAAGAAATATTTTTCATACTAAGTATGTTTATTATATACCAAACAAAAAAGAAAGGTACTTCTACTTAAAAAAGACAACATCTCTACAAAATAAGAATAAAATAAATTAATCTGATGATTCTGGCATGAACAGTCCTTGAGGCTGAACCTAAGTCAGTGAAGCATGAACTATGGTTACAGTGACCAATTTTGGGACAAATTGAATACCTCATCAAGATGACACCAAATCTCTTTGTATAATGATGTACTACAGTATGCTACCTAAGCTAGTACATACAAACTTTATCCAAAGGTAGTGAGGCATGAAATATGAGTCAATTAACCTACTTTTTATGAGGAAGTGGTACTCATCGAAGATGCATCATTTCATTATTTCATGAACCTAAGTTGTCCTTATGTACTCTATATCATTATACCTTATATTTTATATATTTGCCTGTGCAGATGTAGGTAACTGAGAATAAGGGAAATTAGGTTTTATACTATTTGTGATAACTTCATAAATACAGACTTTATTATTATTATTATTATTATTATTATTATTATTATTATTATTATTATTATTATTATTATTATTATTATTATTATTATTATTACTATTATTATTATTATTATTATTACTATTATTATTATTATTATTATTATTATTATTATTATTATTATTATTATTATTATTATTATTATTATTATTATTACTATTATTATTATTATTATTATTATTATTATTATTATTATTATTACTACTATTATTATTATTATTATTATTATTATTATTATTATTATTACTATTATTATTATTATTATTATTATTATTATTATTATTATTATTATTATTATTATTAAGTTTAACAGTATAAATACATGCTGCAAAAAAAGCTGTTTGGTCATGAACTAAACACAAAAGCTTGTAAAATACAAAATCTAGATTACAATCATTTTTTTGTGGCAAGAGTTTGGTACAAAGAGGTGCTTGGAATCAACAGGTACATGAAATCATCAAGTTTGTGGTAAGGGTGTGGCACTGTCAGGTACATGGAATCATGAAGTTTGAGGTAAGGGTGTGGTACTAAGGAAGGTGCATGGAATCATCTAGCTTTTGTCAACAGTGTGGTAGTAAGAGTGCATGGAATCATCTAGATTGAAGTAAGTGTTTGATACTACAAGACTGCATGGAATCAACTAGTTTGAAGTATATATTAGTATGTGATACTGAGACAAGTTTGAAGTGTGTGATACCATGATAGGTGCATGGAATCATCTTGTTGAAAAGTAAGCCTGTTATAATGAGAAAGGTACAAGGAATCTTTAAGTTCATAGAAGTGTCATTAGAGCTTATGTTGAATTGTGTGTGTAAGTGT
Source organism: Potamilus streckersoni (assembly GCA_016746295.1). Taxonomy (NCBI): domain Eukaryota; kingdom Metazoa; phylum Mollusca; class Bivalvia; order Unionida; family Unionidae; genus Potamilus; species Potamilus streckersoni. The sequence goes on along the minus strand of JAEAOA010000698.1, from coordinate 1,313,559 downwards.
GTGTGTGTGTGTGTGTGTGTGTCTGTGATTTAGATTTTTAATGTAGCTTTAACAACTTTTCAGTCATATTGCTATGATGTCTGCAGTGTGACAGTTTATAGTGATGTCTAGCACTGGGGCATCTTGCCAGACATGTAACATGATGTCTCATCCAGTTACATTATCCAGACATCAGGCCAACCAGTACTAACACTAACCTCTTAATGCTGAGTGCCAAGTGAGGCAGCTGTCAGTACCATTTTTTAAAGTCTTTGGTATGACTTAGCCGGGGTTTGAACCTGTAACCTCCTGCATTTAAGGCAAACTCTCTAACCACTAGGCCACTGAAGCAGTTCCCTGGTGTTGAATGGACATATGCTAATGAATTTATGTATGTTTTTAACCATGCTGACATTAAATAAAGCTTATTTTATATGTGTGGTATTAGGAGGTGTGATAATTGTGGGATACTAAAAAGGTGCATGGAATCATCTAATTTGATGATTCCGGCATGAACAAATATTGACAAAATAAATTTACTGTAATCAAAGTAATTGAAACATTAAATAAAAGTCACAGTGATCTAAATTTGTGATGAGGTGTGGTACTCATCAAGATGCATCCCCTCACCAATAGCAGAATTTATACAGTGAGCACAAATCAGCTAAATCCAAATGTATAAATTATATGTATGCATGCTGCATATGCAAAATCACTAGGTGCTGTAGGGACCTATATCTTCTGGATCCTGATGGTATCAATCTAATTACTTACAAAGAGAAGATTCTTGAATGATGGGCAGATCATTTTGACAGTGTCTTGAATTGCTCTTCATCCATCAATGAGGAAACCATCAACAGTCTCCATCAATTGCCCATCAACGAAGCACTGGATAACCCTCCAACCTTGCTTGAGACACAAAAAACGTTTCATCTGCTATCCAGTGACAAAGCTCCTGGCTCAGATGTCATCCCAGCAGAAGTCTACAAGGAAGGGGTACAACCCTGATTTAAAGGCTCCACAAACTGTTCTTGCTGATGTGGCAGCAAGAGACAATCCCTCAGGAATTCAAAGATGCTTCCATAATCCACCTATACAAATGCAATGGAAACTGACAGGCCTGTGACAACCATCACTGTATTTCCTTGCTCTCAATCGGAGGGAAGATACTCACCAGAATCCTACTGAACTGCCTCACTATGCACCTTGATCAGGAACTCCTGCCAAAAGTGTGGATTCCCAAAAAATGTGGGACTATTGACATGGTGTTAGCTGCAAGGCAGCTGCAAGAGAAATGTCAAGAGCAAAACGCTGTCCTTTTCTCCATCTACATCAACTTGACAAAGGCGTTTGATACTGTCAGCAGAGAAGGATTATGGAAGGTAATGGCCCAGTATGGATGTCCAAAAAAATTTATATCCATGGTTCAGCAATTCCACGAAGGCATGAGTCCAGGAAAATGGAGTCATCAGAACCATTCCCAGTAACCAATGGCACAAAACAGGATTGTGTTCTGGCACCAACACTGTTCAATCTTTTTTTTCTCCGCCATCTGACTAATGCTAGAGACAGAGATGTTGGAGTTGGCATCAGGTACCATACAGATGTAAAACTGTTTAACCCCTGGAGGCTACAAGCGAAAACCAAGGTTATGACAGACAACATCAGGGAGTTCTTATTTGCCAATGATGGTACCCTCAATGCTGGCTCAGAAGCAGAACTACAATGCAGTGTTGACAAGTTCTCCAGTTCCTGCACAAGCTTTGGTCTCACCATCAATGCTAAGAAGAATGAAGTACTGCATCAGCCAGCCCTGGGAAAGCCAAACATCACCATCAAAAGCCAAAATTTTCAATGTAGTGAACCACTTCAACTACCTTGGCAGCTCAGTTTTATAGAGTGTCACCATTGATAACAAGGTGAACCTCCACATTGCCAGAGCCAGTGCAACTTTTGGCATTTTGTTATGCAAATGTATGGAATAGAAGAGGCATCAGCATCACAACCAAACTAAAGGTCTACAGGGCAGTTGTACTCCCCACATTACTCTGTGCATGTGAAATGTGGATGGTGTATCAACGCCATGCCAGGAAGCTGAGCCACTTTTATTCTATAAGCCTCAAGAAAATAATCAATATCAAATGGCAGGACAAAGTCACAGTCACAGAGTTAGCCAAAGCAGGTGTCCCCAGCATACACATCATCCTGATGCAGTCCTAGCTATGCTGGGTGGTACATGTATGCATACCAGACCACCGGCTGCCTAAGAGACTCTTCTATGGTGAGCTACAGCAAGGACAGAGATACCATGGAGATCAGAACAAATGCTTCAAAGACAAATTGAAAGCTGCATTGAAAGTGTTCTACATAAACCCTGACTCATGGGAGCAAACAGCTATCGATCGAGTCACTTGGCATTCCTATCTGCACAAAGGCTTCAAGCTGTTGGAATCAAGCAGGAAGGAGCTAGAGATAAAAAGGCAAGTCAGAAAAGCATGTGCCAGCTACCCTCCTGGAGATGTCCCACTTATCCTATGTCCATTCTGCAACCGAACCTTCCATGCAAGAATTGACCTTATCAGCCACCTGCACAGAACAGAACCAGCCCCTCCAACTCATGTATGACTAGAATGGTCTTCGTTGACTCAATGGACGAACAACAGCAACAGGTGCTTTAAAACCTACCCAACCCATATTGTCACACCTCCTGGATACTCACCACTGTATTATAATGCAGTTCCCAAAAATAAATGGACAGTATATAGGTTTTGCTTACATATGTACCTATTTGCATACCTATATCTATATGCATTTCTACAGTTTAAATAAGGAAATGAAAACCTGGAACCAAAGAGTTGCAAAGTGAGTGAGTAACCATTTTTCTCATATGCACCTAATGACTCTATACTACCTAGTTGACATTTGCGAATGGAAAATATTCTGTCCAGTAAATTCAGTCTGCCAGTGATTTATGTAGGAAAATTGTGTACATTTTTCTGTACAATCTGACAATTAAATGAAAAATCTGCTTATGCAGGAAATGCACTCTGCTTTTAAAAATATTGCAGGAACAATAAATTATTTTCAATCAAATTCACATGTCAAAATGGATTGGAAAAAAGTTATTTATCACACTGGATTTTATTATCAAAGTTGAAACAAGATGTGAAGCAAAGGCAGAAACAAGTCATCATATTTGACAATTACCTTAAAATCTTTAAAGTGCCTTGAAACAAATTTAATAGATGTTTCACTTTAATTGCTGTAATTATATTTTTAATAATTCATCATCTAAATCTTTTGATGTTGCTTTTTAAACACTTTTTTAAAAAATGTTTTTATACAACATGTAATGGATTTATAGCTTTTATAAAAATTCTGATTTCTTCCTTTTGGAAATTATCATCATCAAAAGCTGATGATCTGAACAAATTTCCAAAGGATCAAAAACAAGGGAAATTTGACAAATTTCAAAATTTAAAAACAATTGTCATAAAAATTCTTTGACATTCAGTTTGAAAATCAGAGCTTTAAATTAGTTATCATCTATCAAAACACAAGAAATCAATGAGATTTTGAATCTTCATTTTGATAAAGGTCAAGATACAAATAAAGATAAAAAAAATGGCCCAAATTGGTCTTTATGGAGGCTAACATACTATAATGTTTATCTGCAATTTTGGTTATTATACCATGTATTTTGACCATACGACTTCCAATGGGCATGGCAAAAATTATACAGTATAACAGTCATAGAGGTAACAAAAGAGACAGGTCAGGTGAGAAAAAAATCAGGAACTGTCTGAAGTTTTGACCTCTAAAGTGGGACAATTTTCATCAACCTGATTTTTAAAAAAGGACAGTTTGTTCTAATTTTTCTGACATTGTTGAACCTCTGACAAACTTGTTGAGAAAGAAAAACAAGTTTCTTTGGAAAAAAAAATATCATGGCTTTTGATAGATTAAAGGCCATACTTGAAAGTGCACCAGTTTTAAATTTCAGTCAATAATTTAAACTATCTGTGGATGCAAGTGATGTTGGGGTTGGAGCAGTTTTGCTTCAAGCTGACAAAATTGGTGTTGAACACCCAGTGTGTTTCTTCTGTAAGAAATTAAATAAACACCAAAGGAAATACTCAACAATCTAGATGGAATGCTTGGCTTAAATGCTGGCATTACAGCGTTTAGAAGTTTATATTAGCTTGGCTCCTTTTTAATTGCAGATGCACTTTTCCATGTATAGAGATGTCATTTTCATATACACCTTTGTGGAGATTCATAAGAGTTCTTCTTATGTAAATTTATGTTTTACTTCATGTATAATTTACATCTGGTGAAAAAGAAAGCTTTATTACATAAATTTTTCATTTTTCTTTATGAGGAAAAGTGTTATGACCCTCTAGTTAGAATACATGTGTGTTAAGATTTGAATTTTATAAATTTTATTTCATTTTTATATCATGAAATGTAATTATTGTTATGATAATGATTATGTTTGCATATTTTGTTAGAAATATCATGTGTAATTAATATGTAAATGTGACTCGTGAAAGCAATATTTTCACATGAAGGTTTTGTTGTTTTAAGTAAACACTCAGGAAAAGCTATATAAATGATTGGCTGTGACAAATTATACTTGTTTAAGTTTTGTAATACCCAGGTGTGATTTCAAAATTACATGTGTCTTTCATGTATGTGTACATGAAATGACATATTAGCTTCTTTTAACTGCTCAGTTACTTGTAAGAAATAGTCAGTCATAGTCAGTCATAGTTGAGAGTCACATCATAACATCTTATTGATAACTTAAAAAGGTATTCCTGTGCCTGAAAGAGTTGTTCCTTTGAATATTTGAGGAACAACATGTGTAGTGTTAGTGGTGGTAGCTGTACTTCATCTACTTTCTAAAAAATTATTTTCCCTGGATTGCAAAACTACTGGCTTTGGACAAAGATATTTGCTGAAATAATTTCTAAATTGGAAAAGAACAATACAAATTGTGATTTACATTGAGAATTCTGGACATTTTGTGTTAATCTTCATCTGACATCGTCATCTGCCATATTGGAACAGAACTGAGATTCAAACAGTGTATCAATTTAGAATTATTTATTCACAGGAATTATGTTTTCACAACTTTAGAATTTTGGGGGGGATCTTTTCATAAATCATAAATCTTGTTTCATATGTTTACCTTTTCTCTGTGCTTTCTAGGGAAATAATTTTTTTTTGTTAAAATTTACAAAGCTTGTTGTAGTTACTCTTTGTTTGTGTTACTTTGAACAAACTGATACATAACACTGCCATAAGCATTTTAAGCATTTCATAGGAGACCACTGCCTGGATTACATTGGTGGCAATCCTCACCATTGTTGATCTTAACACTTAGGAGATGATGTTCTTTTTAACTGGATCCAAGTTTTCTCAATGGTCAGCATGAACTTTCTTCCAAATGGAAAATGTCTTTTTAGTGTCTACACTGAAATTTAGCAATTTTAGTACAATTCTACGAGTCCACAAATAAGTTTAAATTTTTTTCCAGCCTGTTGTAGATCCAGAATTGCTCAAGACTTATACTTGCCTGAGTCTAATGTTGTTTTAATGTTTGCATGATTCTCTACATTAAGTCCAAATTTAAGCACCCTTTGTGCAATTTGTGTGCATGTGTTTGGATTCTTAACATTGATTTAACAATTTGATTCATATTGATATAATGTCTGCAGTGTGGCAGTTTATAGTGATGTTTAACACTGGGGAGTCATGCCACAGACTTGTAGCATGTCCCATCCAGTCTCATTATCCTCACACCATGCCAACCATTCCTAATCTCTTAATGCTGAGCACTAAGTAAGTATAAATGGCTATTACCATTTTATAAGTATTTGATATGATTCAGCCAGGGTTCAGTCTTGCAACCTCCTGCATCTGAGGCAGATGCTGTAACCACTGAGGCCAAAAAAAAGTCCCCATTACACCACTGGTAACTTTAAGTCTAATTTGCAGACACCTTTTTGTTGTTACCAGTACAAGGACTATTACTATGTTTAATAATGACAATGAAATCTGGAAAACAGTTATCACTCACTATTAGTTTAGATGAAGACAAAGACCTCATTTATCCCAGTCATTACACAATCCAATAGCAGTTAGTGAATTGTGCTTTAATCTGGTTAATATTCATAATTACAAAGAATTAATTCAAAGTCAGTGACATTTAGATCAGTTTTTGCAATGCAATTGTCCATAATTGTGTCCAATACATATTTTACTTAAAAGTCATGGCCACTGATTACATTATATAATAAATAATTCATATTCATAATCATATTAATATACCTATTATTATTATTATTATTATTATTATTATTATTATTATTATTATTATTATTATTATTATTATTATTATTATTATTATTATTATTATTACAGTCCAGGTTCAGATTTCTTATGAACAATAAAAAGGGACCGCTCCGGTGGCCTACTGATTAGAGCATCTGCCTTAGAAGCTGGAGGTTGTGGGTTCAATCCATGGCTGAGTCATACCAAAAGCTTAAAATTTGTTTACTAACAGCTGCCTTGCTTGGCGCTCAGCATTAAAAGGTTAGTATTGGGACTGGTCAGCCTAGTATCAGGATAATCTGACTTGGTGGGACATCATGCTACATGTCTTTGGCATGATGCAGACATCATAGGGATATGACTGAAAAATTGTTAAAGCTACATTAAAAATCTAAATCACACACGCACACAATAAAAAGGTCACTATGTGTGTAGATTTCTTCCATTTCCATGAGAACTTTTGTGTGATTTACGAGTCAGGAAACATAATTTTGTCTTTATCTGAAAACATATCTACTACCAGAAAACTTGCATTCATCTGTAAAGTTGGTAAATTATAGTGTTCTGTCAGGTTTGATGCAGATTTTGTCAACAGAGATTTCAATGATGGCATATTTTCTGTGGCGGCTAATATGCTTGCATAAGATCAGAATTCTGCATGACACAGGAGGACATTCTTGCCAATGCAATATACTTTAAAATTAGCATTGAAGGAAGACCAGAATTCATGTCCCTTGAATGCAACCAATGAAATTCCCATTTCCATTCATCATGTGATATTTTGGTTTCCTGTATATGGGTGTTTTGGAATTGGTCGCAGGCTTGGACATCTGTACAAATTATAAACACCTACATCACACTAACCCTATCTTTATGCTACTTGAGTTGGGCCTCCGAGTGGCCCAGTGGTCTAAATCGATGAATGTTATGGATCACTGCCATCTCACCTCTGTGTGAGTTCGAGTCCAGTAACATGGCTAAGTGAGAAAGCCTGCCAGTAGCTTCTCGTTGGTCGGTGGTTCTTCCCGGGGTTTTTCCACGGTTCTTCCTTAACCATTAATACTGGCCACCATGTATAGCCTAGCTTGTGCTGAAAAATGGCATTAATCCCTACAACAACATACTATTTGAGTTCTTGAGTAATCAAACGATAATCAGTTGACATCTTTAATACCTGTCCAAATTACTTTTCATCATACACAGTATAGACTTTAATCCATTTCAACAATTGTGTGCGATTTAAATTTTTAACATCACTTCACAATTTTAGTCATATCAGTACAATGTCTGCAGTGTGGAAGTTTATCGTGATGTCTAGCATTGAAGCATCATGCCATAGACATGTGGCATCATGTCCCACCCAGTCATATTATCCTGACACCAGGTTGACCAGCCTTAACAATAAACTCATAATACTGAATGCCAAGTGAAGCATATGTTGTAAGTCTTTGGTATGACTTGACCAGGGATTGAATCCTTAACCTCCCACATCCAAGCCAGAAGCTCTAACCTCTTAGGCCACTGCAGCAGTCCCATCTCAACAACAATTAGCACTGAAGCAGAACATACTAACTGGAGAGAATTAAAGTAATGGTAATTGTTTTCTGCTGATAGAGCTAATAACTGTGTAACTAAATTTTTGGAGTATTTTTTGTTTCTGACTGTAAATTGTAAAGATTATCTATAAAGAAGATATTACATAATTAATTTTGTACACAGGTATAGTTTCCATTCTTAAGATATTAAGAGAACCTGTAGAGTGCATATGATCCATAAATAGATGTTGTCAAGTTTCTATTAATAATAATGTTTGGAGTTATTTATGATTGGCTAGGTGAAGTCAGGTGGTTGAGCACTGTGATGTAGGTCATGTGAATAGGTATTGTGAAATATAGATCAAGTAGTTGTCAAGTTGGGTAAATGATAACATAGTCATAACAGACTCTTAGAGGTGTATAAAAGGAGAGAAGTGAACAATTGATTTCATTCCCATTGCAGATTCTTATGACATACCTGACTGCTTTGGGTGGGATTCTCATCTAAAGACACAATTATGCAATTAAAAAAATTTCATATTGGGTATAGGTGAATAAGAGGAAATGGTTACACATTTTGAATCAAAGAAATTTATTATGTCATTTTCTTTGATTATTAAGATTATGTCATAATGGGGAACAAAGGATTGATCTATCCTGTTTCTCAGTTTACAAACATAACCATATTTATTGAAAACCAACTGTGTGCCAGTTCCTTCTCTCACCTGTTCAAAATTCAACCACCTGCACATAATAATGGTCAGAAGTCTTTATTATTTCTAGTTCATGTTCATGGTGTGAACATTGACCAACAATATCTTATAATAACTTAATTTTAAAAATGACAATTGACTAATTTGTATTTTAGATCAATGTATTGAAATGCAGAAACACTAATGAATATGAGTCCTTGATTTTAAAATCAACAGATTAAAATAACCTTTTGTGACAGGCATCACAAATGAACCTGCTGGAAATTCTTAAATCCATAATGTAGCAGAGATGTGACAGTTCTATCAGCTCTGTTACTGTATCTTTACCAGGCATTGTTCATGTGTCCAAAGGTCCATCTCAGGCCTCCTTTTCAGACAGCTGTGAAAATGAACCTGATGAAGGTTCTGCAATGCATTTTGTTGCAGAGTTGTCACAGTTCTATCAATTAACTCCCAGGTGTAGTTCATGCAGTCAAATTACATATAAGCATTTTACAGGGCTGAAAGGTAAATCTGGAAATTGGTTAAATATTCTAGACCATATTAGGTCTCCTGGTGTCTGAATGCAAAAATTTCAGGGAAGCATTATCATTATACATGTACAATTAATTCTCCTTTTATCCTCTATTATTACCCTTTTTTTCTCACATGTAAAGAGAATGGTAAGCCTCAGGAGGTGTCCTAGTGTGGTACTGTGGCAGGTGACATATTCTGTTTCCTTGCCTGCTGTACATTTACAACCTTGATATTTATTACAAAGAAAGACTACTTATGGACAATAATGCTGACCTGTCATACATGTATATTAACAAAATAGGTGTTGTTTTGGGTCTGGGAACTTATTATTTGGCTCAGTCTTTGTCATCTGCTTGGCACATTGAACATGGAGGCAGACATTCTATCATGCTAATTAAACCATGAATGCAGATTGTGGCCTGAAAATTTTTAGTAAATTGAAGATAGTTTGCTATGTGCTAGTGACCATTTTGCTTCAAGAATATGTTATCAGCTGCCCATACAATTAAACCAAACCCTCAAGCCTATTCACTTGTCAATGCCTTTGTCGTACCTTGGAGAATTTTCACTCTGCTATATGTCCATGTATTTCTTTGAGATTTATAGTAAATGGAAAAGGGAAAAGAGGAGATGGTGTTAGTAACACCAATCTTGAGTATTCACTGTCATGTTACCCAAAATTATTGTCTTTTGAGTTAGACCAGCTGTACATAATACCAAGAACATGTGATTTTCCTTTTTACACAGAATCCCTCCATAAAGCAACCTCTGAAACAGCAATTTATGAAAGCATTTCCATGATCAGGAAGATTTTGGTAAAAAAAACTCAACACAATCAATTTATTTTATTTTTTTGCTTCACTTGGAGACATTATCTACCCAGTTATGACACTAGACATATTTCCAGTGATTGCTATTTTATTATTACTAAAACCAGGGTCATCCATTTTCTTCATTTGTTTTGGAATCCTTTTTTGTACTCCTTCATAATGTGAACTAGGGCCGTTTAGCACATCATAATGTGAACTAGGGCCATTTAGCACATCATAATGTGAACTAGGGCCATTTAGCACATCATAATGTGAACTAGGGCCATTTAGCTCATCATAATGTGAACTAGGGCCATTTAGCACATCTTGTTTGAATCAGATGGTTCAAATAATTTGCAATACCCACTGATGCATGTTTCTGGGAGATGAGTGCTTACCAACCAGAGATCTAATTTATCCAAGAATGTAGCGCCATCATATGTTAATGTTGTCCTAAGATATTTAAATTGCTTTCATTGTTTCTAAACTTTATGTGAGATTACACGATAGTTTTTCATCTGGCATTACCAGCAAAAGAGAGCAAACCCTTAATGTCTAACATCCTAGGAATTTGCATGTTATATAACAACAGATTTGTCTTTACAAGAGGTGACCCTCAATAGTCATGTGCAGGTCATCCTAAAACATCATCAGAATCTTATCTCATTAGACATGTCATTCAGTGCAGTGTCCTTAATTTTATTACATGCATTCATCATCTTCAGTAGAATTTGCATGGTACATTCTCCTGATTTATGACACATAGGGATTTGTCTCTTTTTCCATGCTCTACTTCCGTCTCAGACATCTCTTGTCGAGTCACTTAGGATTCAAAAGGTTCATTGAAAATGGAACACTAAATGCTACATACCAATTTGTAGATAATTTCATTGAACCTGTAGTACCCTAAGAGATCACAATGGCCACCCTGTCTTTTATCTTGTATCCTGGCACCTCTCTAAAGACCAACCAAACATGTGGCCTATGTGTCAGCTGTGTTATCCTTAAGGTTACTGCAGGTTCAATGAAATTATCATAAAACTGCAACTTCATAAGTAATGTTTAATTTTCCAATTAATATCCACTATCTCCCAAACTCTGTGTGTGTGTGTGTGTGTATATATATATATATATATATATATATATATATATATATATACATATATATATATATATATATATATATATATATATATATATATATATATATATATATATAATGTCATTGTAAAAGGCCTCATGGAAGATTGGTCAGTTGACAAAATGAGCTTCTCCTTTAAATAAAGTCATTATTATTATTATTATTATTATTATTATTATTATTATTATTATTATTATTATTATTATTATTATTATTATTATTATTATTATTATTATTATTAACTTAACTTATACCAAGATACAAATTCCTCATAAAGGTAATGCATAATGAATATGTACAGTCTCTTGTTCATAATTAAAGATTTGCTTGTATATTTGTAACAGAATACAAGACATTAACCCTAACATATTATTTAAAGACCAATAGTACCAAAGAAGAAATGCTGGTTGAATCAGGCATGCAAATTCTTTAACAAAAGCAACAGGTCTGATCACATTTTGACTTATGTGATAATACACATTATTACTGATAATATATATTACATGTATGTATAGTTTTCATTTAAGTGACTTGGGTTAATGACATTTAGTTTTTAATTCTTTAATTCTGTATCTGGACTGTGCTATAAGAAGAGTTTATGTATGTACTTTCCACATTCATAAATCAGATGGGTCCAGTTCCCAAGATAATGTCGCAGTTTATGTCAACAACTAATTTGGCCAATCCAGTGGCCTTATGGTTAGAGAATCTTCTGCAGATGCCAGAGATCATTGGTTTGATCCCTGGCCAAGTCATACCAAAGACTTATAAAAATGGTACATGTACTAACAGCTGCCTCACTTGGCACTCATCATTAAGAAGTTAGTGTTAGGACTGGTCAGCCTGGTGTCAGGATAATGTGACTGGGTGGGACATCATGCTGTGTCTGCAGCATGATGTCCCAGTGCTAGACATCGCTATAAACTGCACACTGCAGACATAGTAGTGATAGGACTAAGAATTGAAAAAGCCACATTAAATACATTAAATATCCAAATCACACACACACACACACACACACACACACACACACACACACACTAATTTGGTCCAAGTATGCTAAACATTAATTGAATGTAGGCCATGTCAACATAGCATGATCTAGGGAGTACATTTGGACTGTGACATACATACTCTAGTCATTCATAAGTTCAATAATTTAAAAGAGTTAGACAATTACATTGAAGATATTTCCCAATGAAATAATTTTAAAAATGTTTGGGAATCTTTTCTAGTGATTCAGATTTGTATATTTGATGCATACTAGGTGACTAGGCTGTATATAAGAAAATGAAAGCACTGCATTCTTATTTTTTATTCTTCAGCTATAATCAGCTTTGAAAGATTAATTATAGGAAATGTGATTTATTTATAATTTACAGAATGCAAGTGTTGAGGACATTCCATTTATTCCATCCAGGCAGTACCTTGCTGGACTTATTATTCATGGACTTGTCTATTTATTTAATTTCTTTAGATGACATTAAATATTCAAGGACTTTAGTGACATTTAACTTTTAATGGATTATCTTGAAGTAAAGACTTTGTATATTAGATTAGTGAATTTCCATTGGTGCTAGTAAAGGATGTAAGCACATTAGAACCTTTAGTTGGAATACCTTTGAATCGTTTCTGGAATACTGTGAAATTGACAGCACATTTTGGAAATACAGGAATTTCATACATGCTGCAAGTTATTTTTAATTTTTTTCAATTTATCTGATTTTATATCTTAAAATATTTTATGTTTGTCATAAATACATTTTTAGTAAAAATTTATTAAAATTCACAGATTTTCAAATTTGAAAGGTATGAATGCTCCAGGTTTTCTTTCTAAATCTCTGCTATTCATATTAGAAATGAGTAAAGTAAAACCACTCTGAAACACACTTTATTATAATACCAATTCAGAAAAAACAGTTATATCATATATCCTGATTTTCAGTTTCTCATCTTCTTTATTCCATAGAAACTATTAAAAACATCAGCCAAGTAATAAACAAAAAGTAATTAATTTTATTTTCTGTTATATCTAGCTTACAATTTTTTACACAGCAATGATAATTTTCTTTGAGCAAATTGATATTTACTAAATTTTTTTAATACATCTCTGCTTGACAGTATGTCCCCCTATTTCCAATATCCATTCAGTAAGTTTGTTAATAATTTAAAAAAAGATGCTGCAGTCAGCATTTATTGACCACAACTACTGCATTATGACAGTATTATAAGCAGTCTGTATGACAAAGATACCCTGACAAAGCAATTGAACAATAATATTATTATAAGCAGTCTGTATGACAAAGATACCCTGACAAAGCAATTAAACAACAACAGTATTATAAGCAGTCTGTATGACAAAGATACCCTGACAAAGTAATGGAACAACAACAGTATTATAAGTAGTCTGTATGACAATGACACCCTGACAAAGCAATTAATTACATTATTATAAGCAGTCTGTATGGCAATGATACCCTGACAAAACAAATAATAACAGTATTATAAGCAGTTTGTATGAAAATGATACCCTGACAAAGCAATTAAACAACAACAGTATTATAAGTAGTCTGTATGACAAAGATACCCTGACAAAGCAATAGAACAACAACAGTATTATAATCAGTCTGCATGACAATGATACCCTGACAAAGCAATTGAACAATAACAGTATTATAAGCAGTCTGTATGACAATGATAACCTGACAAAGCAATTAACAACAGTATTATAAGCAGTCTGTATGACAATGATAACCTGACAAAGCAATTGAACAATAACAGTATTATAAGCAGTCTGTATGACAATGATAACCTGACAAAGCAATTAACAACAGTATTATAAGCAGTCTGTATGACAATGATACCCTGACAAAGCAATTAACAACAGTATTATAAGCAGTCTGTATGACAATGATACCCTGACAAAGCAATTAACAACAGTATTATAAGTAGTCTGTATGACAAAGATACCCTGACAAAGCAATTGAACAACAAAGTTCTAAACTAAATAAGTGTAAACATTCTATCATTGCTGCAAAAAACAAAATAAAAACAAATTGTAGTAAGATGTTCTTAACTTTTATACTCCCACTACAGTAATTTATTGTAAATTTATATAACCAGTCTCTCCCATGCCAATGTGAAAATGAAATGGAGCAGTTAGGCTTATACTTGCTCTGAACATCACAACAGAGTGGTTTTATCAGCAACATACAAGTTAATACAGCAAACACCAGGGGTTTATTTCCCTACATATGCCATTTATGGATGCAATTTAAGCAATCAAATTAACTTGTATACACAAATAAAACTTTGGACATCAGTTAAATGAAAACTTGATTTAGTGAGTGCCACAAGTCCAGTAGTTACTTTAAAACAAAGAAAAACAATGAGAATCCTAATAGTCTTTGGGTTTAAAAAAATGAATCGACTTGATGCTCTTAATTTTCATTGACTGAAATTTATCATGTCTTTTGTATTAGCCATTGAAGAAGAAAGCGCGATTGACAGGAATAAAATTGAAAGATATGCCAAAAAAATTATAAAGTACAATATGATCAATCATTCATTAATGACAGAACCCATGAGAACTCGAGAAAACTTACAACCTAGATCAGCACAAAGACCAATAAATAAGTGAGAGACATGAAAGCAAGTTTAAATCAATTTTTTCCAACATTATGCATTTCTTGTGCTGAAGGTGCTCATTGTGGGAGTTAATAATAAATTACATGGAATTATATATATGTATGGATTAAAGCAAAATTTTACATGAAGCTGATCAATGTTGGAAAATACATCTTTTTTGCAAGGCAAATAATTAGCAACTACATCTGAAATTCAATAAATATTGTCAGTGACTCTCAGTGATACAAGCAGTGATAAAGTTCTCCCTGCCCTTGGGCAACTTTCATCCTGTATCCTGTAGGATTGAAATATGCGTTGGGATGGGGGTGGGAGAATGGGTGATGGAGATGGTAGTAGATAAAACTAAAGTGTATTTAGTTTATCAAAGGTAAAATTAGAGAAAGTAGAAAAAAAATAAATAAAATAAGTTTATTCATCTTTGCCAAAAAGGCAAAGATGAATAATTAAGTTAGCCCCTTGAAGGAATAAAAACTGCTCTTAAATTCACATGGGCAAATGTTCTCTGTCAGTGAGGAAATAAAAGCTCTCTTGAAAGTGAGGAAAATTAACCTTAATTGGTACAAAGTGACACCTCTGGCCCTTTCTTCTCCCTTTTGAAGCAGCCAAATAGAACTTGTAGCCTTAACTTCAGAGCAAAGATTAGTCTTGATCATCCATAGCAAAAATATGGCTGAGCCTAGTGATCACAGTATGGAGTGGAGCTACCAAAAAAAAGCTGTTTTTTTTTTTAAAAAGGACAGAAACAGACTAAAATATCCTGGTTGATAAAGGACAGAAACAGACTCATAAATACAGCTGAACCATTAACAATCCTTTTCTACTGACAAGGGATGCAGTTCACTCCTTATCACTGATGCTAAGGAGATCAGGAAAACAGTTTTAAGGAAAAGCTTCACAAAAAGAATCTTCACCCGATGGTTCATAGGTGTTTTTTTGACAAAGCACAATACATGCACAAGAGATCAAAGAACATAATACCAATCTCTCTAGCTCAAAATATTTTATAAGATCAGAAAGATGAGGGTCAGAACCAATGGCTAGACCTTTAGAACACCTGCTCCATAGCCCATAATAGTGGAAGCTGAATATAATGTCTTCAAACATTAAGACCAGAAAGTCTGCTGCTGAATTTAGATGATGATAGCTAAGTTTAACATATTTCTACTGCATACATAGCTAAAGATTCTCCACATTGCATTATAGACCTTGGATGCTGACTGTCTCCTAGCCTGAACAATGCAGAATGGCAACCTTGCTTAAAAACCTGTTGTGACTCACAGATAATTTGAGATGAGCCATGCATCAAGCTGGAGAATCTGGGGACTGTTGTGGAGAGAAGACCCCATGTACTGTGACAATGTGGTAATGTCCGGGAATGATCCACTAATAGGTCAAGTAGATCACTGTCATCACCTGGGTAACAGAGGGACTACCCAAATAAGCCATGCGGTGGTGGTTCTGACTTTGAGGATCAATTGTGGAATCATTTTGAAAGGTTTTAAAGGCATATGTGAACAGAAAAACACTCCTTGGGCTGAAGGCATCCACTGCCCAGGTGCTCTAATTTTGGACTGGAAATATACAAAATGGAACCTTCTGCATGAACGAGTCTACCAAGGGTCTCCCTACAGTACAAAGTGGAACTCTGCCACAGACTGGTAAAGAGACAATTCCATAAGGACTACATTGCCTCTTAAGGAAAGATTGGCAGATATGGAGGGTAATCATTTCTGAGTCTGCCCAGCAGAGGACGTTAGTTCTAAACCTCCATCCAGAGAGAAAAAGAATATGTACCTCCTTGTCACCTGAAACACATTACAACTGACACACTGGAGATCATCACAGAATGGTGCCTTACTTCACTGTCATACCCTGGCTGGGTTAATATGAATGCTCTAATTTTAAAATTATTTATGTAAACAATAGCTTCTTTCCAATACAATAAACACTAAAGAACTACACTTTTAAGCTACAAGCGAGTACATCAACACATATCTAACAGTTGGGAGTAGGGTTTGAGAACAGTTATTTGGTCTCTTGTCAGGACCCAATCAGAACAGGCTTACCAATTGAACTGGTGATGAAATTCTGACCTCAAAGAAATCCAAGCAAGTTTTCAGAGGCCAGAAGCAGTGTTGTATGTCCCTCACATATGAAAATTCCATATATAAAAATTAGACCTCCAAAATGAAGAGTTCCAAGAACACTCATACTGTGATACATTAAGATCTTCAAAGTGTCTAGTGCAACATCCCTGCAACAGAGATTCACTTCCCTGGACTGAAAGGAAGCATATAAAAGGAGGGAATGCTGACCCTTTTCCTAGTCAGAGGAGTATAGGCTAACACCATATCCTTAACAGGATTAGCTGGCAAACTCCATGAATTTGATTTAAAAAAAGAGGTTAAGGTGGGCCTGAGGCATCTTACCTGGCTAACAAGTACTTAATCACTAAATTCAACAGCATTTTGCAAACAAATCTGGGTTAATAGAATACTTTCTTTACAAATTTTACAAGAGCTGTTGAGTGCATCTGTATTGAAAACAGCTGTGGCATGGTTTTTCTGTTTGTTTTTTTTATCTTCATTCATATCATAGCAAATAACTATCTTTTGTTGTAAAATGAAATTAGTGGTGAAATTATTGTCTGATTTTACTAAATATTCACAGGCCTATAATCATTGTTATGTCATCATTAAACATTCATTATCTTCACTGCTTTTCTGGGCTAAATCAAAAGCCAAGAAACCAGAATTTCAAAAAGATTAAGAAACAACTTCAACCCATATGACATATATGTTTTCAATTTATTGATTAACTAAGGTACATAAATCTACTATAATAATTAAAATGTACATTTTAAGAAACAAATAACAATTTAATTTCTTTTCCTTGAATACAGACCCATTTGTTCTAAAAGAAAATTATCATTCTTGTACATGAATACTGTAAAAAATTTTGTCAAAATCAAACTGTTGAAAGACATTAGTTAGTTAAAGTCCTGCTTGTCCATATTTTCAAAGTTAAAAAGAAACGATGAAGACATCACTGTTAAAACTGTTTACTTTTTTTGCACTATTTAAATGCATGCAGTATGGATCTGTGTCATGTAAAATATACTGGATACTTCAACTTTACTTTGTACATTTATGGTCAGGGTCTATAAGTCTAATAAGAATGCATTCTTGTTTTGCTTGACCAGTTGTAGCATCTGGATATGAATTCAGCTCTAGATGTTATTTATCTGAGTCTGTATCATGATCTTCTTCATATAAGTTTGACGAATTGTTGAATTTTGTCATCTTTATTGTTATATGAAATTAGGTAGTCTACACATTTCATGCCTTACTCTAGTTGATATGAGTTATAAGAATATGAGTGAATTTACCAACCTTAGATGATTTCACGTATGATAAAGACTTGAGTGCGACTTGAGTGCGTATTGACTGAAATTAAAGTTTAAGTGAGATTTTCATATATGCTAGATATTGGAATGTGTGTATTCCCTAGAAATAATGTAGTTAAGCCATGCAATGAATTTCAATCATTCATTGGTGTAATTGAGACAAGACCAGAACTGATATCTAGGGGGATGATAATGTGCATCCATGTTGAAATAGCCATTAGGAAGTACATTAAACTTAGGAACCTAGGTTTGTTTATGGTCTACCATGTTTAGCTTGACCAGATAGCCTTTGGTACATGTTTGAATTCTGACAGAACTATATCTGACATAATGAAAGGGGAGTAATGATCTATCCCCAGTAGGATATCTTACCAGAGATTTAGGTTGCTTCTTTGTTATTTTTTTTTAAGGCGAAATAGCTCCATGGGACGTATCCACAAACCTTCCTATCAAAGTATCTACATATCACATACTTACATATCCACCTACCTACAAAAAGTTCAAAAGAAACAAGATAATAGAGAGTTTGAAGAAGGGAAAAGTGGAAAGGACCAAAAAAAACAGTGAAGTTGGAGAACAGTTACAGTGAAGTTCGAATGAACCGGAAATAATCAGGTTATGAAGTTATACCAGGCAATGACTTCAATTGTGCACTCAATTCTATGATGAACTAATTCTATCATTTAAAACAGATAGGCTATTTATATAAGTATATTTGTCTTTGAAATTCGGTGAATGATTTATTCCAAAAAGTAGTGTATCTTCCTAATGTAATGCATTATCATGGATGTTTATGAAATCAAACTAAATTAATATTTTTTTCATGAATGAGGGCTCATGTCACTCTGTTTTATATATCTGTTCAGATCTCTATTCCACCTATAAATTCCATACTTTATATATATATATTGATATTTACTCCATCTGGGCAATAACACCAAAGGCAATCACCCTCTAGATAACAATGCCAAATTCCACTACAAACCACCTCTAACAAAGTGGGGGCTTCGTGGCACTGTCCATTTTCCTAACTTTCAATTTAGTGATATTCTTTAACACATATGGAAAAGTTTGAATGAACACTATTCATTACATATCTTTTCCATTTTTTTTGTTGTAAACTTTGTGTAATACTCTAAAATAATTAGACAAATACTGCATATCTCACAGTGGAACAATTAACCTTTTGGTGAGTAACTTCAATTTTTCATCTAGACTTTTTCATTTAAAATACCATACATTTTCTTGTCCTCTTAAGGACTGTTAATTTAGTGTTATGCTCTAAATTATGAGAAGAAAATATTGCTGGTTTCTTTTATGAAGACAGTAATATCATAAAACATTTTCATCTGGTGAGTATCACTGTCTGACTTTTTACATTTACAAACTCTCTATCTCCATCACAAGTTAATCAAATCCAACTAATTATGTGACAAAACAGCAATAATAAGCAATTACTGACATATCCATGTAAATGAGTCCTTTTGAAGTTGCCAGACTGTAAATGCTGGCGCGCCATAACTATGACAGGTGGAAAAGTTATGAACCACAAGTCCTGATGGTCATCTGGTAAAACAATCTCTTTTTCTCTTAATTTATCTCAACTACCATCCGCCATGTAACAACACTGCACAGTTTAATACCATATCAGTTCAGTTTTAAGACATGTCCAATTGCTTAATTTTACAAAATTGGATTCCAGCTCTGCGCCTACTACCATTTGCAGTACCTCTGATTTCAATCAAAGCAGCAACTCTGACCTGCTACCGAAATATGCATGAATAGATCCAGCTCTAGGCAGCACAGCATTACTCCAGCTTCCCTGTACATGATTAAATACTGTAAACAATCCCTTTTTGTCAAGATCTTCTGGCACTACAAACTCACTGGGAATGAGAATGCATTAGAAGCATATTATCTGCACTAGGGAAAATAATTAAGGAAACTCTACACGTAACCTTAAGAGATGCAGTGTTATTAACAAGTCCCTAATTTATCATCGGAGCAATCTTCACTTTTGTGGGTACAGCAAATTATGCTGCTGATGAAAATGCAGTGTGAAAGTTTTATTGTACAGTTCTCAGATTAGTAATTTTCCTTGTGCTTGCTGCACAGAAGGTAAAATTACCATACATTATTCATTAGGAAACTGCATAAATATAGGACTCATAAGTCAGCTGAAAAAGTTAAAATTCATTCCAGAAAATAAGGGATTATTCCGACTATAGGGTTCAGCATCTTCTCAGTGCTAATATTTGAACATTTGAATTTTTTAATCATATAAATATCTACCAAATCCATTTCAAAGGAAAATGAAAAAAATATTTATTTGTATACAAATAAAAAAAATTTATTCAGCTTATTTGATTCCAATATTTGACCATGCATAACAAGAATGTAATTGTTCACTTTGGAAACTGATGTGTATGGCATACATCATCAAACTTATGGGTTTAAAATGTGGATTAACTAAAAAGTCTCAACAATAAAGCAAGCATACAGTGAATTTCCCAAGTTTAATAATGCTATATGAAGATATTAGTACTGCACAACAGGTTTTAATGACCACTGGTCAACTGATCAAGGAATGCAGACTTTAATAAAACATTCTGTGAAAAAAATTAATTTGTTTGAAAAGAATATCTTTGCTACTTAGTTGATAAAAATGTTTAGGAAATAATATTTATTTATTATTGATTTCAGTTAAATATGATTGCATCAACTATTGTCAATGATATTGACTAACAAGTCATTGCATGTGATTTACAATATCCTATTACTTTTATTAAACTCCAATTCATATTAACATGACATTTGTTTCCAAAATAACTGGAGGAAGTACATCACAGTAATGGCTCAATTCATATTGTATTTTACATTATTGTGAACATTTTGCATTTCAGTCAAGCTCTAAGTTAAAAAATGTATCACATGATAACAGTCTGTATTGTTCTTATTTACCTATCTACATTTCATAGCTCAACATCATATTATCTAATCATGACATATAACTGGCACAAATTTGATGACATTTTCTCAATAATTAATTAAGTCGAGCTGGACATGCAAATTTTACTCAATGGACAGATAAACCAAGTCATAAAACAATATGTCCAATTTGGATGGTTACAATGCCATTAAAGTGTGAAGCATAAAAATACATCAAAACAAAGCCAATAAAACAATGAAATATAGGTGAAAGTAACCTACTTATGGTGCATTTGAGTACCATGTATGAACTGTAATGAGTAGAGATGCAAACAGTATTGATATTGCAAGCCTTCAAGACTTTAAATTCGTCTGGCCTTCATTTGCACCATATATGATTGAAGAAAACTTGTGAAATCAAATTTTTGTGAATGCTATAAAATGCCACCAAGATCCAGCTAGCAATAATCAAGCTAAAGAACTGAAACATTCCAAAATCAATTAAAGCAACTCCAAAACATTATTATTTACCATATAAAAATGAATGTGATTTGCAGTAAAATCTTTAAGCAAACATGGTCAGATCTTCATGACCAGTCATCATTCATAATGGAGATTTTTAGTTTCATTTCTTTAATATGCAGGTCAAGGATTCTATTATTGCATGGGGTTCCATTTTGGGGAAGAGTTGCCTTAATATGACAAATGTTTTAAACTGAAACTTGTACCATTCAACTCCCTTCTGCTATAACCACTGAAAGATCAAGTGGCTTATATAGATGCTTTTCAGGCCGATTCAAAAATAGCAACAGCATACCATTTATTGTAACAAGGTGCTCTATCATTGGTCTGAGGATGGCTAGATAACTTATTTGCCTGACACGACAGGACCTAATGTACTAATGACTTCACTCCTGTGATACACCATCAAGGAACAATGATGACAAGGTGGAGAGAGACTGCTACAAGGCAACTTTCATGACATCATCCAGACAACAGTGATTAAGAAAGGCCAAGGTGAAGCAACAGCACCAACCTTGAGACTGATAAAGTTAATAAAGGCCAAAGATGTAGCAACAGCCCTAACCTTGAGGAGACTGTCCAAGAAAAGAAAGGTCAAAGATGTAGCAACAGCCCTAACCTTGAGGAGACTGTCCAAGAAAAGAAAGGTCAAAGATGTAGCAACAGCCCTAACCTTGAGGAGACTGTCCAAGAAAAGAAAGGTCAAAGATGTAGCAACAGCCCTAACCTTGAGGAGACTGTCCAAGAAAAGAAAGGTCAAAGATGTAGCAACAGCCCTAACCTTGAGGAGACTGTCCAAGAAAAGAAAGGTCAAAGATGTAGCAACAGCCCTAACCTTGAGGAGACTGTCCAAGAAAAGAAAGGTCAAAGATGTAGCAACAGCATTAATCTTGAGACTGTCCAAATTAAGAAAGGCCAAAAATTTAATAACAGCCCTAACCTTGAGGAGACTGTCCAACTTAAGAAAGACCAAAGATGTAGCAACAGCCCTAACATTATGGAGACTGTCCAAATTAAGAAAGACCAAACATGTAATAACTGTCCTAACATTATGGAGACTGTCCAAATTAAGAAGGGAATAAGACATAACAACAGACCTAACCTTGAGGACACTGTCCAAAAATAAAAGAGGTTTCAGACTTCCAAGTAAAGAGAATGGGCATAATTCACCCACTTATTCCTAAATTACTCTACAACCAATGTGTTGTCTGTGCCAACCATGAAACAACATTATCTAAAATGGCTGACACTGCCTTGAAGTCCTAGAAAAATAGTTTGCACTTCTAAGCTGTTGCTATCAAGGGAAAATTTTTCCTAAGACCAAAAGACCTACAGAACTCATCCCTGGTGCTATACATAAGTTCTCCAAACCAAATCTGAGGCATCGGTGAACAGAAAGGATGTGCTAAAGTATGTATTAGGAATCCAGTCAGAAAAATGGCTGATTTTGCCACTAATTCAGTGATTGATGAAATTCGAATCCTAAGTGGATTTGAGCAGATAAAGAATTTGCAGCTTGAAAAATAAGTCTGCTGCTGCTTTTAGAGTCCCCAGGAGAGAGAGGCTGAAGAAAGCAAATAATAAAGTATTGTTTGACAGACTTTCTATGAGAGGTTGGATGAATAAAATTCTGTCAAGGGGAACCATAAACAATTCCTAAAGTGAACCCCACATGAGAAGAGAGAAGACCAGATTTACTGGGTGGAAATTAGTCCCAGACGAGTCACCACTTATGGGAAAACTTGTTCTGACTTATAAATGAAGAATGCTTGACTAGTATGGGACTTGCTGGTCACTCACAAGTTACTTGTACTTTGCATATTTACTGAATATAGTGTGTCCCCAGTCTGTAGAGAGTGAAAACACTACATATTAATTGCTTCATTCAATTTATAAGTGGGATGAGACTTCATCAATTGATTATAAGTGAGCTACAAGTTCTTGTTTCACTTTCTGACTAACAGTTTACTGCAAAGTACAATTATTCAAGTTCATGGAAGATGCTATGATTTTTATGTTCTTCCAAATTGCATAGCTTCACACCAGAGTTATCAATTTCACTGAGTCAATGTATCAACAGCAAAAGATCCCATTTCACCAAAATTTAAAATATTTTAATATTCTTTTAAAAAAAAATAACTTTGAATTAAAATTGATAAATTAATCTAGACTTACTAAGTTGTAAATTCATGAAGCCCATAGGTGCCTTAGTGATCACATAAGATGACATTGGTTATGTGGTTGATTTGTTCTGAGAGTAAAAAGAAAATGGAAACTTCGACTTGGCAAGTCTAGTTTAATTTATCAATTTCACTTCCCCCATATGTGTCTCATGATCCCATGAGATTTCAGAGAGAGGCTTCCAAATATGGAACAAATTAACAACAAGTAAGAAAAGAAGAAGAAAATATGTGTTGGTAGTAAACCAGATATACCAAAGTTACCATGTACATAATACATGACAATTATGAAATTCTGAATGCTGACAAGACTTTTGCACTAAATTTTGTCCTGTCTATAACAGGTTCATCATATATATTTCTGAAATTACAGGTACTATCGGGGCCCCGAGTAGCAGAGTGATCTAAAGCACTGACCATTAGGGGATCAACGCCATCTCACCTCTGTCTTCCTGAGTTTGAGTCCAGACTCAGCTAACATGGGTATGTGAGAAAGTTTGCCAGTAGCTTCTTGTGGGTCAGTGGTTCTTTTTGAGGTTTTCCAGGGTTCTTCCTCCACCATTAATACTGGCTGCCAGTACAGCCTAACTTGTGATGAAAATTGGTGTTAAACCCTATAAAAACAACAACAACTGGCACTAGCCCTGCAGCTGCCTTCAAGATTGTACTCAATTATATACCTTTAACACAGGCTCCACAAACAAATGAGCCCTTGTACTTTGAGCCTGAAAACTGATGAATCAATAACTGACTCCATCATCACCCCCTCCATTGTTCCAGTGGAAAGTCACAAAATTTTGGAAACTGACCTTCAACACTTTGCCTCTGCAAAAGTGTAACCCAGTTTGCTGAAAAATGCCAAAAAATGAAAACTGCAACACTTTCATGCAGAAATCATAAATTATGCTGCTATATTTGATGTTTTCATCTTTTACTATGTTGCTCTTCCACTGGAACCTAGTCTTGATCAACCATGTGACCAATGTCATCTCATGGGACCATGAGGCACTTATGGGGGAAGAGAAACTTCCAGTTTTAATGTATCTTACACATCAAAGCCAGATTGAAGCAATGTTTGTGTATTTATTCACATTTCCAAACATGGACACGAATGAGCAAACACAACCACAAATTGCAGACATGCCTTATTAAAAATGTCTTTTACAGCATCCCAAAAAATTATTTTCTATAATTTCATATAAAACATTATTTGGCACTAAACATACAACTGTATACTTGTATATTCTTATGGAGAAATCATAGAAAATATGTTTTTGTTGGATACTGCACAATTATTTTGTTGGCAAAAATTCCAGAACCTGAAATATTTTTTGGGCAAATGTTAACATAATTCCAAATTGGTTATGCTTTTCTTCCATTCCAAAATTTAAGGTTGTTGGCTGGCTGCATCTGTAGAAATATACTACAATGACATATTTACTATGCTGGTTTTATTTTGATCACTTTACCTTCTAGCATCATGCAGTATAATAGAAATACCATCCGAGGGTTCACATGCTGACAAAATGAATCTGGGACAGCCGTCATTTACCAACTGAAGAAATATGGTCATTAGATTTTAAATGAAAACTATACACTGCCATCCACTGCTTGAAACATGCTTTCAAATTTTGCTCTAGTGGCCTACTTGACAATGATGGATTCTACCCTAAAAGTATGTTTTAAAGATAACTTTTATCTGTTACTATGGGAACAATTATTTTTACAGTTATCATCTTTTTTTAATTTCTGCTAAAAAATTAATAGTAAGCAAGCTCTTTCAAATGTGGTGCTTCAAAGCTGCAGCTTAGCATGTCATAGTCATTTAACAAATTGTTGTTCAAATGGAAATGTACAATTTCTTTTATAAGGTCAGAAGTTTTTGGTAGCCATTTACATTTATACATGTATCTACACTAGTATTCATCTAAGAATATCATTTCTTGCACAAGGAATGGGATGCAGCAGCTTTTTCTGTTCAAGTGGTCCCATCTCTGAGACTGTATACAATTAAGCCATCACTGCCTACAGGAAGAAGGAGCACAAAAATACTGACTGGTACGAGGCCAACTGGGAAACGATGGAGCCCATGACTGAGGCAAAGAAGAAAGCCCTTTTGGCTTACAAAGCTATACCCAGTCCTAGTACAGTGCAAGAACTCAGGACTGAACAATGTCCTGTTGACCACCCACCACTGCACCAACACCTACTGGCTGAACCTATGCACCAGCATACAGACAGCTGCCAACACTGGGGATGCAACAGTCATGTACAAGATTATCAAGAAGATGACAGAACCCCTAAGTTCCATGACTGCAACCAACAATTCCAAGATGGGTGAAGTCATCTGAGACCAGGGAAAACAGCTGCATCACTGGGTTGAGCACTATCTTGAGCTGTATGTAACTCAAAATGTTATCACCGACACTACCCTGAACATCATCCCAGACTTGCCAGTCATGGAAGGACTAGATACACTGCCCACCCTGGGGAGAGCTGAGAAAAGCTATCGACTGCCTCTCATGTGGGAAGGCACCTGGGAGCAATGGCATCCACCTGAAATCCTCAAGAACAGGAAGCCAGCACTACTCCAGCCCTTGTACAAACTCCTCTGCCTCTGCTGGGAACAGGGAACACATCCCCCAGAACTTGCAAGATGCCAGCATCATAACTTTGTACAAGAACAAAGTAGACCATAGTGGCTGTAACAACAATGGGGGAATCTCCCTCCTCAGCATTGTTTGAAAGGCTTTTGCACATGTCATCCTGCAGATCCTAGCCTCTCATGTTGACCCAGAATCCCAGTGTGGCTTTCGAGCAGGCCAGTTAACTGTAGACATGATCCTCTCACTATGCAATCTGCAGGAGAAGTGTCATGAGCAGCAGATACCTAAGCACCTAAGACCTCCCATCACCCAGTGCCAGTAGGAACCACCCCACTGATTAACAAACCTTTCTCAAGGGTGGCAATGAACTTAGTAGAAGAAAGCAGTAATCAATATATACAAACCATAGTAGATTATGCCACCTGGTACCTGAAGGCTGTGGCCTGGAAAGCCATTGGCTGAGTCATGGTGGTTGAGGCCCTATTAGGCATTTGGTTGAGATGTGGTGTCCTTGAGGAGATACTAACTAACTGGGAGACTCAGTTTGTAAGCCAGGTGATGGAAGAGGTAAATAGATTACTGTCCTTTAGACACCTGAAAATTACCCTGTATCACCCACAGTGCAATGGTTTGGTAGAGCTTTTCAATGAATTATTGAAACAGACTTTGAAAAAGCTCTGTGAAAGTAGACCCTGGGATTGGGATAGATACCTTCCAGTGATACTTTTTGCATATTGAGAAGTATGTATCACAGGCTAGTTGAGGTTTTTCACCTTTCAAATTAGTCTATGGGAAGACAGTTAGAGGACCCATGACTGTATTAAAGTAATTATGGACAGATGACCAAACATCTGAGGAAGTGTAAACAACATACCAATATGTTGTTTTCTTCTCAGCAACAAGCTCAAAATTGGCAAATCTCCATGAAGTGAGGTGGTATCAAGCCAAATATTAAAACAAAGGGAGAAGGAATGTCACTTCAAGGTGGGTGACATGGTTTTGTTGTTGCTGCTGTTAGAGCACAGCAATCTTCAAGTCTCATGGAGGGGACCATTTATAGTAATGGAGAAAAGGGGTGGGCAGAACTACCATATCTAGGTAGGAGACAAGGAGATGCTGTACCATGTAAATCTCCTGAAACGTTACCGTGAAAGAGAGACACCAACAGAGTTTGTGGTTGCTACAGTTGTGACTGAAGAATCAAGGACAATGGACAGGTGGAAGTACTACTCCCTAGTTGTCCTTTGATGAGGGAAGAAAACCACATTGATATTGTCTCTGATGGGACGTTAACATCAGAGCAATGTAAGGAAGTGGAGTTGTTACTCCAAGACCACGCAAGCATCTTGATAGAACGACCTGGCAAGATGGAGTTGGAAAAGTTCACCCTGAAGTTACTGGATAAGAAACCAGTGAGGGTGAAACCATATCCATTACCCTATGGGAAATTTGAAACTGTCCTAAATAGAATTCAAGCTATGATAGAATTTGGAGTTATAGAACCGAGTCAGCATATAGCTCTCCTGTTGTGTTGGTACAGAAGAAAGACAGTACACACAGATTTTGCATAGATTACTGGAAGTTAAACAGGATCACAGAATTCCAGGTGGAACTGTTACATTATCCAGAGTCCATATTTGCCGGAGTAACCAACAGGAAGTATTTTTTGAAAATCAATCTATCTAAGGGATACTGGCAAATTCCAGTTTGAAATGAATACAGAGCAAAACTTATCTTTGCTACTCCAGATGGGACCTATGGGTGGGTAGTCATGCATAACAGGGTCCAGAATGTGCCAAGTGTTTTCACAGGTATGATGCAGAAAATACTTGAACTGTTAAGGTGACTGGAGTTTCAAACTTCATGGATGATTTAGTCTTAGCAACAGCTACTTGGTACAATCATATCATTTTGCTGAAAGATGTTTCAGAGCAACTTACACAAATGGGACTGACCACACAACCATCTAAGTGCCACGTAGGTGTGATGTGTCGAATTTTGAAAATCTTAGAAGCTTTGTTTAAAGGAATTGTATCAAAGTCAACTTAATTGAAGTAGAAAGGGCTAGAGATAGTTAGGTGATTATTTCCATTTCATCTCTGAACGTCAAAAGGGAATTCGTTCTGGCCGAAGTAACATGACCGAGTCAGATGCTATGGTACAAGAGAATGACGTAAGACCTTTCCCCAAAATCGGCAGGGTTAAAGGCGGCATCTGGCTATAGATGATAGCTCAAAGAAAATGATTAATTACGGCAGGATTAGTTGTTTAGTTTTCTGGTCACTCCAAAAATTCTACGAACAGGTTTAGGAAACTGTCTATTCCGATTGGTTAGTATGGATTTATGGGCGTAACTATGTACGAAATTAAAGGGTTTCACTTTAGGCAAAGTCTTTAGTCTCTTCGATCTTTCGCAAGGAAAGTTAGTTTGACTCCGAAATTCGTAAAAAGTACGTTTTTCGTATTGAGTAAGGGGCCGGATAGTTCTCTCAGGAGACGGCCTATACGTGAAGTTCGTGGAAACATAAAGAAACGGCAAAAAGGTACGCAATCTTAGTTTCCCGATTTTAATATGTTATTTCATTTGTTGATCTATTTTGCAAATGTATTCTTGATATGATGTATGTATGTATTATTTCATTTTGCAGGATTTTAGTGAAATGCTAGTCATGGCATTTTATTCTTTGATTTTCTAATTATCAATTCATTTGGAGAATTGGCAAGAGTAAATGTAATTAAAATTTCATTAGATTATTTGAAAAGATTGCATATAATTGAATCGTTAATACATAGGAGTGATTATGAATTTTCATGAATGATTTAAGAAATGATGGGTAATGTTTCATAGTTTATGGATTAACTCTGTTTAGAATGAGTATGACCTAACATTACATGTATACCATATACTAGTTTGTAATATTTAATTGGTCGAGTAAACTATTTTAAAATAGATCTGGAGGTCTAAGCCATATGTAACTTAACAGAGCAAGAAGTCGAGTGGGGGTTACATACGGGTTCATACGGCTAAGTTGAATTTAATTGACCATCCCTAACGTGACCCGAATTAAGGTCAGAACAAGCATCGACCGTTTATGTAAACATAACAGTTAGCTAACAGAAGTTACTGCGGCAGAATTTATGCCTTTTGTTTCTGTGCCGAATTAATGTAAAAATATAGATATACTCGGGAATGTGACCTATTGTCTATTGCGAGACATTTTCATTTATTGAAGGAAACAGCTTTCCTGGATTTACTTGAGATATCCCTGAACGATCATAGGATGGGAACACATTCTACGCAGAAATCTAGTCCAGAGACGTTTGTTAAGTCAGAGTTAGACGGACAAGAGTCCAAGACGAAAAGCTAGACAAAGATCGACAAGCAGGGACAAACGGAAGTCTTGATGTCTGCATAAATTAGGTGATGAAGTCTCTCATCGTTACACTCAAAAGTCACATCCCATTGGCAATGATAATAGCAATTTAACGTGAAAGTAATTTTATATTTAAAAAAATTCGTATTGTTTTATTTGAGTACATGTTAGTACCATTCTTTCCTTCTTTGTAGCTAAGTCATTGATTTCTTTTCATTTTAAATTCTGTTTATAATCTGATTAAATTTTATATTGGTTCATTGAAAGGGGGCTCGTGGTGTTTATTTCCTCAATATACTTGTTCAGTGATCTGCTTCCTTCTTTCTATCTATCCACACTGGATAAATCACACCGCAGAGGTCATTCCCTAGCAACGAACCGTAGTGAAAGAGGTTGGTGTGTCTTGCACGCCGCCAATCTGTCACATAAGTGGGAGCCTCGTTCCGGGATAGTTGAACAGTGGAAAAAGCAGACCTGAACATATATTGAAAGAAATACAGCACAATATCATTGATAGATTTGTATATTTTTAAAAATAAGAAGCCACGAGTGTGAATTGAGTCAACACCTATTCTTATATGTTTGAAATTATGCATGATTTGTGAATTTCTTAAATGTTGCATGACATTGTAAGAAATCAAGATTCCGTACCTGAAATTGCTCAAGCGTGGTTGGTTGTCCGTATCTAAGTAACCCATAAATATTTTGCCTTAGTACTCTTGCGAGAAGAGATCATTAAGGAAGTATTCCCAGGGTAATTTGCACATGTGTTGCAGACGATACGAATTTAGGGAGAATTTATAATTTGGTACTGCCTTAAAGCCGTTTAAATTACTTGTGTAATTTTTAAGTAAGTCTGTAGGTAAGACTTGACTTAGAATATTCGTTGATATTCATAGGGAAGTTGTTTTCTTGAAGGCAGAAAACAGGTTAGGTATAGCTAATCTAGGTAAGGGAGTTAGCGACAAGACAGATAGACAAGAATGGCAACATTACGGCAACTTACGCGAGAATTCAAAGCTCTTGGATCCGAAGATCTAGGTTATGAAGGGACCCAATTAGCTGAATTTGTAGAACGAAGTCTCAAAGAGTACAAAGAACAGCAGGCAGCCGAGAAGGAAAGAGAAAAAGAACTTGAGGTAGCCAGACTGCAGGCTGAAAGAGAAAAAGAATTTGAGGTAGCCAGACTGCAGGCTGAAAGAGAAAAAGAACTTGAGTTAGCTAGACTGAAGGCCGAGGAAAGGAATAAAGAGAGAGAACATACGTTAGCCATGGAAAGACTAAGGATAGAAGAGGAGTCCAGGAGGGGCGAACAACTGAACGTACAGTTAGGACCCTCGAGCAGAAGAACTGAGGATAGACGTACCGTCCAGATAGCTATGCCTATGTTCGACAAGGACGAAATTATTGATAACTTTTTAACCCAGTTTGAAAAGTTAGCTTTAATACATCAAATACCCAAAGAACAGTGGGCTATTAATATTTCGGCATTTTTGCAAGGCGCTGCCAAGGAGGTTTATCATAATTTGGCACCCGCCGAAATAGATGATTATGAAGCTCTCAAGAAAGCATTACTACGGCACTATGAGCTGACAGCTGAAAGTTTCCGTAAACTTTTCAGAGAGTCATCTAAGAAAGCCACAGAGTCTCACGCGCAATTTCATAATCGTGTACGCGTACTTTTCGATAAGTGGATTAAAATGTCCGGAGCCGAACTTTCATACGAAGGCATACGGGAAGAAATTCTAAAGGAACATGTCCTCAGCACCTACCGTAAAGACCTAATAGTATTTTTTAGCGGAGCGTGATTTCGCGACCTTAGAAGATATTAGTGTAATGGCCGAGCGATATGAAGCTGCACACTCTCGTCCAACCACATGGAGTGGCAGGGATCGAACCAGCGTCCCAGAGTTTAGGAGAGGTAATGGTTTAACACCTATCAGGCGGAATGGTCAAAATGGTTGGAAGCCAGGGGCTGACAATCCCAGCCGTGATCAGTCCCGGGGCTCAGGTAAGTCCCAAGGGATGGACAAGATAACCTCTGGTAAGAAAGAGGAAGTTGTATGTTATGGCTGCAACAAACCCGGCCATATTCTTAAAAACTGTAGAAGATACCGTCCCACTGTAAATGTAGTAACCCCAGATACTCGTAAGCAGAGTAATCTATTGGAGTGGTCCAATACAGCAACAGCTACGGTAAATGGCGTAGAGGTTACTGTGTTGTACGACACCGGCTGTAGTTATCCAGCTTAGGTGGACAGAAAGTTTGTTAAACCTGCTGATTATACAGGTGAGATTGTAGAGGTACAATTTGCAAATAAGAGTAGAGATTCTCTTCCAGTTGTTTATATCAATCTTGATTCGCCCTATGTGAAAGGACGAATTCAAGCAGCGTGTTTGTCATGGTTGTCGCATGATGTTATTTTAGGATGTAGGTATGTATTACCACAACCTAATCCTATGACGTGTACACCTGTACACGTGGGGTCTGTAAAGACTCGGTCTATGAGACGAAGGTCAGGGCCGAAACTGTTGAAACCCTCGACTTCGCCCATAGATAATTTGCTACCTGGCGAATTAAGGAGACTTCAAGAGGAAGATTCTACCCTTAATAAGATACGCGGGTATGCAAAGGACAAGTCAGTGCGGAACTTACCCGACGGTGAGGTGGAGTTCGCACTGAAGCGAGGTATCTTGTACCGATACGCTCGAAAGGGGACCGAGAGGTATAAGCAGGTAATGGTACCACGGTCTAAGCGGGATGAAGTACTTAGGCTTGCACATGAAGGTTTACTTCGTAGTCACGTGGGTGTGGCTAAGACGCGAGATAGGTTAGTTAGGGAGTTCTATTGGCCAGGTGTGTATGGTGATGTAAGGAGGTTTTGTCTGTCGTGTGACAAGTGTCAGCGAGTGGCACCTAAGACCTCACATCGCCCAGTGCCGCTAGGAACTACCCCTTTGATTGATGAACTTTTCTCACGGGTGGCTATGGATTTGATAGGTCTGATAAAGCCCGCAGCGGAAAGTGGCAATCGTTATGTGCTAACGATTGTCGATTTTGCTACCCGATACCCGGAGGCCGTTGCTTTAAGGAACATCGATTCAGTTACGGTAGCTGAAGAGTTGTTAGGGGTCTGGTCTAGAATTGGTGTACCAGACGAAATATTAACTGACCAAGGGACGCAGTTTGTTAGCCAGGTGATGGAGGAAGTAAACCGGTTACTTTCTATCAGGCATCTGACTACTACCCCTTATCACCCACAGTGTAATGGTCTAGTGGAGCGTTTCAATGGGACATTGAAACAAGCTCTAAAAACGTTATGTGAAAATCGACCTAGGGATTGGGTTCGATACCTTCCCGCGATACTTTTTGCGTACCGCGAAGTACCCCAAGCTAGTCTTGGATTTTCGCCGTTCGAGCTAGTTTATGGGAGGACAGTGAGAGGACCCATGGCTGTATTGAAGCAGTTGTGGACGGGTGAGAAAGCATCTGAAGAGGTAAGAACAACATATCAGTACGTTGTTGACCTCCGTAAAAAACTGGAGGAAGTTTGTAACTTGGCCCAGAAAAATCTCTGTGATGCCAGGGGACGTCAGGCCAAGTACTACAACAAGAAGGCGAAAGAACGTAAGTTTGAGGTAGGCGACAAGGTGTTGTTGTTGTTGCCGTTAGAACATAGCAAACTCCAAGTGTCTTGGAGAGAACCGTTCGTTGTAACGGAGAAGAAGGGTGGACAGAATTATCGCATCAGGGTGGGCGATAAAGAAAAGCTGTACCACGTTAACCTACTTAAACGCTACCGAGAAAGAGAGTCACCTACTGAGTTCGTGGTTGCTACAGTGGTGACGGAAGACCCCGACGACAATGGAGGAGTGGCGGAAGTACTTCCTAGTTGTCCGTTGACGGGGAACGAAACTTACGTAGACGTCGTCCTTGACGTAACGTTAACGTCAGATCAACGAGGCGAGGTGGAGGAGATACTTCACGATTACGAAGACACTCTGACGGAGAAACCAGGTATGACGGATTTGGAGGAGTTCAGTCTGAAGCTATTAGATGAAACACCAGTAAAACTGAGACCCTATCCACTTCCGCGTGCGAAGTTAGAAACAGTGAGGAAAGAAATTCGAACTATGCTGGAATTAGTGGTCATCGAACCAGCGGAATCGGTGTATAGTTCACCGGTTGTTTTGGTACAGAAAAAGGATGGCGATCACCGTTTTTGTATTGATTACAGGAAGTTGAATAGGATCACCGAATTTCAAGTAGAAATGTTACCAGATCCTGAAAATATATTTGCCGGAGTGACGAACGCAAAATACTTCTCGAAAATAGACCTGTCGAAAGGGTATTGGCAAATTCCTGTACGAAAAGAAGACCGTCCGAAACTTGCTTTCGCGACACCAGATGGAACATACCAATGGGTAGTTATGTCGTTCGGGTTCCAGAACGCACCCAGTGTCTTCACCCGAATGATGAGGAAACTTTTAGAACCTCTGAGAGGGAGCGAAGTCTCTAATTTTATGGACGATTTATTGTTAGCGACTGCTACTTGGGAGGAACACGTAATTCTGTTGAGAAAGGTTTTGGAACAACTCAAACAGGCAGGGCTCACCGCCCGACCCTCCAAATGCCATATTGGATTTCGTAAATTGACGTATCTAGGACACACCCTTAGTGAAGATACATTAACCCCAGTCAGTACGAAGGTTGAGCAGCTACGGAATGCCGCACGTCCAACTACAAAAACGGAAGTTCGTTCATTTCTAGGTCTTGCAGGGTATTATCGAAAATATGTTGCCAATTTCAGTGATATTGCTAGCCCATTGACCGACTTGACGAGAAAGAAATCTCCGACTAAAGTTGTTTGGACAGACGCTTGCGAGAGGGCCTTTCAAACGTTGAAAGATAGACTGACGTCAGACGCCATTGTTAAGCTACCAGACGTGACAAAAGAATTTGTGTTACGTACAGACGCTTCTGACAGAGGTCTTGGTGCAGTTCTACTGCAAGAACATGATGGGGACTTATTTCCTGTTGCATACGCGAGTAGGAAACTTAATACCGCTGAGCGTAATTATTCAGTCACTGAGAAGGAATGCCTAGCTATTGTCTTTGGGATTCATAAGTTTCAGCGTTATCTGTATGGGCGAAAGTTTATTCTAGAAACCGATCATCAACCTTTAGCGTATCTTGCACAGGCTAAACTGACTAATGGGCGTTGAATGAGGTGGTCATTGTTTCTACAACAATATCAAGTCCAGCTACGTTACATTCGTGGAAACTCAAATGTGGGCGCAGATTGCATGAGTCGATTACTTGAGTCTGAGGTGATGGGGTCACTTCAGGACATGTAAACATTAAATTAAACTGTAACTTCAAAATTCGATGAGCAAAATCTCAGATTTTACTCTTAAAGAGGGGCAGATGTGATGTGTCGAATTTTGAAAATCTTAGCAGCTTTGTTTAAAGGAATTGTATCAAAGTCAACTTAATTGAAGTAGAAAGGGCTAGAGATAGGTGATTATTTCCATTTCATCTCTGACCGTCAAAAGGGAATTCGTTCTGGCCGAAGTAACATGACCGAGTCAGATGTTATGGTACAAGAGAATGACGTAAGACCTTTCCCCAAAATCGGCAGGGTTAAAGGCGGCATCTGGCTATAGATGATAACTCAAAGAAAATGATTAATTACGGCAGGATTAGTTGTTTAGTTTTCTGGTCACTCCAAAAATTCTACGAACAGGTTTAGGAAACTGTCTATTCCGATTGGTTAGTATGGATTTATGGGCGTAACTATGTACGAAATTAAAGGGTTTCACTTTAGGCAAAGTCTTTAGTCTCTTCGATCTATCGCAAGAAAAGTTAGTTTGACTCCGAAATTCGTAAAAAGTACGTTTTTCGTATTGAGTAAGGGGCCGGATAGTTCTCTCAGGAGACGGCCTATACGTGAAGTTCGTGGAAACATAAAGAAACAGCAAAAAGGTACGCAATCTTAGTTTCCCGATTTTAATATGTTATTTTATTTGTTGATCTATTTTGCAAATGTATTCTTGATATGATGTATGTATGTATTATTTCATTTTGCAGGATTTTAGTGAAATGCTAGTCATGGCATTTTATTCTTTGATTTTCTAATTATCAATTCATTTGGAGAATTGGCAAGAGTGAATGTAATTAAAATTTCATTAGATTATTTGAAAAGATTGCATGTAATTGAATCGTTAATACATAGGAGTGATTATGAATTTTCATGAATGATTTAAGAAATGATGGGTAATGTTTCATAGTTTATGGATTAACTCTGTTTAGAATGAGTATGACCTAACATTACATGTATACCATATACTAGTTTGCAATATTTAATTGGTCGAGTAAACTATTTTAAAATAGATCTGGAGGTCTAAGCCATATGTAACTTAACAGAGCAAGAAGTCGAGTGGGGGTTACATACGGGTTCATACGGCTGAGTTGAATTTAATTGACCATCCCTAACGTGACCCGAATTAAGGTCAGAACAAGCATCGACCGTTTATGTAAACATAACAGTTAGCTAACAGAAGTTACTGCGGCAGAATTTATGCCTTTTGTTTCTGAGCCGAATTAATGTAAAAATATAGATATACTCGGGAATGTGACCTATTGTCTATTGCGAGACATTTTTATTTATTGAAGGAAACAGCTTTCCTGGATTTACATGAGATATCCCTGAACGATCATAGGATGGGAACACATTCTACGCAGAAATCTAGTCCAGAGACGTTTGTTAAGTCAGAGTTAGACGGACAAGAGTCCAAGACGAAAAGCTAGACAAAGATCGACAAGCAGGGACAAACGGAAGTCTTAATGTCTGCATAAATTAGGTGATGAGGTCTCTCATCGTTACACTCAAAGGTCACATCCCATTGGCAATGATGATAGCAATTTAACGTGAAAGTAATTTTATATTTAAAAAAATTCGTATTGTGTTTTATTTGAGTACATGTTAGTACCATTCTTTCCTTTTTTGTAGCTAAGTCATTGATTTCTTTTCATTTTAAATTCTGTTTATAATCTGATTAAATTTTATATTGGTTCATTGAAAGGGGGCTCGTGGTGTTTATTTCCTCAATATACTTGTTCAGTGATCTGCTTCCTTCTTTCTATCTATCCACATGGGTAAATCACACCGCGGAGGTCATTCCCTAGCAACGCACCGTAGTGAAAGAGGTTGGTGTGTCTTGCACGCCGCCAATCTGTCACAGTAGGGATCAGAAAACTGACCTACCTAGGTCATACCCTCAGCAAAGACAGGTTAACCCCAGATAGCTCAATGATGACCAAGTTAGTAATGCAGTATGACTGACCACTTAGATGGAAGTTTAATCTTTTTTGGGACTGGCAGGATATTATCATTGCTACGTTTCTAACTTCCGTGCTATTGCTAGCCCATTGACTGACTGAACTTGGAAAAAGACTCCAATGAAAGTTATATGGACAAACATATATGAACGAGCATTTCAGATGTTGAAGGACAGAATAACGTCAGACGAAGTAGTGAAATTGCCTGATGTGACACGAGATTTTGTCTTACGTACTTACCCTTGTAATAAAGGCTTAGTGGCAGTGATATTACAAGAGCATGACAGAAACTCATTCCCAGTTGTATACAGTAGCAGGAAATTGTCAATTGCAGAACGAAATTATTTGGCAATTATCTTTGGGATATCTAAATTCCAGCTTTGCGTGTATCGACGAAAATTTTTATTTCAGAAACTGACCACCAATCATTCACCTATTTAGCTCAGCTAAGTTGACAAACAGATGATTAATGAGATAATCATTGTTTCCAGAGCAGTACTATATCCAGGTACAGTATATTAAGGGCAACAAGAAAGTAGGAGCTGACTGCTTAAGTAGACTAGGGATGTCTGAGGTGAAGGGTTCACCTGAGGACATGAAAGTGAATCAGATTACATCTCCAGAAATTTGAAGATAAAAATCCCTGATTTTACTCTTCAAGAAGGGGCCTATGTAAAGGTTCAAATTTCTGCTGATCTATAAAGAACATATTAATTTGGGCAGGTGAATGATTAATTGGATTTATGGTGACAGATGCGCATTAAATCACTATACTGCAAGATTAAAGGATTTTTAATGTATGTGTCATGAAAAGAATGATTCTTAAGCCTTCATTTGTTTTAACAATCAAACAGACTGGAAATAGAAGGTTAATTATGATCATGGTATCATAAATGTCTAAATTGAAATTGTCCAGGATCGGTCATGTGGTAAAGTGGAGGTCAGGCAGTAGATATATTTAATCTGGATTGGTTACGCTAAATAAGGTATGTTGTACCCACACAAAATATCTTGATTTTAATATGCCCCATCACAAAAATTTACTCAGTCTGTTTTTCTGCAAGAGAAAAAAATTATAGGAGACTCCAAGTTTAAATTTAGAAAAAAATCTCTTGTAAAAACAATTATCCAAGGTATCAGATGTCTGGAAAGTCAACAGACAATTCTTGGGTAGAGGCAAGTTAAGATTGAAGCACAAGGTATTTTCATCAGTCTCATGTAATCCGTTGATACCAATATAATGATTTACCTGAATTTACTTTCTTATATTTGCATGAATTTATTTGTTTAAATTCATAGATCAGTTTCTTGATATAAGAATAACTGGATATAAGAATAACTGGATATAAGAATAACTGTGTTTTTGAGTTCATGTATCTGAATTCATAAAATGATCTTCTGTATATATGTTTGACAAATTATTTGGATTTGTTGTCTTGAGTGTTTTTCATGCCTTACCTTAGTTGATATAAGTTTTGAGAATCCATGTAAATTCACCGACCTTAGATGATTTCACATATGATAAAGACTTGAGTGTGTTTGACTGAAATTATTGTTGTTAAGCCATGAAGTGAGATTTCATGTATGCTAAAGGCTTGAAGTTTGTGTAGTGAAATATCATAGTTAAGCAATGTAATGAATTTCATTCATTCATTTGTGTAATTGAGACAAGAACAGAGCTGTTATATCTTGTGTGATGATAATGTGAGTCAGGTTGAAATAGCCGTTATGAAGTACATTAATCTTATGAAACTAGATTTGTTTATGGTCTGCCATGTTTAGCCTGACCAGATAGCCTTTGGTAACTGTTTAAATTTCAATAGGATGACATCTGACATAAGGAGTAGGGAGTAATGATTTATTCCTAGTAGGATATCTGACTGGAGATTTAGGTTTATTCCTCATTTATTTTAAAAGGGAAGAAAGCTCCACTGATGCATCCATGCACCTACTTATCCAAGTATCTATGTATCTACATACTTACATATCCACCTACCCACGCAAAAACGAGGGCCAAAAGAGGCAAGATAATAGAGGGTTTGGAAAAGGAAAATGAAAAGTGAAAAGAACCAAGAAGAACAGCCACAGTGAAGTTGGAATGAACCAGAATTGAGCAGGTTATGAAGTTGTACAAAGCAATGACTTTGATTGCTCACTTGATTCTAATTGAACTAATTCTAATTGAACTAATTCTGTCATTTAAAACAGATCATCTATATGTAGTAGGGATATTTTTTATGATTCAACTGTTTTCCCAATTTTCTGGTCTTGTAATAGAATCCACATTTTAATAAATGTTCTGATTCTGCAGTCTAAAAACAGTACAAGTAGAATCTTTACAGCAAGCTCACCCCATGGTTTTAGGGATATTAATTTGGTTTAACTGAGTCCAATGCTACAATGTTTTACCTAGTGAGAAAAACAGACATTGTCTTTGTGCAAATTAATTAAATGATTATTTACAAGACTTATTAATTAGTTCTGGATTCTGAAAATGATGATGATATTAGAGGCAAGATATTAAATTAGGTTTCTCTGGCTGGCATAGATAATTTGTATCTTGTTTTGAAAGAAAGAGATATTTTATACTTGCATTCTGACAATCTTTGCCAACCCTAACCTATAAATGTAATTTATTTAAGATTTATATTTTGAAGTAGAAGTTGAAAGTGTGTGTGAATATATTATAATCATTTATGTTTTTAAATCAACTTCTGGACAACTCATTAGTGAGATATCAAATGTTTAGTTTGATATAGGAAACAGATTCTGTGTACCAGAAACAATCAAGTCAGTTATAGAAATATGATATCAGTAGTCTCCTATGAAGTCCGCTAGGACTATATATATATATATATATATATATATATATATATATATATATATATATATATATATATATATATATATATATATATATATATATATACTGACATTTTGAATTTGAAGCAGAGGTTGGAATTTGGAGACAGTGAAAAATAACTATTAAAGAGATATGTAGCCCAGACATATACTTTTTTTGCTCTACTAGCTAATTCCCCAAAGTAGCTGCCACCCACAACAGTAACATGATTACATACATGTCCACCTACAACTGAAATGTGAATTCTATGCAACATGACTAATACAAGACCAGAAAATTGGGAAAACAGCTGAGTCATAAGAAATGTCCCTACTACATATCTATGTAAGTATATTTGTGTTTTGTAATTTGGTGAATGATTTATTTCAAAATGTAGTGCATTTTCCTAAAGTAATGCATCATTACAATTGTTTATGTAATTGATCAAATTGTTCTCTTTTGATGTACAGGGGCTTGTGTCATTCTTTTTATATATCTGCTCAATTCTCTATTTATTCTACCGATAAGTTTCACACTTTGTATTGATATTTACTCAATCCAGGCAATAACACCGAGGCGATCAACCTCTATATGGTGATAACCCAAGAAACCACCACCACAGCTACCATACACTTACTAATGGCCAGGTAAAGCAATGTGACAAAAATAAAGTTTTCAGACCTATCTGGCTAAGAAAATTTATTGTTGTTTTTGTTGTAGGTTTAATGCTATTTTTCACATATGGTCAGCCAGTATAACTAGTGGAGGAACAACCTGGAAAAATCCTAGGAAGAACCACCAGCCATTAAAAGCTACAAAGATCAAGAACAAGACTCAAACCCATGCAGTCAAAATGAAATGGTAACAGTAAGTGCTTTACACCACTCAACCAACCAGGTAAATTACTGGCCATTTATTGAGACTGAACCACTTAGGAAATTACTGGCCATTTATTGAGACTGGACCACCTAGGGAATTACTGGCTATTTATTGAGACTGGACCACCTAGGGAATTACTGGCCATTTATTGAGACTGGACCACCTAGGGAATTACTAGCCATTTATTGAGACTAGACTGGAAGTATTCTACAAGTTTCCACCATAAGAAACTGCACAGAAAAATTCTCTCTGCACCAAGAAAAGAAACTGAAGGCAAATACTTTTTGTCAAAAATCATTTTAAAGTACTGCTCCCTTTACAAACCAAGTAGGCCCATCTTGTAAATATTATGAAAAGTTAAGGAGTGGTTTTATCAAGAACAGTGGTTACCTAAGATAAAATTTGAATAATACTTGTCACTTGGTGATTTGCTTATCATGCATGTCTACATCACTGGAGGCATACCAGTAATCTTAGATATAAAGGTACATGAGGATTACATGAAAATGTTCTACCAATACAACAATAATTTATTTTGTTACTACTTGTTATTTATTACTTAAATTTATTAACTTTACCTGTACTCCTGGCCAGAAGGTGAAGTCCTCCCGCTGGTGCCTCTCAGACATATTAATCCCAGCATAGCAATCAGGGCTGAAAATAAACATGAAAATAGTTATCTAATAGGAGATTTTACATTGATCTGAGAAATGTTTATATACCCAGTTTATATAGATTTTTACCATTTTCATCCACTCCTTTCTAATTCTAACATTTAATAAATTTTCAAGGTACTCTTAAAATTTGTATTGTGTGCCACTAGCTTAAACATTTATCCAGTACACTAATTACAGTTGAAAATAAACACTGATGCTCAGTATCAGGGGTCATGCTACCAGGCAAAGGCAACTAAGTCACCTAAAAAACTTTGCATTTTTTCTTTGCATTTTTTCATTTTGGAAACTAATAGGGGGGTAAATCAAATGGGAGGGTGTGTAAATACTATAGTCAGAAAATGATGACATCATCTTCAAGTCACTTATATACATAGGTTACTTGTAATTCTAAAGCTAAAGTAACATGCAATTTTGATCAACTGATGGAGGACTAGATCAATTAAGTTGTAAACCTGTATGAATTTGCTGATATAAATAAAGACATTCACTATTTACCAATAAAACTGAATGGTTTACTTGACTCCAAAACTTGCCTGGGGCAGTTCTGCATCTGTCTAATTATTCAGCTCATGTACATTACAAAATAAATACTCTCATGTACAATTTTCAGTTAAAGTGTTTTTCAAGTTTTAATATTAGCTTAATTTTAGAAACTACATTACCAATGATTGATTTATGTATTTTATTTTTGGTCAAAACTCTTGCTCTTTGGAATTATCCAGCATACATGATTTGGAAAATAGTGTTTTGCAAGTTGGTGAGTGCCTAAGCAAGTTTCTGTATTGGAGTGGAATCAACCAGAGAAAATTTAGAAATTCTGTTTGTTTGTTGTCATTTTCAATGGAAAATGCTAATGTGGAAACAACAAGACTATTTTGTGAGTACAAATACTCTAACCACTTACACTTTAGTTGTCAATTTTCTTAAAATATGTATGTACCAAATTGATGCTTCTCCATGCTTCTCAGCCCCAAAAATGACAAATAAATGTGAAATTACTGTTTTAAGTATTATACCATCTTGTATGCTTCATCCTCAATATTGTTTTTTTGTTTGCACAATAAATTACATAGAATGATGCCACTTTGTGGACCACCACAATTATAATAACAAATTTCACTTTAATATCTAGTTTCTGATAATAATAATGATAATAATAATAATAATAATAATAATAATAATAATAATAATAATAATAATAATAATAATAATAATAATAATAATAATAATAATAATAATAATAATAAACTTCTATTCATTCTTGAATACCTGATGATGCCCTTGAAGCATCAAACTGAGAAGCAGAATAGGACCATGATGAATCTCAATACTACCAAACTTGTCAAAATTGATTGAAAAGCATGTCCATGATTCATTCATATCATATTTAACCAAACACTTTATGTTATACCTTAATCAATCAGGCATTCATGTGAGACTGCCTTGATCTCCCTAACTGATAAATGGCTTCAAGTACTTGATCAAGGTAGAATAATAGGTTCTATATTTGTAGATTTCAGGAAAGCTTTTGACATGGTATATCATGAAATCCTTTTGAAGAAACTGAAAATCTACCAATGTGATGAAAGCACAGTTAGATGATTTACTTTATACTTAAGTGACAGAACATAACATGTTTATATAAATAATGTTCTGTCTGAACCTGGAACATTTTGATGTGGAGTACCACAAGGCTCAATTCTGGGTCCATTACTGTTTATTTTATTTATTAATGACCTACCACTTGTACTAAAGGACTCAGTATCAACTACAGATCTCTATGCAGATGACACAACATTGTCAGTCATCCAAAACACAAAGCAAGAACTCGAAATTTCTTTACAGAATGCCCTAAACAAACTGGACAACTGGTGCACATGCAATGGCATGGTATTTAATAATGGTAAAACTAAAATATTACTTAACTCAACACAGAAACAAAAGAACAAAACTTGATAATGATGAACTATGTCTAAC
Organism: Potamilus streckersoni; assembly: GCA_016746295.1. NCBI lineage: Eukaryota > Metazoa > Mollusca > Bivalvia > Unionida > Unionidae > Potamilus > Potamilus streckersoni. Next base: position 1,270,146 of record JAEAOA010000698.1, on the reverse strand, counting down.
ATGAAAGGATAAAAAGTTGCAAATGGTCAGTCACAATAGTCTACTTGGTGTTTTGGTAGATAATAACCTATCATGGACTGAACATATCAAACATTTCAGTAAAAAAGTCAATTCAAGTTTATGGCTTCTCAGTAGGATAAGACACTTTCTCCAGGTAAAGCACAGAAAACTATTTTATAACATTTACATACAACCCTATTTAGATTACTGTAATACAGTATGGGGTAATTCAAATGATAAAAACTTAGAAAAGTATAACTACAGTAGAGCTAAGTACCCAGCATCATTTCATTATTTACAATATAACTTTTCAAAATTGAAACTGATGAAAATGAAACAGTTTCTTGTAATAAATATTCATCATTTATGGTTAATTTCATACAAAATCCATATATTAAATGTGATAATACCTGAAAACTATGCAACATTTTATGGGTTTTAATGGGGGCTCACACATACAAACTGTGTACTTTGGATGACATGTCATGCAACAATCCTCATTAACATATTTGTATTTATGCACCACATGTAAACATTTACACATGAATATTACTGCACAAGTAACAATATTCTTTCTTGCTTTAAATGATAATATTGGGTGGGAAAAAGAATCTACATTGGAATTTGGACTGAGACAAGGAAATCCCAGTTGCTCGGTTACATTATATGTCTCCCCATTTGGGCAAGCCTCGTGGGGAGACAAATAAGGTAACCCCTTGACTGGGATTTCCTTGTCTCAGTACAAACCCCAACATAGATTCTATATATACCAAGTCCTTTCATCATTAATGGCTCAAAACTTATTAAATGGAAAGTTGGAATTAAACATTCAAAATTGATACTATGACAGTTTAATATACCCATTGTCATACCTAACACTTACATATGCCTAGCTGCATCCCTTAAGCTCAAACAGTTAAAAGTAAAAGAGTGGGAAAAAATTGTCTTAATTAAAAATACACAGACTTACTAATTTGATAATAAAAAAATAGCTCAGTCCTGAATAATTTATTTCTGTAATATCTGACACAACGTTGATACTATGGTATTTAACATGTCTTTTCAGTATGGCATCATTTCTTTTGCTGATGTTTACAAGTTTAAAAGAATATCTGCAACTGAATTGCATACATACATTTTGCTGCCATTCCAAATTTTTTTAAAAGTAAAGGCTGAAATACTTCTGACATAATTCAGAACTCAGTACCCCAGATTGGATGGTTGATGTTACAATGGACACCAATTTATAAACACAGTATTTGAAAATTAGGAAAGAAAAGAATCTGAGTGAGGAAATTTTCAAACTACCAAATTATGCATACTTGTATTTTTATCAAAAACTAAGAAAATCATTCCAATATGTTTTGTCCTGAAGCAACTAGGTTTTGGAAAATATTGATTATTTTAATTCCATGTTCTTGCATCATTTGTTACAACTGGCCTTGAAAAATAATTGGAACTGCTGCAAATCTTCAGTTGTTAACAAAGTTATGCTTTAAACTAAGAACAAAATTGCACAAAGAATTTTTCACTTGCCATAATTTTGACATAAAGTCATGGAAAATGGCTGTGGTTCATGACATCATCTATCCATGATATAAATGACACATCTTCTATCCATGATATATATCATATACCATCTCTGATATATATATATATATATATATATATATATATATATATATATATATATATATATATATATATATAAATGACAGATATAATATACTGTATATGACAAATATGACCATCCATCTATGAAATATACAACACACCATCTATCCAAGATATACATGACACACCATCTCTCTCTGATATAAAGGACACACCATCTATATGTCTCTGTGATATATATGACACACTATCTATCCAAGATATACATGACACACCATGTCTCTGTGATATATATGACACACTATCTATCCATGATATACATGACACACCATGTCTCTGTGATATATATGACACACCATCCATCCATAATATATACAACACACCATCTAGCCATGATATGCATGACACACCATATATTTTTTTGTAAAATTTCATTAAAAAGGCCTTCAGCAATTAACAGAATTATATTATGAACAAGCCTCAAAATTTCTCTTGCAATGACCTTAACCTTGAAGTGGGAGGTGTAGCAATGTTATGTAACAAACTTTCCTTTCATTAAAAAAGTCTTCAGTGATTCAAAAGTTATACTGCAGACAATAATACAAGTCACATTTTCCATTACAGTAACCTTGACCTTTGGGCAAAATCTTGTTACATGTAACACCCTTTAGTCATAATATATTTTTGTCAGTTTCATTCAAATATCTTTAGTGGTTTAAAGATGTAACAAAAATAAAAGTAAACCAAGAGTACCAAAAATGGCACATTATAAACCTAATCTGTCTTCACTAATTCTTTGTGTGGATTACTTGCATTATGTCTAGAAACTACTTTTCTTTCATCACACTGACCTTGACCATTAATCTTTTATCACCTTTATTGATATTGTTCTTCATTACCCAATGTGTAAGCTATGTAACAAAATAAAGAAGTTTTAATACTGTGTCAAAACCCTCTTTTCAGTCAAACCACTGATAATGGAAACTCAAGTTGTGAAGAAATAACATTTCTTCCTTCAGTCAGTGACCTTGATCTTTAACATCTTGACCCTCAAATTAATAACATTCTTTGTCATCTGAAGTGCAAGACATCCAAAGTTCAGTAACTGCAAAGGGTGGAAAACAAGTTATTATGCAGAAATCATTTATACTCTTTGAGTCACAGTGAGTATGATCTGGCTTTTTAAGCCAAAAATCAATAGCATTCTTTATTTCCTTGGTGGAAATTATTCACAAAGATTTGTTAATTAATTAATTAATTAATACACTCCAAACTATTGTCTGCATAAAATGAAAAAATCACATTACAGCAAAGAATGCTGCAAATTTCTTCCACATTTTAGTTTTCATGGAAAACATTTTTTTATTTACTCCTCTCATTTTCCATTTTTCTCCAAAATTTTAATTTTTTCAATAAATCATGATGCATTTATTAAAACTCAAAATCCAAGAAGAAAATTTAAATCAGTCTCAGTAAAAAGAAAAGAAATAGTTTATACCAAAGCATATGTCAAGGTGGTCATGTAGACATATTTACTCATCGTTAAGAAAATATTAACTACTGCTCTAAAATTTAATTCAACCAACTAGACACCATAAGAATTCTTTTGATGAAAACCTAATTTTAAAATGGCTTTCCTTATAAGAGGAGTAGCAAACACAAGATTTTAAACATGGCCCCATACTGAACCATATTAATTTATGATCACCAATATCTTATAAGAAGTCTTTATGGATAAACCCCATGATGATATGACCTTCCACTTTGGAGAAGTAGTGACAAGATTTTCAAGATGGCCACTGTGGAAACTATATTAGACACCAGATCAGCACCATTCATGAGCCAAGAAGACATTATAAAAAGTCTTTTGCTGAAAACCTGATGTCCATACGACTTTCCATTCAGAAGAAGTAGCCATACAAATATATTCAAGATGGCTGCTTTGGTGGCCATAATGGATGCCAGATTGGAAACATTTTCATTAAGCTCCATAGAAGATATCATGAATTCTTTTAGTGAAAGCCCCATGTTAATACAAACATCCATTCTGGAGGAGTAGCTGTAACGAGATTTTTAAGATGGCTGCCAAAGTGTTGTGGGATTGCTGGATATCAGATCTGCACCATCTTTATTTAGGATGAACTATATATCGTACAAAGTCTTTTAGTGAAAATCCCTGGTCAAGATAACTTCTCTGAAGGAGGAGTTGCATTAATATTTCAAAATGGTTGCCATGTCAGCCAAATTGGACTCCAGATCAGCACCATTTCTATTGAGGACCAAACAGACATCATAAGAACTCTTAAGCTAAAAAAACCCATGTTGAGATGACACTCCATGTAGGAGAAGTGACGATAAAAGGATTTTAAAGATAGACCCAAGATCAACACCATTTTCATTTAGGACCAACAAGAGATATGTAGCAATGAACTTTACTCCCAGGTCAGTATGATCATCCATTCAGAAAATGAAGTAATAATAAGAATTTAAAGATGGCCACCATGGTGACCATACTGGAGTTTAAATCTGCACCATTTTTATTTATCAACCAGACATACATAATTTTTTGTGAAAATCCCAAGTTGATATGACCATCAATTCAGGAGTCACAATAAAAAATATTTGCAAGATGGCTGCTGTGGTGTCCATATTTGATTTTCAAATTGCACCATTTTCATTTAGGGTCACTTAAGGAGTCTTCTAGTGAACACCTGATGTTGATATGACTATCCACTGAAAAGAACAATATTTTCAAGATGGCCAGGTGGTACAGAATGTTTCCAACATGTGACACTTTGTGAATTTGCAGAGTTTGAAATTCTATTCAGTTTGTATTGGATCACATTCTTTGTTGACATCATCCAAAACTGTCCATGTACATTAACATTGATTTTGGTGTATGCATTCCTCAGAGCATGCATTGTGTTCATTCAAGGTATATTGATTTATGGGGAGCAAATTAAACTGAATTATCATTAATCTATTTGTAATCAATTCCAAAAATGGGACCTACTGCTGAAATGGTGGGTATTGAATGCTTAAAACACCAATACAACTTGCAATTTAAAAACAAAAACAACAAAAAAAAAACATGGACATTTTCTTGATGTTCACTTTTGGTGGTCAATAATATTTAAGCAAGCTTCAATCCTGTGCCTCAAGTCTGGCATGCAACCTACACCCCAGACACCACATTCAGTCTAGAATCAAATTTGTTTGGTTACATTTAGATCCGAGTGGCCACTGGTCATTTTTGTGGCCCACTTTCACAAAAAGGGTCAATTTATATAATTATTATAATGTATATCATGTATGGCCCCACAAACTTACATTTTTGGTCATGTGGCCCACATTGTTGAAGTTGTTGAACCACCCTGATTTATATCATATCACATGGCTTAATAATTACTAAATGGCCTATGCTCAGGAGGAAACTGCATATGCCTGGCCTGGTTTAAGTACAGATTTATTATTAGTTTGGTGGCCCAAGTGGTTGGAGCATCTGCCTCAGATCCATGAGGTCATGGGTTCAAACCCCAGTCAAGGCATACCAAAAACATAAAAATGATACATGTAGCAGTTGCATCACTTTGCACTCAGCATTAAGAGGTTAGAGTTAGGTTTGGTCAGCCATGTGTCAGGATTATGTGACTGGGTGGGACATGATGAAAGTCTACAGCATGATGCCCCAGTGCTAGACATTACTACAAACTGCCACACTGCAGACATCATTGTGAAAAGACTGAAAAATTGTGAAATCCACATTAAAAGTCCAAATCACAAAAAGACAGAATTTTTTTCTACTTTTGTGCAATTTACTCATTTCTTTTTACTGGGTATCACATTCAATCATGTGGAGACCATCTATTAAAATTAAAGCAACAATACTAAAACATAAAGTCTAATTTAGTGTAATGCTGTAACAATGGCCATTAATACTTTAACAATGTTATTTAGGATAGTTGCCATAGTGACCATACTGGATCTCAGTTTGGCATAATTTTCATTCATGACTGAGTAGACACCAGCAGAAGTCTTCTGGGGATAATTACACATAGACATGACTTTCCATTTAAGATGAGTTACTAAGTGATAAAAATAATTTAATAATTGCTGCCATAGTGGTATTTTAGGTGACAATTTTCATTCAGGAAGAGATACACATTATGAGCCTTCTTGAGAAAACCAATGTTAATAAATTACTTTTAAACAAGAAATGATGCATTCCCCCAATCCTGTAAAGTACAGAAAGTACACTATCATTTGGCACACTCAATTTTACAATACTTTTGCAAGTACTTCATGGAGCAGAACTCTCAGTTTATATATCACTTATTCTATAGTTGTATGCAACTTACTTGACCTACATATTGAGCTTTGGTAAAAAAAAATTCTTGAATAGAAGATAATTATGCTCCAGTGCAGCAGAAAGCAAGCACATTTATCAACTGTACTCTGTGTCCAAATGGGTGGGGTACTGGACCATGAAAATATAGTCATCTAAAACACCTCCCCGCCAAAATGTTTATGTGTAAACAGAATGATTTGTCCAAGATTTCACATACAGAAGAGGCCAGTGGTGGTCAAAAGGTCAAAGGTGCTTGCCTTTATAGATCATTCAGACTTCTGTCCACACCAGCTGGTGTCTTGGCTGAACCTAAATGTGGGTATGTGATAAAGCCAACTGATAGCTTCCTGTGAGTAAATGGTCCTTCCTGGTGTCTCCTCCACCAAATATACTGACCACTACATATAGCCTATCATGTTCAGAAAAATGGTGCTAAACCCCACCAAACCAAACCAAACCCCAGCAAACCAAACCAAATCCCAGCAAACCAAACCAACTTTATATAGGAAATTCATAAGTGCAAAGTGTACTGAGGAGTTATAGACATTCTAGGTTTTGCTCCACAATGAAAGCATGAATGATGGAAGATAATGAACTACATGAACTATATATATATATATATATATATATATATATATATATATATATATATATATATATATATATATGTATGTATGTATGTATGTATGTATGTATGTATGTATGTATGTATGTATGTATGTATGTATGTATGTATGTATGTATGTATGTATGTATGTATGTATGTATGTATGTATGTATGTATGTATGTATGTATGTATGTATGTATGTATGTATGTATGTATGTATGTATGTATGTATGTATGTATGTATGTATGTATGTATGTATGTATGTATGTATGTATGTATGTCTGAAACAGTTGTGGGGTTTCACACCAGAGATTATAGTAGAAAATGTATGAATAGACGACAATTTGACAAAAACATTAAAATGTAGTAAACCTGAAAAATTGGTAATAGCAAAATAAATATCTGGACCACTTGTCAAACATGTGTATCATACTTCATAGAAATTTCTTTAGCAGTTTTAGAGTTTAGGGTCCAGAAACTAAAATGCAGATAATGGAGGGAAAAAAAACATGGACAAAACATAAAAATACTGAAACAAGAAAATATGAATAGCAAAATGCCACCATTAGAATAATAGGTGTACCAAATATTTGATACAAAGACCATTAGAATAATAGGTGTACCAAATATTTGATACAAAGACCATTAGAATAATAGGTGTACCAAATATTTGATACAAAGACCATTAGAATAATAGGTGTACCAAATATTTGATACAAAGACCATTAGAATAATAGGTGTACCAAATATTTGATACAAAGACCATTAGAATAATAAGTGTACCAAATATTTGATACAAAGACCATTAGAATAATAGGTGTACCAAATATTTTATACAAAGACCATTAGAATAATAGGTGTACCAAATATTTGATACAAAGACCATTAGAATAATAGGTGTACCAAATATTTGATACAAAGACCATTAGAATAATAGGTGTACCAAATATTTGATACAAAGACCATTAGAATAATGGGTGTACCAAATATTTGATACAAAGACCACTAGAATAATAGGTGTACCAAATATTTGATACAAAGACCATTAGAATAATAGGTGTACCAAATATTTGATACAAAGACCATTAGAATAATAGGTGTACCATATATTTGATACAAAGACCATTAGAATAATAGGTGTACCAAATATTTGATACAAAGACCGTTAGAATAATAGGTGTACCAAATATTTGATACAAAGACCATTAGAATAATGGGTGTACCAAATATTTGATACAAAGACCATTAGAATAATAGGTGTACCAAATATTTGATACAAAGACCATTAGAATAATAGGTGTACCAAATATTTGATACAAAGACCATTAGAATAAAAGGTGTACCAAATATTTGATACAAAGACCATTAGAATAATAGGTGTACCAAATATTTGATACAAAGACCATTAGAATAATAGGTGTACCAAATATTTGATACAAAGACCATTAGAATAATAGGTGTACCAAATATTTGATACAAAGACCATTAAAATAATAGGTGTACCAAATATTTGATACAAAGACCATTAGAATAATAGGTGTACCAAATATTTGATACAAAGACCATTAGAATAAAAGGTGTACCAAATATTTGATACAAAGACCATTAGAATAATAGGTGTACCAAATATTTGATACAAAGACCATTAGAATAATAGGTGTACCAAATATTTGATACATAGCTTAAACAGTTTTTGGAGTTTGCTTTAAAGAAAATAAAATAAATATGAACTGAAGATTAGGGAATAACATTTTCATGCTCCAGTACAGGTACCAAGTTTCTTAGATATACCTTGAATAGTTTGAGTTATGTTATACAACTCCTGAACTCTGTTCATCTAACAAAATAACAATTCTGTATATTATGTCAAATCATAACCAGCAAGTTTTAATAACGTATCTCCATATTTTCAAAGGGTAAAGTAGGATGATGTAAAAAGAGTTACATTTTTTTTTTTAAACTGAGGAAATAACTCAAACAACAACAGTCATACAAAGCAACTTTATACTTTGGTCAAGACAAACATAGATACCAATTATAATGAGCATACTGCTAATGATTCCAATGTGAATTGCACACAGAAGAACCATATGAATATATGAATGAGTTATATTTTTATGCAGAAAGACTTACCATAAGAAAAATAAAACAGACTGATGGATATTTCAATTGGTAGTTGGTATTCTAACACCTAAAAAAGCTGCATTGGCAGACCTAGTCATATAACATTCAATTTACGTTCTAGATCAAATCACAACAGTTCTTTCTGGATGGCTAACAATATAGGTACAAATTAATATTTCATTCAAAATTGAACAACATTACCGGTAATTAAAATTTCCAAAACTGAGATAAACTTGTAAATGGTAAGTTGTACAGAATTACTAAGGTTTATATAAATAGATGTTACATGATACATACTTTAATATTTGGTTCAACTCAAATTGTTAGTAAAAAGCTTAATTCAACAGTTGTTTAAAAACACAAACCACAAAAAGAATGTTTCAGAGGTGACACTTGATACAGTTGATACTAAAATGGACACTAGTGCATGACTAAGAAGTAAGCCAGAGCAAAGATCAGTCATACAAGGCATATGTACTCTTCACTCTTTTTTTTGTAACACATTATAAAATGAAGAAAAGTAATCAAGTGCAATACTTTATCAATTAATAAACTAGTTAACTAGCAATTATGTGGTGAAATTCAAACCTGAAAAAAGCTGCAAATTCCCCCAACCTGCGGACCCCTGACATTCTAAATCACATGTACACGTTCCAATACACAAATTTCAGTGAAGCTGCATCTAGTGGAAAATCTCAAAGCTTGTTGCTATGGTAACTTTGAGTTTAAAATTTTTAAAAACCTAATTTAAATATTCAAATGCAACAAAAATCTATCAGGCAGCATGTGCTTGACTCTCTTCATTTGCTGCATGCCATTTAAGGAATTTGTCATTTATGACAGTAATCAGGTGATGGAAGGGATGCTAATGTTATTTGGTATATCAAGGTGCAGCTGCTGCTGCTGCATCTTAAATTGCAACTATTACTACAAAAATTTCATGCACTAACAAAAACAGAAACTATCAATATTGAAGCTACCCCTAGTGCAAGACCTTTATCAATTCTGCAGGTCAGAATACATTGCACCTTTATATATGCTTCATGCAGACATTGTGCAAGCTTGAAGTGTGAGAATCTAGCACTGATCTCATTGTTTTTCACGAGTCATGTTTTTCCCCTCAAACCAACATCCCTATTAACAATTCATGCTAGAGGAAATAAGACACTAGGAAAAAAATCAATTGTGTGTTACTGCACTTCAAGCCTTGCATTTCAGGCTGGGAGACTTTAATTGCCATCTTCTGTTTCAACAGAAATACAAAGAAAACCCAAGGGGTTTTGATATCATGGGAAGAACCATCCAACAGTAAAGAAGACAAATGCGAGTTGAGGAATATCATTGATACAAAGTCAGCCCAATGTGCTACAAGGTACACTGAGGGAGAAGGTAGAAAATGGAAAATGAAATTGGTATGCTTTAGATAAATGATCAAATCATTTCAGAATGATTATGTTGTTGAAAAGGCAAAGTGCAAAGACTTAAGAATCAACTTGAGACTGTTTTGGCAAATGTGTATCAATCATAAGTTAAGATGTGTGAATCTGTATACTGAAATAAAAGGAACAGGTAAAATTCTTTATTAATAAAGAGATGATGTCATTGTTTTAAATACCATTCTACTTTCAGGTTCTCTTTAAATTAAATGAACAATACAACAACTACATGGATTGGGAGATGTATTTCATCCAGATAATCAAATTTCAACCCAAAACTAAAACTGTACAAGAGACAAAGAGCATTGCCCAATGCAAACTAAGCTGACATTGACTCCATTCACCCCTCTGCCAGTAGGTGATTAATCCCTTACATCTCCCACTGATCCACAGTTAATTGCATAACACCTTTGATCAGACCCTTATGTCTTTAATCATACTTAATTAGCAGAGAATTACTGCAGAACAAGTTACATAGTCAGGTGGCTGTAAGGTGTAATAATAGACTTATTTCTTTTTGTAAATCTCCTACACCCATTTTTTATTTTCTTTTAAGAAGATTATTTATTCATTGAAACTGCAGATAGATAGATAGATAGATAGATAGATAGATAGATAGATAGATAGATAGATAGATAGATAGATAGATAGATAGATAGATAGATAGATAGATAGATAGATAGATAGATAGATAGACAGACAGATAGACAGATAGATAGATAGATAGATAGATAGATAGATAGATAGATAGATAGATAGATAGATAGATAGATAATCAACTGTGTTGTTTCTTTTTTTCTGTCACTTTTCTAGTAAAATTTGCAGTGATCTACAAATTGGTTCTATTTATAAATACTTGTACTCTATCATATAGTAAGTATAAATACATGTTGGGGGGGGGAACATGGTAATGTTAATGTTCACTACAAGCAAATAAAAACTTGTTAATTGGCATCCATATAACTGATGTTTAACTGTACAACATGGCACTATATATTAATATGTGCCTGATACTTCACTTGGAAATTATAATGTCTTCAGGATCTTGTATATCAGTCCACTATGTGTATCAGTCCACTTGTGTATTAGTCCACTTGTGTATTAGTCTACTTTGTGTATCAGTCCACTTTGTGTATCAATCCACTTTGTGTATCAGTCCACTTTGTATATCAATCCACTTGTATATCAGTCCACTATGTGTATCATTCCACTTGTGTATTAGTCTACTTTGTGTATCAGTCCACTTTGTGTATCAATCCACTTGTATATCAGTCCACTTGTGTATTAGTCTACTTGGTGTATCAGTCCACTTTGTGTATCAATCCACTTGTATATCAGTCCACTTGTGTATTAGTCCACTTTGTGTATCAGTCCACTTTGTGTATCAGTCCACTTGTGTATCAGTCCATGTTGAATCACATTACTAAATGTCTGATAAATAAATTTATTAAAACATATTTCTAAAAATGTGTTTTTTTGCAAAATGTTATTTCATTTCTTTTGTTACTGAATGGTGAGCTTATGGATGCAAAATAGGTTGTATGAACCCCTCTGTAGGTCATCACAGGTGACAAACACTTTTTCTTAGACATCCTTTATTTGGCAAAGGCATGTGTCCAGTGATGATTCTCTAGCTCAGAAAGTCTTAGGTATTAAAAGATTAATGGTTTATATTTTAAAAGTTTTTGAATTTTCAACAAAATGCCCATTTTGCCTTTATCTTTCTTTTTTATGCCTTTTTATATCTAAATTTATTTGGTACTGAACAACAAGGACTGTCATTTCTACCAATAAACCAGTCTCCAGGTGCATTTTGAGATTCAAAAAATGTGTTTTGAAAGCCCATGGAGTTTTAGTGTATGGAAAAGGGCTATGTATAATTGGGAAAAAGTTTTCTACTCATATAAGCCAATAAAAAAGACTGCAAATTTATATCTGAAAATTATATAATTTTAAGCATCTAATACTGTCTTAAACTTTGTTGGTAGACTTAGCAGTTTTCAAATATCACACACACACACACACACACACACAATAATAATAATACAGTCAATAAACAAAAAGGAATTCACAATGTTTCCACCTTTCAAAATCTATTGGACAGTAAAATATTCTCCACTAGAATGCAGTCTTAACTGCTGTCAGTATTTCAGTGACTATTTTAAGATGATGCCAGTATCAATAGAACTCATATAAAGACTCATCAATAAAAGGATGATAGTCGATTCTTCAAACTTCCACAAAAGACTGCATTAAAGAAAATGATTTTTCTCCATTGGTATTACTGTGATTGAGTGTCAAACATGCTCTGGCCATGTTGGTCATAATGTTTAAAAATGGTTACTTACTTTGGGGTGTGAGCTCAGCAATCATGCATTGCAACATTATGATAGGTAATATTACTACGTTAATATATTGTTATGTACATCTTTATCTGCTGTTACTCTTGGTACATGACTTCACCCATATTGTGTTTAAATTTTGTTCATGATAGTATGTTGTAGTGATTATTGATAAAGAAGGTATTACATAGCTAATTTTGTACACAGGTATAAACACTATTTCAAGATATTACAGTGTCTGTAGTTTGACTAGGATCTATAAATATATGTCAGCTTTGCTGGTGGGGCATACCTGCCATATTCACAGACAGTATTGTGTTTAAATTTTAAGTTTTAAAAAGTGTGTTTTGAGGTCCCAAAAAGCATGCAACAGTTAATAGTATTTTAACACTATTAAGATAATGAATTACTAAAAAGAGAAATAATCTGGATGAGACTTCCATGATAAATATACATGTGGTGCTCCTATTTAGATAGATGTATGCTTCAAAACAACCAATATCAACAGGACATTTGCAGTGTGTGCAAAAAATTAAATTCTCTCCTTGACAAAGTTAAAATCTGTCAACCTGGAGTTTTAAAATTAATTTTTCTAACCCCCACTCTTCAAAAATGAATCATACTTGAATATTATTCTGACAAATGAAATAAGCATGTATTGCAGTTTATATCTGGACTAAAAATCCAACTTCAAAGATTACAAACTTTATTAAAGTTGGTTTCAACATTCTTGTTCAATGCAGTGATGTGTAATAACCTCTGTTTTTCATCATGTGTCATTGATCAATGTTCTTTGGACAAATTGGGTTGTTCCACTTTGGATATTTCCTATGTAAATTAAGTTACTTAAATGAACTTTTCCAAAGCAGAATTTGACATGACAACCACTCTAGCTATGGTCAGCCAATTAAGTAACAAATGAAAAGTGGTTGTTTATCTCTGACTGCTTTACCTTTAAATTGCTTAGCTGTATGCCTCAAGGAGAAATACCTACAACACCAGCAAGATCTGTACCACATCTTCGTGGATTTCAAGAAGGCATTGGACAGAGTATGGCATGCAGCCTTGTGGGAAACCATGAGATTGTGAAACATCTATGCCAACCTCATTACAGTAATAGAGCACCTCTATGACAAGGTCACCAGTGCAGTATACTTTAATGGCAAAATATGGGACTACTTCAGAAGGACAGTCAGAGTAAAATAAGACTGTCTGCTCTCTCTCCCACAATATCCAACATATGAGCTGTTCTGCCTAAGATGCTGACTATCCCATCATGCTTTTCAAGCATGTCAGCCATGATTCTCTCCAGAGAAATGTTGAATAATGTGAGAGAGAGAGAGAGAGAGAGAGCAGAGAGCATTGTCTGACTCCAACTGTCATTCTCAAGTAGTCCCATATTTTGCCATTGAAGTATATACTGCACTGGTGGTCTTGTCATAGAGGTTTATCTATTACTGTAATGAGGCTAGCATTGATGTTGTACAGTCTCATGGTTTCCCAAAAATGAGCATGCCATACCCTGACAAATGCCTTCTTGAATTCCATGAAGATGTGGTAGAGAACTTGCTGGTGTTGGAGGTACTTCTCACACAATATCCTGAGGTTGAAGATCTGCTCTGAAACCTGCCTTCTCCTTGGTAATGATCTTTTAGCCTGTGACTTTAGTCTGTTCAGCAGTATCCTCAACATGACTTTGCTTGGATGGCTTGTGAAGACTGATTGTATGGTGGTTTTGACACTCTTGCAAGTTGCCTTTCTTGGGGTTGGTGATGATCAGTGATTGGGTCCACAGCAATGACCATACTCTTGTTTGCCAGATCTTTTTGCAGATGTTTTTGAGGGTGCTAATCATTGCTTCTACTCCTGCTGAGATGTTGTCCACTCCTGCTGACTTCCTCTTTTTCAGTGATCTCACTGCTACTTCTACTTCTTCAAAAAGAATAAGGTGGTCATGGTTGTTAGTTGCGGAAGGGATATTCAGCACCTCTGAATATATTGTTGTGGCTTAGAGGTTGTATAGTTCTGTGCAGTACTCTGTCCATCTTTTCAGAATGTATTCTTTTTCTGTGAGGCAGTTTCCAACTTTGTCCTGTAAGCATGTAACTTGTCATTGTTTTGTGTTTGTTAGATCTTTGATCACCTGTAAAGCTGATAGCAAATAGGCTGTCATATTCATGGAGGCATTTTTATCATTAAGCTATTATCAATCTTTATCAGACAAATCCTCACATTCATTTGGATGAAATATTATGTTATACTCAAAGCAGTTCTCAACATTGTAGATTTGATAATGATAAAAATATTTTCTCACAAGAACTGTTCATTTGACCTTGAAATTAATGGAATTAAGTACAACTCCCATCATTCCATGAAACTATTACCACACACAAAATAGTAATCAATGTGGCAAACAGACCAAGTAAAAACTAATAATGGTTACATTGTATGTTTGCAATTACAGGTTTTAACAACACATCAGCACAATACTGTTTATATAATGCTGAGCAAAATCTAAGTGATACAACAACAAATTCAAACATCAAGCAAATGTTTTCTTTTACTGTCCATTCATTTTTTTTGCAAATGTCTGTAACATTAAAAATAAAATTTTTACTTGAACTTTTACAATTTAAATTATATTCCAAAACTGCACAACCTTAGTGGTTAGACTAGGGGATCACAGTCAGTGAGTAGTAGTTTTAAAGCCAGCAGTAATACTAGATTTTATCTTCAGCCATGGTGCATCTCCAGGCAATCAAATCATTCAATTCCCACTACCTATCCACAAAATAGCCCTTCAAGTGCCAGTGTAATTTCAAATGGCACTAAATTACTCTCTAACTGAATTTTATAGGTGGAATATGGATCATATTCCATGTACAGTATCTAGTAAATATAACTTCTCAATATTCTTTAAAACCTCAGTAAAATTTCTCTACTCCAAGCTATACTTAGATATTAGAGAGCAAACATAAAGGTCATTGATCATGCATCATAATTTATTTTATAGCATCCATTTCTTTTGTTATAAGCCTGGTCAAACTCACCATGGGGTCAAGTGTTGGGCTTTGGGCTTATGGGAGTATATATATGAGTAGCTTGCTGAGATTTCATGATTCTTATCTGGGTCTTCTTTTGTTTTAGGGTCATAATGCTGGCAAAAAAACTGAGAGAAATGGATGACAACAAAGGAAATGTTAAAATATGTAAAATTCTTTTGATGGGAAACATTTTATAAATGTTTATACAGTTAGTCCAATGACTGTGGCATCAAGAGAATTGTGAAATCAAATTGATAACTAGAGTAGCATAACAGCACATTATTCCTTACTGGTACTCTGTATAGATAACTGAAATGTTAGTGCTAAAACAATTTTCTTCCTTGGAAGTGACTGTCACCTTTAACTTTCTGATGCCAAAATCAATCTTCTTTCTGACACCAAGTGCAAGCCATCCACAAAGCTTGGTACACACACACACACACACACACACACACACACACATACATATATATATATATATATATATATATATATATATATATATATATATATATATATATATATATATATATATATATATATATATATTATAATGTTATTGTATGAAAACCATTTATATTCCTTTATAGTGACTTTGATCTTTTGAGCCCAAAATTGACATTCATTCTTACCCTAGTGCAAGCCAAACTTTTGGCTGGATAACTCTAGGATCTTTATATATAAACTATTTTTCTTAAGTCAAACTGATATTTAACTTTGAATCTATTGTCTATCATATATTTAAAAGAGATGAAAATTCTAATCAAACATGAAGGTTTTGTTTTTTTCTTTTTCTTTTGAACTTTTTTTGTTTCTTTTCTTTATGGATGTGTTGTTCAAAGATCATGTAACTACTCCATACCATTTGTTCTTTTTTGTACAAAATAAAAAGAAGTTATATTCAGGTGGGATTGATGAAAAAGTGTTTGCTAACATTCAAACTGCATTCTAGAGGAATCAAAATTGCAAATATATTGATAGGTTCAGCCATTTAGTGTATTTTTAACTCTGAAACATTTGCTTGTTTTTGTATGATCATGATAAAAATGTATTGTCTTCTGTTTTTGAAATACAGGGATCACTCCAACATTACTAAGGCATAATCGTTTTAGTACTTCATTTGTATCAATGTCTGTCATCTATCTTCTTAACTGACTTTAGAAGATGTAATGTCTATTTTGTAAGACAATTAACAATGAATATCATTACCATATCTGCCCCTATTACTTGCTGTCGTTTTTCTCATATATCACACCTCTGCTAATGTCACAGTATATTATTTAGGGACCCAGTCGATAGAAACTGGTGAATCTAAAGGGGAACAAAATATGACCCCTTGTCTGTGACTGTCAAATCTGTATTATTTTGGAGCTCTTGATTTTAAATTGATTGTAGTGATATATGTAAATCTTTTTATTCCTTTTAGTGTTTGACTGGCAACAATGAATTATTTTACTTAAAATTTAGCAGTTGCCAAAGATTAAAGTCATTTTAGAGTTTTCACTTTTTTTAAAATGAGTTTTGCTTTATCTCTGAAAAATAATGAACTCCACAATTCATTTCTTCAAGATGGGGTCTAACAGATCAACATCCCTTTGATAGAAAATCCAACTTGCAATAAATGACAATATCAAATTCAAATATGGCCACCATTACTAAAAATAGAAAAACTTTTGAGAAATTTGGTGAAACTACATGTATAGCTTGCAGTGTGTGCTTGGAGATGTATTGCAAATTAGGTAGTAAAAAATCCTTTTTTCCCAAACTTCGAGTTAGATCCAGAAATTCAATGAAGTGGGTTTATCTTGTTATAATTTTCTTGCACTTCCTTGAGGGACAAAAGTGCATCATTTTCTTCTGAGCTTGATAATGAAATCTCTTGAAAATGGTACATGCTAGGATATACATCTGCACTAGTTTAACATACCCATATTAGCTTGGACCTTTTATCTGCATAAAACATGCTCCCCAGATACCTCCACTTTAAGCTAGTTCACATAAAAGAAAAGTTAAAAATTTGCAGACAAAAACTGACTTTTGCACCATCATTCCTTTGACACCCAAGGGCAGACAAATTCATCACTGTAGGAGAACCAATTAGGGGTAATTTCCATACAACAGGATTCTGATCTTGAAGTAATGATTGATTTTTTTTTTGTTTCTTTCATGGATTGACAGCACATGAAATGTACTGCATGTTTAACAACTTTCTCTGTATGCTGACACATAATTTGGTTAAACAGTTTTAGAAATCTTCCTCTTGTTTTGACTACATTATTATACAAAAAAAATAAAAAGAAGTCTTCTATTACAAACAATTTGTTCTTTTAGATGACATTTTGTTCTTTTAGATGACATGGCAACAAAATTAATTCGGTTAATAAAATTCAACATTGTCATATTACAGACATAATAACTATATGACCTTGTTAGGATGTCAATGATTTATATAAAATACTAATTGTCCAAGACAGCCATACATATCTGAAGGTCATTGCATGACATTTTTATTTTAATCAAATAAAATCAGCAAATTTTGTCATGTGATAAAGAGAGTTTACTTTCAAATAAAATTTTGAACCACAGTAAATAATTTTATTCTTCTGAATTCCAAGATTCACAAAAAATGCAATTATTCAATTATTATTCAAAATTTCGTTTGAAATGAGCAATTAGGTCAGATACTTTCTCACTGAATGTTGACAAACTTTTATTTGCAAATTAAATTATAAGATTCAGATACAATTTTGGCAACAACAAGTTTCATAATAAGGGTAGGGGCACTTGCATATTAAATCATAATAAGAGAAATCCACACCAGTAAAATAGTCTTCAAAATGCAATTATTCAGTCTTTAAAGGTTAGGTAATCAAGGACACACAAGATATTCAGTAAGTTCAAAAAATTCATGTTGTTTATCTGTTGTGAAAACCCTTCAGAGTAATGTCATAATGAGAGATGATCTCATACTGCTTTCATTCAGCCTCACAGGATTAACTGCCTTAAATTATCTGTAGAGTTAAAATATGCAACAACTAGGAAGAATGAAGTCTCTTTTTATTGTTCCTCATAAAAGAATTATTGTTTTATTACACATGTTATCACATGTTATTGCTAATGTCTAATCTGTATTGCCTTATCTAGATTACTAATGAACCAAGCATACAAGGCCAGATATACTAGTCTTAGCTGTTGTCATCTATTCATTAAGTGCATCTGTTATTCATTTTCTTGATGGAGTTGGGTCATTCCTATCTATGTTATGGGTGACTCTGGATTAGACTTTATGGCTGTAAATAAATTTTATTGAGTTAATGTTATTATACAATACTTTACAAATGTACAGGTTATGAAATTTTGTTTTTGTCTTCCTACAGATGAAAGCATTCTGATATTTTAACAAGAATTAAGAAAAAGAACAAAATACACCAACAGTAAATATGGCTATTTCTCCTATTCAAAAACTAACTGAATCATAACCATGAAAACTGGCCCTCCTGTATAGACCAGTTACAAGAGATTACTTTTGTGAAAAGAAGGGTGGACTATCAAGACAGATTTTTTTGTATGTACAATTCTTAGAAGAAAGAAATCCATGCAGTCAGCATAGATTTTGGAGTCTGTCCTTACCCCATGCCACTGGAGCAGTAAACTGAAGTTTTGTTTGAAATGGGGGTATCATCACAACTGCAAATCTTTTACTTTTTTATCTTGAAAATCCTCATCTGTTTAATGTGAACACATCCACCAAATAAAACATGATCCATTCAAGCACCTTGCATGCAATTTTGCAAAGCAAACATATTTTTCTTTGCTGACAGTCTTGACAATGCACAAATAAAATGAATTTATACCCCCAACTACAGTTTAATAGCAGCAATAGTTTACCTGTCACTATTGTGTAGCTGCTTTTGTAAGATAGATGGGTATAAACTTAAAATGATTTGATTATTTTCATTGTACATGCATACCTAGGGTGGATAATTGTTTTTCTAGTTAAGCACTGAACTAGCATGTATCTCATCATAGATCCCTTGCAGCTAGAGACACAAAAGCACAGCTATTTTACCCTTACTAATACTCATTTTTTTTTAATAGATTTAAGGTAAGTTTCTTTTCTAATTGACACATTAATCTTGTCAAGGAGTGTACTCTCTCCAATTCATTCTACAGCTATAGGAGTAAGTGTTACATTTTTATTTTCTTTGCAAATATGTGAAGCATATTCAGCTTTATTGACATGCCATGAAATGTTGCCTTTGTCACTATGCCGATTTGAAATGTGAATTTTTTAACTGTTAATGGTTGATATTACAAGTTAAATTTAGTACCATGTGTCTATAAATATTAATTTCTATTATGACCAGTTTGGTTTTATTTTAGCTGTGTGTCCCGATGTATCAGGCTGTCATTCTGGCTGTATATATGGAGATAGAAGCATGCACAACCATCAAGGCCATATATGGATGGAAGTGTTGATTTTTAAACTTGTTCGCATGGTGGCTCCATGAAGAGTGTATGTGGCTAATACAAGTGTGGGCTAGTACATCTGAGTTACATCTATTTGCATGAGATTATATGAATCACATCTTGGTTTTACTGTATCATATGTTTACTATTTTGAATATATGTATCACATTTGTTTTCCCACTTTTGTGAATTTTTGTGTGAAGCAACTGAACGAGTTGTATATTTAGAACTTGAAAGAATCACACTGTATATGTTGCAGAGGATATACATATTTTTATTTATTTCATAAACTTCCATCTTGACTGTGAGGTCCTGAAAAGGGTTTTAGTTAAAGATCATAAAATATAAGATTCCATATATGTACATAAGAGAGGGAGGCAGATCTCTAAATACTTTGTAACATCAGCAACATGTAAATCTGAACCAATTGCTGTGCCCTGTGAGAATTCTAGTCTACTGGAAATTGCAGCTTTAAAGCCCTTGATTGCTGATACTGAACACTTTTGTTAAACAGAAAGAAATATTCTCTAGAAATTGCCGAGGGTAGGATCAATGTGTTTCCAGCTGCACCAATTATAGAAGATTCTCAACATGGTATCATACCTTGGATCAGAAGATACTTGAACCAAGATCATTGGGACACATTGGAAGTTTGTTTATCCAGAACTTAAGGTTTCAATCAGAACTATGGGAAGTCATATGCAAACGGATGATCCCACAGCATGTTGAATGCTTTTATTGACCATGATCTCTAGATCAGAACTGGAGAAACATAAAAGTGAAGTCTGTTGTTGAGCCTGGTCACAAACAAGTTAGAAAATGTTATGTAATGGTAAAGAGATGATTCTGCGAAGACCATTTTGCATGACTTGGGCAGACTATCCACTAAATCTTTCTTATTCCCTATTTATGGTGAACTTGGAGGTGATATTTTTTGTGGTGGCATGGTACGATGTTATAGGCTGACTCTTTCTTTGACAAACTGTCCTCCAAAATAATTTTTATGATGAATATTGCTGGCTTCTAGGGTAATCCATTAAGCACCCAGCAAACGAGACTCCAAATTTACACACAAAGAGAAGGAACATGTAAGCCTCCTTGATGTCAGACATATGCTATGATGGATGTGTAGTCAGAACCATTCATCAGCTGAGTAATGGATCAGTTTGTTTTGGTAAGCATGACAATTGGATCCATTATTCTGCTGATGGACAACTGTAAACTAAGCAAGAAATTCAGCTTTCCTTTTTTTTTGCTGTTGATGTGGAGTGACAATTCATCCCGAGTCTGGAGAATTTTGCCCTCTGGCGCTAATGAGCACCTGCACCAGAATCTGATACATGAGTGAACATTGAGGAGATGGAGTCAGGTTTATGTATGGGGTTCCTAATCAGAAATCTGTCCCGCTTCATCCATCAGTGCAAGTGATAAAGAAACTCTGAGTCTAAATGAATCACTGCAGATAGAAGATTGTTGTGTGGTTTTAATGTTGTGAGAAACAGAAAGTGCAGATGTCTCATGCTGAGAAGTCCCTATGCAACCAAGCTGGCAGCAGCACTCAAAGTTCCCAAAATGGATAAGTAAATGTGAGCAGTGGATGATGTTACAGTCTCTAGAAGCTCCAGAATTCAGTCAGTATGATCCAGTGGGACCCAGACAAAGTTTTGGGCTTGAGAAAGTTTATTAGCATACAGATGAAGAACCAAGATGAAATGAGCTCTGAGGGACTGAACTTGAACACTGTGGATTAACCAGTTGTTAAAATACTGAAGAATTTGTGGCTTCTAGTAATTGGAGGTAATATGCTACAATTTTCATTAATTATGGTGTCTTTTTGAGGACACTGGGTGCAGATTTGATTGCAGGCAGCAAAGCCTAAAATTAGAAAACCTCTTCGTCCAAGTGAAACTGGAGATATTTTAAATGTGGAAGAAGTATCAATATGTGCACTATGCATCCTGATGGCTGATGGAGATTGCTTAACCTGACAGGTGCACTGCATTTTAGATTCAGGAAAAGTGGTCTCCATCTTAAAATGCTACTCCAGAAGAAATGGTTTACAGGTGAGATAAATTATGATACAAAATTTAACGCTTATCTTGGTGACCAAGAAGGTCAGGAGTAAAATGGAGGAGAATAATTATTCTGGACCCTCCCGACTGCCTCAAAATGATTTAATTGATGAAAGAACAAGGAGATCTTTGATACAGGGCAATATTCCCAAAAACTAAAGTCAGTAGCCCTTGATCACAATAGAAAGAACCCATGCATCATCTGTAAAGCTTTACCAAGCTTATGAAAAGTGGCTTAGATGAGCACTTATAGGGACATTTGGGAGAGGAATGCACATCAAGTGAGAGTGTGAGTCCATGAGGCTGCACACACCCCAACTAATCCTTGGGAGAAGATGGTGGGTTGGAGGACTTCTATCCAGCAAATCTTTGGTGACCGCCATACTGTGAAACCAAATGATGATAAGTTCTTATTGGAGGTGGTGCTTTTGACTGAGGCTGTATCTGCAACTGGCCATGCTTTCTGGCACCAGTCACAGGCAAGAGGTGGTAATGTAAATTTATGACCATATCCAAGGACAAGATCACCTTCTTATCCAACTAGGAAAAGCAGGTGGGTCTTACAGGGAGCATCAAATCAGCTGTTTATACCTTGAACTAATTGAAATCAAGAAAGATAGAGTGCACTAGCTTATGATACCTTGAGCAGGAATGTGGTTGGGAATCACTTCATCCTTCAAGGAAGTAACATAAGATCACTCTATGTCACTTCCCATATTTAATCATGGTGAATAAGAGGTGATGGCAGAACACAAACCACTGCATCACCTCTACCATGGCTACAAGGTGCAGTGCATGTTAGGGAGGGCATAACAATCTATCCTGGAAGTGTAGTGCAGCTCCTCACTCATAGTATTACACAACATGCCACCCAAAGAATGTTGTTGTTCTGGGGATTAACGCCATTTTTCCGTACACAATAGGCTATACATGACGGCCAGCATTAATGGTGGAGGAAGAAACCAGGAAATCCACGGAAATAACCACCAACCCATGAGAAGCTAATGGCAAACTTTCTCACATATCCACATTCGCTGAATCTTAGACTTGAACCCACAGAGACAGAGGTGAGATGGCAGTGATCTGTAAGGGAAAGTGCTTTAGACCACTTGGCCACTTGGGCCCCCCCCCCCAAAGAATGAAAATATCTGTGCACTTCCTGTTGATTTGACCATCCATGCAGGAGTAGCATGAACATGGCCTTTACATTGCCTGTTCAGAAGAAATTGTGACAGCAAGATTTACATGTTGGCAACCACAGTGGCCATGCTGTATGTGAAAGCTTTACCATTTTTATTTAGAACAACCCAGACTTTGTCATAAACATGTGTTTAAAGTTCTATAGGACTTCGAGGAGTAATTTAAAAGGTGTGGCAATAACCAACTTATAAAAATGGATGGTAGAGACATCAGCTCACCCCAAAATTTGTGAGAACAAGTTATTTGTTGACACATGTACAGGTGTTGACCATAATATGTACAGTATTTTCTTGGAAATATATCAAACCTTGCAGGACTAGTTAACTGACAAGACTGTGTGACAATGAAGAAAAGACAGTGTTTTGTATATTTAATTTGTATTTCTTATTGGCTTTTTTCTTAATGATTATGTTACATATATTTGTATTTTGTATATGACCTTAGCCCAAAATCAAGTTCACTGTGTACATTACTAGGGCCATTGATTCTGTAAATGATATAATACATAGCTAGATTCTCTGTGACAATAGATTAAAATATAGGATCATTATTAATGGAAGTAAACGTGTTTATCTTAATTTGAATATAGGACATTGGAATTCCCCCCCATGGAAAACCTGTTGTATCTGAATTTTTCCATGTCTTTTATTATACTTTTAGTAATAGACCTTATCTATTGATAACTTATGTTTTAGAAACTAAATTTTGATCTGCATCCTGGTCCCATTAATTTTTTTATATAGTTTATATATTTTTTATTTTGTATACAATGTTGTTTTCTTGAGAAATTACTCATTCTTGCCTCAACACTTTGAAGCTGAATTAATCTTATTGTGTTCATTTCAGTGGAATTATTGATTCAAATTATTACTCATTGGAAATACAAAGTGTTCATCTATATTACTCTCCAACTGAAACAAATTTGAAATTATAGTGAATTCAGCCAAGACTATTTTTGGACTATATTATTATTATTAGTACATCATCACACTCCAGGCCATTGGCACATTACCACATTCAAGACTACAGGCACATCAAAACATTCAATATTGGAACTTATTTGGGATACCAATGGAATTTAGTTGGAAATTATATATGATTATGTGACAATGATTTTTAACGTAGCTTTAAAAATTTTTCAGTCATATCGCTATGATGTCTGCAGTGTGGCAGTTTATAGTAATGTCTAGCACTGGGGCATCATGTTATTTTGAATAAAGCCTGAAAACTAAAATAAGACAAGAAACAATGGTCACTCAGTGCTGCAAAAGAGACTTTATGTTTTCAAGATCCTTTAAAATTATTCCCACAAGAAGGGAATTGGCCCAGTCTCAATAATTTAGAATTAAATACTTATATATTAACCTAAATTACACACATAATTGTAATTGAAGACTCAACGAGAGAGATTGCTTGTTATCATCATATAGTTCTATACACCCCCAATCCCCCCCCAATATAATGACTTTAAATTGTAGAGTTTACCACACAAATGTTATTCTGCTATTGTTGGAGTGTTGTCATGTTGTAGAAAGTTGTTGTAAGAATAAATAATGTAGGTTGCAGTTTTTTCCTTAAGAAATATAGCTCCATTCACAAAGAGAGTAGGGATTTTGAGACAGTTTTCCTTTCGTGGACTAAATATTTTTTTGCCTTTTAATATCATGTTTAAAAATGCTATAATTATTGTATCATTATCATCCTTAAGTGCTGAATGAGAAATGCATCAAACAATATTTTTGCTCTGTTGAGCTTGTGTCTGAAATACTTGTATTGGTCACATCCAGGTTTTGAATAATAAACATCAAGAGATTTCTGTGTGATTTTATTACCGTGAGTTTCATGACCAGTCAAAAAATTTGAAAATTTAACAAAGTAACAGAGTACAATAATGTATCACCAAGTTTCAAACTTTTGAAGAAAAAACAATGAATTCCATAATAGTACATTTATCAAATTGTATCAACTGGGACATTTCACCTAAAAGGATTTAGTTCAATTTATATTTAATCCAGAAGTCAAGGTATAGATATGCAATATTAAGATCTAACTTTATTTTCTGATGAGATAACAGTCCAAATATCATACAAAGTCACCTCAAAGGAAGCAAACAATCAGACAATTCACATATTGATTCAAAACTAGTTTCTTCAACCTGGCCATTACAAAAATTTCAGCACTCTAAGATCACATGGTAATTGAAATAACGTTTTGGTAGTTGACAGATTCATCTACCTTAATGTCTTATTTGATAAATAAATTAGGATTCATTTATTCTGCATAACTAAGGAGGATTTTGTTAGTTGTTGCATTGTCAGAAAAAATTTTCATCCTAGCAAGATCAATGAACAAAATAGCCATTTCAAGACCTATTTAGGTACATTGGATACTTTCTGATTTTTATGTGAATAAACAGATATAAATTATTGGCAATTTTTTTTTATCTTATTATCATAATGTGTGGCAAGCATTTTTATGGGTATACCAGTACAAACTTTATGTCAGATTTAAGAGTTAAAGTGACTGGTGGACACACATTGCAAGAATGATAAGTCTATGGCTACTATGTAAGGGAGGTAAATCATGTTATTGAACTGGGTCATACAGAGGATTGTGTGACACAGAAGAATGGACAGAAGGATGGAGAAGCAGACATGAGAATTCTAATAAATCTTCACCTTTACAGAGGTAGGGTATCAGAAAGAAAAGACTCAAGAAAAGATACAACAACAGTCAACTTAAAGACAACTGCTATGGGAGAGCACGTGTCTATCAAGATCACATTCTCACATTCTTATTCCACTAATTAATAGGTCATTATGACTTCTTGAGACAGACCATCTGTCTGAAGACATTTGTTGTTGGCAGATGGGAAAAGAAAGAGTGTCCCTAAAGTATAAATTTAATCTACAAGTAATAGCTTACTTTTTTATATATTCTGAACCAAACTGCCAGAACAAATTTTCATTGAAAAACACAGTGTAATAAGTATAAATGTACATTAAGATTGTAACAAAAGATATCTATGAGAATATTTCTAATAGATATCTTTTGTTAGGATCTTAATGTACATTTATACTTAATTACTTTATGCTGATGCCCATTTCTAATGATTAAGCATATATCCAACACCACTCAGTCACACATGAATATAGCATGTTTAATTAAAACATACAACAATAAGTAAACCCTTTCTATGAAATGATGCATATTTTAATGGGGCTGAGATTGAAAGATCTTGCACCAATTATACCTATACAAACTTTGATAAAATGGTTGGCAAGTTTTAGGATCCATATAGGATAATTTTGATAAAAGGTCTACACAGACCCTGAATGTTTGTTAGATTCCAAGGATTGCTGAAGAAATTTATAAAAACTTCCATTATTTTTCCAAGAGTATTCCAGTATTTTTCAAAGAGAATTTATACCGATGGATATGTAGCTCATTCCATGTCTACTTTGTTTCTCACTACAAAAATAGGTATAAAAACAAAAGGAAGAAAACCCCACAATACACTGCAGCAAATGAATGCAATCTGTCTGGTAACTATCCAAGCATCATTCGATCCACCAAATTTTGTCCTATTTTACTTATTTATTATTGTTGAAAAATACATAAAAAAAACAAAATATCAGAATTTAAATTCTTATAAACATGTACAGTATTCATGCTTTTAATATTTCATGTTCCATCAGATATAAGATTTTGGGAGATTTTCAATAAATTCAAGGACTTTTCAATGATAAAATCTACTTGTTTGAGGACTGTACAAGACCCCCCCCCATAAAATTCAAGTCCTTTAAAAGGTTATATGAACTACTATGGATGCATCTTAAATACATAATACATGCAATACAAAAAAAGCTTAAGCTTACATGAAATTAAAGACAAAATTTTCCCTACACAATATCATCTGAGTAGGATTACACTGATCAATTCATTAAATATTAAACCAGCCTCTCATTCAAATGGCATAAATGGTATCACCTCCATTATTATATCACAACAAAAATTATAGCAAGCACCTTTAAAACTAATAAAAACATGTATTTTAATTAGAGCTTAAAGAATTTAAAACCAATACAAATTTTTAAGATACAGATTTAAAGCTATTTACAATGTTTGCATTGCAAAGAACCCCACTTAGCTATAATTCAATTATCAGGGTCTTAAATAGGTGAACCCTGTAAAAATAATGGAGATAGTATTCATCATAAAATGAGCCATAACTCTTCAAAATAATGATATAATGCTCTTGTTGTTGTTGTTGGGCTTAATGCCATTTTTCAGCACATGATAGGCCAGTATTAATGGTGGAGGAAGAAACCAGGAAATCACCTGAAAGAACCACTGACCCATGAGAAGCTACTAGCAAACTTTCTCACATATCCACATTCTCCTAACCCACACAGACAGAGGTAAGTTGGCAGTGATCCATAACAGACAGCACTTTTGACCTAATGATATAATGCTAGCAATTGATTAATGCAATTAAAAAAAACAAGCTGCATATGGAATTTCTTTGGATATCATAAGTTGGAAACAAATTATGCAAGTTTTAAACTAATCAAAACAAGTTCTTCATGAAGACTTACATTCTACTAAATCAAAAGAATGCTTAGGACTCATAACAAGCTTGTTTCCTCTGTCCTTTTAATTTTTTTTTAACTCAAGAGTATTGAAACCATCACTGATATTCTCAAGAAACTCCTACATACCAAATTTATTAACATAAATATTTTGTTGTAATTTTAGTTCCCACCTTCACAAGATAACTGCTTGTGCAATTCCTTGCAAAGTGGCCTTTGACCTTGACAATGAACTTAATCTATTCAATGTCCAGTTATGTTGTTGTTTTGGAGCTTAATGCCATTTTTCAGCACATGATAGGCTATTCATGGTGGCCAGTATTAATGGTGGAGGAAGAAACCGGGAAATCACTGGAAAGAACCACCAACCCACGAGAAGCTACTGGCAAGCTTTCTCACCTATCCACATTTTCTGAATCCTAGACTCGAACCCATGAAGACAGAGGTGAGATTGTAGTGATCCGTAACGGACAGTGCTTTAGACCACTAGGCTACTTGGGACCCCCAATGTCCAGTTACATCCACATGCCAAATTTATTTTAGCCATGTGGAATGCAAGAAACTGAAGGATTGTAAGGCCTCAGGAATGTAACATCACATACTATAAGTACTGGTTTATAGGATAGGTCCAAATACAAGCAGCATCAACCCAGATCTGCCATCAAATAATATGCCAGCAGATCAAGGTCTATGCAGATATAATCATAATAGTAATAACCAAAGTCAGGAAGAAATCAATGACCATAACAAAATGGATAAAAGAATCCAAGGCTTCCAATCTAGTTCCATTGCAGAGATGAAATTGCTGGACAAACAAACAGCTGGATGGATATGATTACCAAAGGGGTCCGCAGCTTCTTTCAGTGCCCTAACAAATACTTACACAATTATATATATATATATATATATATATATATATATATATATATATATATATATATATATATATATATATGTATATACATATGTATATACATACGTA
Source organism: Potamilus streckersoni (assembly GCA_016746295.1). NCBI lineage: Eukaryota > Metazoa > Mollusca > Bivalvia > Unionida > Unionidae > Potamilus > Potamilus streckersoni. Next base: position 1,241,313 of record JAEAOA010000698.1, on the reverse strand, counting down.
TATACATATGTGTATATGTATATGCATATACATATGTGTATGTATATATATATATATATATATATATAAATATATATATATATTTATATATATATATATATGTATATATATATGTATATATATGTATATATATATATTTATATATATATATATATGTATATATATATATATATATATATATATCCAAAGTTTCCTCAACAATCTTTGCATTTTGATACTAGCCTACATGCCATCTACTTCACAAATTCAATGGCAAATAAAATAATTTAAAGTCTTGGAAGTATTTTAGTGGCATTACATGTTCATAAAACTTATCAATAAGACACATTGCATTATTTACATGAGTACCAATTTGTCAAATTACTGTCTCACAAAGAACAGTCAGGGAAATGGGGAGTGGGAGGAAGACTGATCTACCTAAAGCATCACAGCTTTTTTAAAAATTCTATTCCTGCTAAGACATATTGTAAAATGGTCAGTATGAAGACATCTATAAATATTTAGGAACAAATATGATTTACTTCAGATATAATCCATTTAAATGTAGCTGCAATATACATCAGATCACCATAGTAGTAGTCCATAAATGTAAGGTAACTCAGGATGACAATATCCTTCATATAATTTAATATGAGTATGGTCTTGGATTCCAGTAAATTAGTAAAATTTCATTTCTATAACTCCAAGAGAGTTAATTTTACTTCATGTTTTGTTCTGGGATGATAAAATCCACTCATAAAGGACAGCATTTTCAAATTCATGGAAGCAAAACCCCTTTACAGTGCAGCATTGATTGCAGCATAACTCAAATATAATATGGCCTTCTTTGTAACAGTGCAATTTCATGACTTCCTATGAACCATGTTATAATTAGGCTTCATCCTACTCAGCTCACATTTCCTGAAGAAGTGAACTTGTGTAACTTGTGTCCTTGTTAATGATAGCTATTACCAGCCAATTAATCTAAGGTACATTAAAACGGCAGTCATCATTCCTACACTATAAGTGGCACAGTTTCCATGAAAAATCAATTTTCTCATTCGCCCACCTCCAAGAAAATACTAGAATTCTTGTCCTGAATAATTACACACATGGAAAATTAGTAACTGGATGAAAAATGGCATGCCAATTTTCAAATGCTGGCATAAGTGGGTGTGATTGCACATTTGAAGACACTGTGTGCATTTTGTGAAGTCATCATGTACAATTCATACTACTCAAAGAATATTCAAACAAGGAAACTTTTTTATCACACCAATTTCATTTAGGAATGTTTGAGAAATTAATCCTGAAACTCTTTGTAATGCCAATGCTACCAAAAGCTAAAATCATTCATACCAGAGGATGATGTTAATTGTCACTTCACAAGCATCACATTTTCTTTCATTTTCTCATTTAAACCAGAGCTGCAATAGCAAAGTGGAATTAATGGGTACTACTGTTATTTCAGATTTGAGAAATCCCTTTTAAAATCAATTCAACAAAAAAGATTCGAACATATCCTTCAAACATATTTATCCAATGAAATAGGAGCACTTTTTTAATTATAAATGCATATTTATATATTAAAATACATTGTTTATCAGGTAAAATTAATTTTTTAGTAAAATGAGATATCTCTCAGTGAGAGACTGATGACCTATTGTAAAAGTTAAACAAACCACTTTAAAATATTATTAACAGAAGATAAAAATGATTACACCCATCCTTTCTCCTCTTGATATACCTAGATCAAACTGTACAACTAGGCAAAGGATTCAACTAAAATGAAAGCTGCTGAAGATAATAGATTCCAGACCATAAGCCATGGTCAGCAAAGAGAGACTGAATCATAGTTTCCACTAAACTGTAAAAACTCCTTTCCAATGATAAAGCATTAAGTTCACTCCTAAATGCTGCTTTTCTATAGTCTTTTATGGTTGAAACCAAGCAATCAGTTCCTTCAAAGGGAAAAAGAGAACCTGCAATGGCAGTTCAAGAGAGCATATATGATAAAAAACATGTCCTGCTGCACCAATTACAGAAAAATCTACACCTCACATAGTAAACCTTGCAGGTGAATAACCTTCAAGCCTAATCAATGCATTTTTCCATCCTTGATCAAAAGCCGGTCCTGGCAGATTGATCATTTAATACAAGTTAGGTGAAAGATTTGTGGAGTGCTGTGCATGGGGCACTCTCAAATTGCTCCTCAGTGCAAATTCCATGTGATCTTCAACCAATATTTCAAGATGGTTACCATGGTATCTATATTGAGGGTCACTTAGCATCATTTTCATTTCTTTTTGATTTCTATTTAAGTTGTAATATTATCAAGATGGTCACCACGGTTGTCATACTGGACATATCACCAGGTTTTTTCTAGGACAAGGCAATATAATATAAGAAGTCATCTAGTGAAAACCACATGTTAATCTTTTTTTCCATTTTAGGGCAACCACCACATTGCCCATATTGGATATGCAAATTATCAATATCAGCAAATATGAATTAGCAACCATTAACAAGATTTGCAAGATGGTCATTGTAGTGATGATAGTGGAGTCAAAAATTAGGACATCATAAGAAGTCTTTTGGTGAAAACCCCATGGTGATATGACCATTCATTCAAGAGAAGTAGTGCTAACAAGATTTTCAAGATGGCCACTGTGGTGGCCATATTTGACATCTGAGCTGCACCATTTTCATTCGAATGGGAAGCTTCATAACAATCCTCCAAGTAGTCTATAGGTGGCAAATACAAACTCAGGCCATACCATCAGCTCTTCTGGCCCATGACCAGCAAGGCCAAAAGTTAATGACAAACTTTCACAGATGGACAGTACTGAGCATGGCAAGATTATTAGCAGACATCTAGAACCGCTCAAGCTAACAAAGCACCAACAACTTACTGTAAACAAGTTTATTGTAAAAAATTTCATCATCTTCCTTGCAGTAGCTGTAAACTGTAGGCTGTAGCCCAAGCAAGCTGAAGCAATGACCTTTACCTGCCAATTGCATATAAGATCAGGTTCAACACTTTCAATGGGCCTGAGTGGCCAAGTGGTCTAAAGCGATGTCCATTACGGATCACTGCCATCTCAACTCTGTCTGCATGTGTTCAAGTCTAGGATTCTGCTAATGTAGATATGTGAGAAAGCTTGCCAGTAGCTTCTCATGGGTCGGTGGTTCTTTCTGGTGATTTCCTGGTTTCTTCCTCTACCATTAATACTGGCCGCCATGAATAGCCTTTTGTGTGCCGAAAAATGGCATTAAGCCCAACAACAACAACAATACTTTCAACAGTGATTAAAACTCATCCATTACCCCAGAAAATGTTGAAGTGGTTTCAGTGCTCTTCCAGAACACCAAATATAGTAAACAATATATGCTATTCTAGTACAGTAGTTCTACAGCAAGTCCAATAAATAATTATCAATAAAATCTAGATATAAAACAACTGTGCTGATATGAATTGCAATAGAGTAGTGTATATATTATTATCTCATATGCAATAACAAAAATAACCAGTGCAATGATTTGTCAAGCTGAAATCTAATAAGAAAATTTAGCCTCAAGAGACTTAAAATGAACATAGCCCATTTTATATTGAAGGTAGGGGGTTGGGATTACTCCAATAATTATGAAAATTATGTAAGTTAATGTCAATATTCACCTCCACATCGATGCTGGTTTACAATTTAAATGAATAATATCAGACTCTGTAACATTCACAAGAACATTTTGCCACCTTTTATATTGAAGGGCCACAACTCTGTCTGATGTTGCTTGAAATTGCCCCTTCTCAAGCCTGTCCCTTTAGTTAAAAGCCAGTTATCTTTACTCTTCAGTATTAACAAGGATATGCTGTCATCCACCTTCCAGTTCCATTCATCATCGTCAATTTTACCATCTCACAATTTTTATACTGTTTATAATATATATATATATATATATATATATATATATATATATATATATATATATATATATATATATATATAATACCATATATACTCATTCACAAGTTCAACTGGAAACTGCAAAGACCCAGGTCTGATGTAGCATACTGTTTCAGCAGATTTGAATCTGTGCAGGTTATGTGGGATATTCAGTAGAACAAATAATACAGATCATGATCTGCTGGCACATTATGTCATAGCAGATGATAGTCTATGGTGTTTGCAATTTAAAAGCAACTATTTATGGTCCTTAGATGGAGTATTTTTCTTTTTATTAAATTCACAAACATTTATTGCTTTCTTTTTGTAGGGGTTCCCAGTATAAATTTGTGTGCATGTATTTATTTTTCTTTCACTAAAAACAACTATAGTTTTATGTGAGGTTTTTAACTGTGTGTACAATTATGAAATATTTTTGTACATATGCAAGTAGTAGGAGGAAATGAGTATTAATTAAACACAGCTAAGTACAAGTTATACAGGCCTGTAGGCATCCAGTAAGAAATATTAAATTTTTTATAACACATACCTTTGGATGGCAATTAATCACTTTATTCCACTCCTTGTCAATCAATACTCTTTGCAAGATCATTATATAAATGCCCCAAGAAACACACCAGACAGAATCAATGCTAAAGAAGGTCAACATTTTTAAACAAGGCAAACCAATAGCCATAATACAGTTCAAACCAGATTGTATGTCATATGCTATAACAATGAAAATGCTGCCATTGCAAATAATTTAAACTACTCCCACCACAGGTAATCATTACACCTCACTTGTGTTTTTCTTGATCCAATTCAATGTAAGATTTAGGAGCCATGTAGTGATCAATAATTGTCATCCAGAACTTGTGTGATGACTAGGATGCCGATTACTGATCAATAATTGTAATCTAGAATAATGGTGATGACTAGGATGCCAATTACTGACCAAAATTGTAATCTAGAATGATGGTGATGACTAGGATGCAGATTACTGATCAATCATTGTAATCTAGAATGATGGTGATGACTAGGATGCAGATTACTGATCAATCATTGTAATTTAGAATGTAGGTGATGACTAGGATGCCAATTTAATGGATCAATAATTGTAATCTTGAATATTGGTAATGACTAGGATGCCGATTACTGATCAATAATTGTAATCTAGAATGAAGGTATTGACTAGAATGCCGATTACTGATCAATAATTATAATCTATAATGCTGGTGATGAATAGGATGCCGATTACTGATCAATAATTGTAATCTAGAATGTTGGTGACAACTAGGATGCCGATTTAACTGATCAATAATTGTAATCTAGAATGATGGTGATGACTAGGATGCCAATTTAACTGATCAATAATTGTAATCTAGAATGTTGGTGATGACTAGGATGCCAATTTAACTGATCAATAATTGTAATCTAGAATGATGGTGATGACTAAGATGCCAATTTAACTGATCAATAATTGTAATCTTGAATATTGGTAATGACTAGGATGTGGATTACTGATCAATAATTTTAATCTAGAATGTTGGTGATGACTAGGATGCAGATTACTGATCAATAATTGTAATCTAGAATGTTGGTAATGACTAGGATGCAGATTTCTAATCAATAATTGTAATCTAGAATGATGGTGATGACTAGGATGCCGATTACTGATCAATAATTGTAATCTAGAATGATGGTGATGACTAGGATGCAGATTACTGATCAATAATTGTAATCTAGAATGTTGGTGATGACTAGGATGTATGTGGATTACTGATCAATAATTGTAATCTAGAATGTTGGTGATGACTAGGATGCAGATTACTGATCAATAATTGTAATCTAGAATTTTGGTGATGACTAGGATGGTGATTACTGATCAATAATTGTAATCTAGAATGATGGTGATGACTAGGATGCCAAATACTGATCAATAATTGTAATCTTGAATATTGGTAATGACTAGGATGTGGATTACTGATCAATAATTTTAATCTAGAATGTTGGTGATGACTAGGATGCAGATTACTGATCAATAATTGTAATCTAGAATGTTGGTAATGACTAGGATGCAGATTACTAATCAATAATTGTAATCTAGAATGATGGTGATGACTAGGATGCCGATTACTGATCAATAATTGTAATCTAGAATGATGGTGATGACTAGGATGCAGATTACTGATCAATAATTGTAATCTAGAATGTTGGTGATGACTAGGATGTATGTGGATTACTGATCAATAATTGTAATCTAGAATGTTGGTGATGACTAGGATGCAGATTACAGATCAATAATTGTAATCTAGAATTTTGGTGATGACTAGGATGGTGATTACTGATCAATAATTGTAATCTAGAATGATGTTGATGACTAGGATGCCAAATACTGATCAATAATTTTAATCTAGAATGTTGGTGATGACTAGGATGCAGATTACTGATCAATAATTGTAATCTAGAATGATAGTGATGACTAGGATGCAGATTACTGATCAATAATTGTAATCTAGAATGATGGTGATGACTGGGATGCAGATTACTGATCAATAATTGTAATCTAGAATGTTGGTGATGACTAGGATGTGGATTACTGATCAATAATTGTAATCTAGGATGTTGGTGATGACTAGGATGCAGATTACTGATCAATAATTTTAATCTAGAATGATGGTGATGACTAGGATGCAGGTTACTGATCTATATTTGTAATCTAGAATGATGGTGATGACTAGGAGGCTGATTACTGATCAATAATTGTAATCTAGAATGTTGGTGATGACTAGGATGCCAATTTAACTGATCAATAATTGTAATCTAGAATGATGGTGATGACTAGGATGCAGATTACTAATCAATAATTGTAATCTAGAATGATGGTGATGACTAGGATGCCAATTTAACTGATCAATAATTGTAATCTTGAATGTTGGTGATGACTAGGATGCTGATTACTGATCAATAATTGTAATCTAGAATGCAGGTGATGACTAGGATGCTGATTACTGATCAATAATTGTAATCTAGAATGTTGGTGATGACTAGGATGCAGATTACTGATCAATAATTGTAATCTAGAATGATGGTGATGACTAGGATGCCAAATACTGATCAATAATTGTAATCTAGAATGTTGGTGATGACTAGGATGCCAATTTAACTGATCAATAATTGTAATCTAGAATGATGGTGATGACTAGGATGCTGATTTAACTGATCAATAATTTTAATCTAGAATGATGGTGATGACTAGGATGCCAATTTAACTGATCAATAATTGTAATCTAGAATGATGGTGATGACTAGGATGCCAATTTAACTGATCAATAATTGTAATCTTGAATGTTGGTGATGACTAGGATGCTGATTACTGATCAATAATTGTAATCTAGAATGCAGGTGATGACTAGGATGCAGATTACTGATCAATAATTGTAATCTAGAATGTTGGTGATGACTAGGATGCAGATTACTGATCAATAATTGTAATCTAGAATGATGGTGATGACTAGGATGCTGATTACTGTTCAATAATTGTAATCTAGAATGATGGTGATGACTAGGATGCTGATTACTGTTCAATAATTGTAATCTAGAATGATGGTGATGACTAGGATGTGGATTACTTATCAATAATTGTAATCTAGAATGTTGGTGATGACTAGGATGCTGATTACTGATCAATAATTGTAATCTAGAATGATGGTGATGACTAGGATGCTGATTACTGTTCAATAATTGTAATCTAGAATGATGGTGATGACTAGGATGTGGATTACTTATCAATAATTGTAATCTAGAATGATGGTGATGACTAGGATGTGGATTACTTATCAATAATTGTAATCTAGAATGATGGTGATGACTAGGATGTGGATTACTTATCAATAATTGTAATCTAGAATGTTGGTGATGACTAGGATGCAGATTACTGATCAATAATTGTAATCTAGAATGATGGTGATGACTAGGATGCTGATTACTGTGCAATAATTGTAATCTAGAATGATGGTGATGACTAGGATGTGGATTACTTATCAATAATTGTAATCTAGAATGATGGTGATGACTAGGATGTGGATTACTTATCAATAATTGTAATCTAGAATGTTGGTGATGACTAGGATGCAGATTGCTGATCAATAATTGTAATCTAGAATGCTGGTGATGACTAGGATGCCAATTTAACTGATCAATAATTGTAATCTAGAATGATGGTGATGACTAGGATGCAGATTACTGATCTATAATTGTAATTTGGAATGATGGTGATGACTAGGATGCCAATTTAACTGATCAATAATTGTAATCTAGAATGATGGTGATGACTAGGATGCAGGTTACTGATCTATAATTGTAATCTAGAATGATGGTGATGACTTGGATGCAGGTTACTGATCTATAATTGTAATTTGGAATGATGGTGATGACTAGGATGCCAATTACTGATCAATAATTGTAATCTAGAATGATGGTGATGACTAGGATGCCGTTTACTGATCAATAATTGTAACCTAGAATGATGGTGATGACTAGGATGCCGTTTACTGATCAATAATTGTAATCTAGAATTCTGGTGATGACTAGGATGCTGTTTACTGATCAATAATTGTAATCTAGAATGATGGTGATGACTAGGATGCCAATTTAACTGATCAATAATTGTAATCTTGAATGTTGGTGATGACTAGGATGCTGATTACTGATCAATAATTATAATCTAGAATGATGGTGATGACTAGGATGCAGGTTACTGATCTATAATTGTAATTTGGAATGATGGTGATGACTAGGATGCCAATTTAACTGATCAATAATTGTAATCTTGAATGTTGGTGATGACTAGGATGCTGATTACTGATCAATAAGGAAGGACAAAGTGAAACAGCAATAAAAACAAGAGTCTACTGAAGGGATTGATGCCCCACGGACCAAAAGGAATTTCCACCAATTCAAGTTAAGGCATTTCCTGCCATTTCACTGGTAAGTATTGATACCATCTCTGATATTCTTTAGCAATAGCAGGACTTTCAAATTAGCTGCTATGGTGGATGTATTTAAGTGTCGCATTGATTTTCATTTTTGATCCAGAAAACAATTTAAGAAGTCTTCTATTAAAAATGCCATGTTGACAAGAGCATCCATTCAATATCAAGATCCTGAAGATGGAACTACCCTGATGGCCTAGTGGTTAGAACATTTGCCTCAGATAAGGTAGTTTGTAGGTTTAAACCCCAGTATCATCATAAATAAGACCTATACAAAAATGGTATTATCAGCTGCCTCAATAGATACTTAGCGTTAACAGGCTAGTGTTAGGACTGATCGGCCCAGTATAATATGACTGAGTGGGACATGATGCTACCTGTCTGTGGCATGATGCCCCATTGCTAGCCATCACTATAAACTGCTACAGCATAGATATCATAGCAATATGACTGAAAAAGTTTTAAAGCTACATTAAACACACACACACACACACACACACACAACCTGAAGATGGCATCTGTGGCAGCCAAACTTGATGAGCTAGTTGGCCATTTTCATATGTTGATATGGCTATCTTATTCAGCTACAAGTAGATCTTCAACAAGACCATACCGGATGTTTGAGTTGCACATATTTCATTTATGACCAACAAGACATCATAGGAAGCATTTTGTTGAAAAATCCATGTCAATATCACTTTCTGTTCGGAATAGTTATAACAAGGTATTCAAGATGGCTGCTACAGTGACTGTATCAAATGCCACATCTGTACCATTATCAATGCCAACTAGGCAATATAAACATTTTGGTGAAAATCTAATATCAGTATGACAGTGAGACTTTAAATTTAGGAAGGGTAGCAAAACTCAGTATTTTCAAGATGGGTGCTATGGTGGTTATATTGGATATTATATCAGCACCATTTTCACTTAGGACAAATTAGAGACAATAAGAAGACATTTTATGAAAAACTAGTGTTGATATAACTATTTATTCAAGAGAAGTAGGTATAACAAGATTTTCAAGATGACCAAAGTTTAGAATCAAGTAAACATCACAATAAGTTTTCTTGTCCTCTCTTGAAAATAAGTTGTTACAAGTACACAAAATATAGAATTACATACTAAAATACATTACAAAAGGAGGATTTAACTGCATACTTAAATTATTATTTCATCTTGCAAAATAATTGTGTTTTCAAATGACTTTTAGTTAGATCTTTGTTTGTTTGTTTGTTGTTGGGCGTAACGCCATTTTTCAGCACACGATAGGCTATTCATGGTGGCCAGTATTAATGGTGGAGGAAGAAACCGGGAAATCACCAGAAAGAACCACCGGACCCACGACCCACGAGAAGCTACTGGCAAGCTTTCTCACATATCTAGACTCGAACACACACCAGACAGAGGTGAGATGGCAGTGATCCGTAATGGACATTGCTTTAGACCACTCGGGGCCCCAGTTAGATCTTTATTTATACATAGCAGTTAGATATATCAACAAGCTATTCTACAAAAATGTAGCATTTAGTCATAACTGACAATATTGATGCAAAATCCTTTTCAGAAATAGACCAGTGGACCTTAAAACAGCTTTTTTGTGATTCTTGTAGAGACAAAAATTGACTTGTTTTGCAGGAGACAGCCTACTGTAGCATTATATCAACAATCAATATTTTATTAAAACATAATAGACACCTACATCACTGTTGATGTAAACATTGTGCCACCTTCCTTCCACAACAACAACAAAAAACAACAGCAATAATAATACTAATTACTGTTATTATTATTATTATTATTATTATTATTATTATTATTAATAATATTATTATTATTATTATTATTATTATTATTATTATTATTATTATTATTATTATTATTATTATTAATATTATTATTATTATTATTAATATTATTATTATTATTATTATTATTATTATTATTATTAACAATATTATTATTAATATTGTTGTTATTATTATTATTATTATTGTTATTATTATTATTATTATTATTATTATTATTATTATTGTTATTGTTATTATTATTATTATTATTATTATTATTATTATTATTATTATTATTTTTACATGAGTAACAAGTACATGCACTACTAATCACCTGTCACCAAAGTTATGTTTAAGCTCAAACACATGATTGACAGGTCACTTAAAATACTTCCCTGGCTAAAACTCATAAAAAAATTTGCTCACTATATCTGTCAAATTCTTTTGCAGTTTCTCTGTACATTTGCCAAATTAAAGACAAAATTTCCCAGTTTTAAAACTGATCTTAAATCTGAACAGGATAGAACTTCAAAACTGATTATTCACAAATCAAGCCAAATTAAGCCAACCTGAAACTAAAATGTTATGAGGTGTTCACAAGCATCAGGGAACTGCATCATGTAAAATCCCAATAGGCTTGAGCTTCAAACCAAATTAAGGTGTTAATATACTGATTATTCATGAATCAAGCCAAATTAAGCCAACCTGAAACTAACATGTTATGAGGTGTTCACAAGCATCAGGGAACTGCATCATGTAAAATCCCAATAGGCTTGAGCTTCAAACCAAATTAAGGTGTTAATATACTGATTATTCATGAATCAAGCCAAATTAAGCCAACCTGAAACTAAAATGTTATGAGGTGTTCACAAGCATCAGGGAACTGCATCATGTAAAATCCCAATAGGCTTGAGCTTCAAACCAAATTATTCCCTAATACCAACTTAAGCTGACATAAAACTGATGAACACAAGTGCAAGGGAAAAACAAAAATGTAGAACTGTGATGTTGATCTTGAAGGTGGAACCCTTAATAAGGCATGTGATGTAAAGGGTTCCATTCCTAATTCTCAAATGGTTTGAGAACTATTGAGCTGAAAGACAGGAACACAGCTGTGATACTGACCTTTAATCCTTGATACACAATAAAGTACACCTTCTAATGAAAATGCATAACCAAATTTCATACCTTAATCTAAAAAATGTTCAAGTTGTTATGGAAAATGAAAGCGTGACCGATGGACAGATGAATAGAAAAGCAGATTCAACACTTACTCAACAATTTGCAAACTCGATTATAATGTGGGGCAAATGTGGATCCCATTTTTTTCTTCCGGAAAAAGCCAAAAGAATTGACCTTTATTTGTTGAAAGTGAAGAAAATTTCTAAATGAAACTATGATATACTGCCAGGGCTGAATTGAGGCCTTTTAGGGTTCAGGGCACAGCCAACATAGGGGCCCATAACTATCCTGCCATGCCTATAGATATGGTTACAGTACTATTAACAACACTGCCTGTGAAATCAGATGATAATATGTGGAGCCCCTTGAGCCTCAAGGCCCTGGGCACATTGCCCACTTTGCCCTATGGATAATCCGGTCCTGAATGTTGTAAATTTCATTGTACAAAATCACAGTTATTGTCCAGAAATAAGAATCAACATCAGAAAGTTTTTAACTTATAATAGGAAGGCTTATATTCTCTTATATCATCTTTACCAAGAAAATTCTCAGTACACTGTAAGCAACAATATTTGCTGAAAATTTTGATAGTCATGCCTACTGGTGGCAAACCATTAAGAAAAAATATGAAATAAGTTTTGTTGATTGAAATTTGTGTCTAGTTTTAATTCATTTTCATCATAATCAATATACGTCCTCTTGTATTCAAACATAAAAGGTGTCAATCTACCATTACAAATATGTCCACATGCATTTCTTTGAGAATAAAATTAAAAGCCAGCCATGTTTTAACCTCTTATTTGTGGATGTATTTGCTGTATTGTTATACTCAATTAAAAGCAGACATGCTTTGTATTATATAGTCAATTAATGTCTTTTTTTTTAATTCAAAGAAAGGGAATAATAAGAATGTAAAACAAATGATCATGAGCATGTGTTAGATTTACCTTTTGAAGAAATGTAATCTTGTTTAGTTATGCAAAAGGCATTGATATAATATATATTTGGCAGGCACATATGTGCATGATGTGTGTTGATAACTCTTGGAGTTAAGTTTTTCAAGATCTTTCAGACATATTATCTTGAAAAATAAATCTAACATGTACTAAAAAGCAAAAAATGTCATTAGAAAAAGATGTCCACTGACAATTATTCCAAACAGATTATAAAATAAGTACGGTATATAGTAATTAAACAGTGCCACTACCCCCCCCCATGATCTTCTCAATGTCAAGCCAGGATGGCACCCAATTCATTTTTCAGAGGTACCTAGGTAACTCGAACCACTGTCTATAGTGTGGTCAATGTTTTTGGACCCCATTGCACATGGGTTCTCAAGGGATACATGTCCTATGTCTCCCAATTTTTTTGTAAATAGAGTAAAGGCAAAGAAACAAGACACTGCATTTCATAGAACCCTTATCAAATATAACTTCAGAAGCACCTCAAAGTTTAAAAGACTTGGAAATGATGCATAAATGATAATTTAATAAAACAAAACAAGGAAGTGTGAAATCACGGAATTATATTACTCTTGAACTTCCTCAAAACAGATGAATGAATTCAGTCAGATTTTGATTAGTCCATTGTAAGCTGCAGGAAGCATTTTATTTTCTTGTGGGTTTTTAACACTATATTTAACACATTATTGGCTATTTCATAGTGGGATAGTGAGAACTAATTTATTTTCCTTTAAGACACACAGAGGCAGCCAACCTGTGCTCACAGAGGTGGTTTCTGTAATCATATATCAATCTTTTAGCAATATTTTATAATATTCATGCTTCTATCATTCTGTTTAAGTATCCTTGGTAATTAAAATCATCTTTGGTACAGAAAATGCCAGATTTAAACCAAACTTTCTAAATTATGGATTGCTGCCTGAGTCTTAACATGAACACTATTAGAGTAGATTCTCCTCTCTAATACATGAAAGCCTCTGAGGTTTTGAACACAATATAATGTATCATAGATGCCTTACATTCATACTAGATATTGCTTTTATCATTAAATAAGACTTGCACAGTTGTAAAAGCAGATTTCTTAATGAATATTGTAACTGGGGAATTTTTTACTGTTGCTTTACGAGTCCTGTGGGAATTTTTCAACTGGTAAGATCATTAGAAAATAAACTGATTCAAGATGTTATGTTAACAACATTATATAATCTAAAAAACATTGGTGTAATTTGTTATCAAACCTTTTGAGCTGTGGCTGCAGCCCAGCTCCTTGTACTGTGAACATCAATGAATTATACTCTGATGGGGAAAATGTGACCAAAAAAAACAATGCTATGAAAGAAATTATCAATTGTAGCATCACAATATATGGGTCTTGATTGCCACTTTCATCACATAATTATCAGTATTAATACTTATATATAATATTAACAATTTCATATTTCTCCCATCAGTCAAGTCAAATATTAAGATAATGCCATGATGTTGGAAAAATAACTCCAAGGATTTTCAATCAGTTTTATCATGCAACTTTCAAGATGTGTTGTCGATTGTTACTTTTATCAAAAAGATTGGAATATGATTATTCAATTAAATGATAAATACTCATACTGTTGATACGATATAATGTTAGTATCATTAAAACATTAATCTATGATATCACAAGCAATTACCATACAAGCCACTGTAAGAACTGCAAAGGAATGAGCAGGTGCTACAAAGGCATTTTTTGGTACAGTACTCTATCATTTAGTGATGAGTAGTGTTTTTAACATAGTGTCATCAGAATGACTCTTTGTATATCATACTCTAATGCTCACTGTTAGACACTCAGCAAAATTATAGACCAGAAGATGCTAAGAATATGTAAACTGTTGGTCCTTCATGCGACTTGTATAACCCACAATAATGGTCTTTCATGTGTCTTGTATAACCAAGAATAATGGTCTTTCATGTGTCTTGTATAACCAAGAATAATGGTCCTTCATGTGTCTTGTATAACCAAGAATAATGGTCCTTCATGTGTCTTGTATAACCAAGAATAATGGTCTTTCATGTGTCTTGTATAACCAAGAATAATGGTCCTTCATGTGTCTTGTATAACCAAGAATAATGGTCCTTCATGTGTCTTGTATAACCAAGAATAATGGTCTTTCATGTGTCTTGTATAACCAAGAATAATGGTCCTTCATGTGTCTTGTATAACCAAGAATAATGGTTCTTCATGTGTCTTGTATAACCAAGAATAATGGTCCTTCATGTGTCTTGTATAACCAAGAATAATGGTCCTTCATGTGTCTTGTATAACCAAGAATAATGGTCCTGCATGCAACTTTTACAACCCATAATAAACATAAAACAAAATTATAAAGATTTCAATTTTAATCAAAATACATGTACACTGTTCACCTGTTGTCAATTATCATTTACAGACATGGAAAAAACACATATACCATGTATTAATCATTCTGATTCTGCCATATTTTATCCCATTTTGAAATTTTTCCAATTTTTGGTTAATCATTAGGTAAATGCATATACACCAAGGCCCAAAAAATGATAATTCAATTTTCACTTCTAACAAAATCTACAAAACATTTATGGTGTTTGTACAACACTGGAGATAAACATGAAAAGGGCAAGACAAAAAAAATAAGATTTTATTTTATTGTCTTGGCTACAATCATCTGAAATGTAGAGTTATTTAAAATATTTTTGTTTTAAAAACAGAATTTACCATCAATCAGAATGACTTGTGTTTTACTAAAGAGTTTCAGGATAAAAACAATTTTAGTTTTGGGTGAAAATAAGATTTGTGGAAACTATTTTTGAAAGCCAAGTATCAAAAGTGAACTACTAATGCATTACCAGATTACACTACCTTGGGAACAAATCCTGTAGTAGCACCATGATGATTTAGGGCAACAGACTTACAATATATAATTACTTGCATAATTTCTATTTGTTTGATAGAACTTAACATATCTGAACAAAAGTAAACTGCAGGAAAAAAATGACCATTACTAACTCATACTCTCTAGTCTCTGTTAGGTAAATGGCAAAGAGTATTGAGAAAAATAGTGTTTAAATGAGTAAATTATTTAGTACTCTAGCCTACAATTAAAATAAAATGTGGTCTGGTTGCAACATTCATAAAAATCTGGATTTTTTAAAAAGTTTTTGCTTCTTTTAAATTCTGTCTTATGGTCAGAAAATCCCTATGGCAGGCATTTTTGGAAAATTGCAGCACTCATATATTAGGTTATTGACAGTAGTTTAATTTGGAGGTGATTCTGCATAAAAGTTCATTGCCTATTTCTTTTTAAATTATTTTTTTATTGAAGGCCTAAAGTAATAAAACTAGCATATTTTTTATCAGGTGTGACTAATAGAATTTAATAATGACACACACACACACACATGTATATATATATATATATATATATATATATATATATATATATATATATATATATATATATATATATATATATATATATATATACACATACATATATATATATATATATATATATATATATATATATATATATATATATATATATATATATATATATAAAGTTTTTAAATGTTTTCTAATTGGTACAACTCTCCACACAATCCCAAACCTACTACTCTCAATAGAACTGTTCACAGATTAGTTTCTTTGCTTTAGTGTGCAAACTGCTTTTGAAACAAAAGTTGGTCCTAAGTTCAATTTAAATTCATAATCAATTTTACTTGTATAAATAGTAACTGAAAAATGAATTAAAATAAAAACATGAGTACAGTGAATAGTGCATCATATAACCACCTTATTCACTTGTGTAGGCACAACTGACTCTTTGAAAAATTAGTCTTTCCATAACTGTGACTTCTGACCTTTAAACCCCTAAAATATATTGGTTTCTTTACTTCTCAAAGTGCAAGCCAACTACATTTGGTCAAAGAACCTAAAACTAAAGTTATTCTTCAAGCCCACTTTTCTTTGAGACACAAAGACCCCTAAAACTAAAGTTATTCTTCAAGCCCACTTTTCTTTGAGACACAATGACCCCTAAAACTAAAGTTATTCTTCAAGCCCACTTTTCTTTGAGACACAATGACATCTAAACTAAAGTTAATCTTCAAGCCCACTTTTCTTTGAGACACAATGACCCCTAAAATTAAATGTAATCTTCAAACCTACTTTTCTTTGTGACACAATGACCCCTAAAACTAAAGTTATTCTTCAAGCCCACTTTTCTTTGAGACACAATGACCCCTAAAACTAAAGTTATTCTTCAAGCCCACTTTTCTTTGAGACACAATGACATTTAAACTAAAGTTATTATTCAAGCCCACTTCTCTTTGAGACACAATGACCCCTAAAATTAAATGTAATCTTCAAACCTACTTTTCTTTGTGACACAATGACCCCTAAAACTAAAGTTATTCTTCAAGCCCACTTTTCTTTGAGACAAAATGACCCCTAAAACTAAAGTTATTCTTCAAGCCCACTTTTCTTTGAGACACAATGACCCCTAAAACTAAAGTTATTCTTCAAGCCCACTTTTCTTTGAGACACAATGACCCCTAAAACTAAAGTTATTCTTCAAGCCCACTTTTCTTTGAGACACAATGACCCCTAAAACTAAAGTTATTCTTCAAGCCAACTTTTCTTTGAGACACAATGACTCCTAAAACTAAAGTCATTCTTCAAGCCCACTTTTCTTTGAGACACAATGACATCTAAACTAAAGTTATTCTTCAAGCCCACTTTTCTTTGAGACACAATGACCCCTAAAACTAAAGTTATTCTTCAATCCCACTTTTCTTTGAGACACAATGACATTTAAACTAAAGTTATTCTTCAAGCCCACTTTTCTTTGAGATACAATGACATCTAAAGTTATTCTTCAAGTCCACTTTTCTTTGAGACACAATGACATCCAAACTAAAGTTATTCTTCAAGCCCACTTTTCTTTGAGATACAATGACCCCTAAAACTAAAGTTATTCTTCAATCCCACTTTTCTTTGAGACAAAATGACATCTAAAGTTATTCTTTAAGCCCACTTTTCTTTGTGACACAATGACCCCAAAAACTAAAGTTTTCTTCAAGCCCACTTTTCTTTGAGACACAATGACCCCAAAAACTAAAGTTTTCTTCAAGCCCACTTTTCTTTGAGACACAATGACATCTAAACTAAAATTATTATTCAAGCCCACTTTTCTTTGAGACACAATGACCCCAAAAACTAAAGTTTTCTTCAAGCCCACTTTTCTTTGAGACACAATGATCCCTAAAACTAAAGTTATTCTTCAAGCCCACTTTTCTTTGAGACACAATGACCCCTAAAACTAAGGTTATTCTTCAAGCTCACTTTTCTTTGAGACACAATGACATCTAAACTAAAGTTATTCTTCAAGCCCACTTTTCTTTGAGACACAATGACCCCAAAAACTAAAGTTTTCTTCAAGCCCACTTTTCTTTGAGACACAATGACATCTAAACTAAAGTTATTATTTAAGCCCATTTTTCTTTGAGACACAATGACCCCTAAAACTAAAGTTTTCTTCAAGCCCACTTTTCTTTGAGACACAATGACCACAACCTTTAACATTTTGATCCCTAAATCAATAGGCCTCATCCATATATAAGATATGTGTCCTCCACAGGCCTTAGTCAAAGTATACAGTCAAAACTAAAACTATTATGCAAAACTATTTCTTTCTTCAGTTATTTACCTTAATCCTTGACATTTTAATATGTCATCAACAGATTTTAAAGTGCAGATAGATGATCAATAATTAAAACTCAATTTTGTTTTCTTTAAGCAACTAAGACATTTTGGCCCCTCAATCAACAGACTTTTTCCACGCCCTAATGATAAGTGAAGCATAAAGTCTGAGTTAAGTCTGAAATGTAAAATTATAATAACATTACTGTCTTGAAACCCTTTTTCTCTTTCATTCTGACTAAAAAATGTATAGACTTATTCTGTACAACAATTAGCAATTCATCCTCAAAATTTTGAAACTGTAAATTGAGAAGAATTCCATTATTGTTCAGAAACAATTTTTCTTCTTGCATTTGGTGATCTGAACCTTAGATATTCTGACCCCTAAATTCATAAGTTTCTTCCATGCCTCAGGCATAGTTATCCACAAAGTCTGGTAACTGTACATTATGGACATAAGTTATTGTGTGGAAAGAATTGTTGTGTATATCTATATTGTGTTTAACTTTTGTCCATGATTGTAGATTGCAATAATCATTTGTAAACAACCTATTACATAGATAAATTTTGTCCATGGTTGTAGATTATATTTTAAGATAGTAATAATTTGGAGGCAACATGTTTGCTTGGATTTTAATTCATTACATTGTTTTTTGCCCTGGAAAAAACAATGGTATACCTGATGTTTGTAAGGTTGATTGCCAAAATTTAAAAAACATACATGACCATGTTTACAGTTTGGAGTAATTCTCCATTAAGATGATAGATTTTTGTCCCTTTAAGGTTTTTGCAATATAGGTCAAGCTGTGATGTATGTAAGGCCATTTACATAAAAATTATTTATTCCTATTTTAATTGATCCTAGTGTCTTTGCTTGTAATTGTATTCTGATCTAACATTAGAGGATTTATTTATTGAAATTATTTACTGGAATTACAAAATCTTATTATCATTTGAACTAAAACTCTAGTTTTGGATTATTATGAATTCATTCATTGACATTCTGGATTATTTCATTGTGATACATCAAAAAGACTTGGCACATTAGCTCAGTCAAGGCTATTGGCACCACATTAGAATATTCAGCACTAGAAATCTCTTAGAACACATTATATTTTTGGACCTGCATCTTTTGTAGGACTTTTTGGATTTTATCCACAACACTGTTAAGTTCCTTTAAAATTTTCACTTTGTATTCTAAGGAAATAAACTGTTTGTTGAACTTTACTTACTTGTTGGTTTCACTTTTTTATTAGTGTAAGGCCATATAGTTATAGCACAATATTAATGGACACACTGACTATACCATAACATCATATCCTCAGTGTTATTGCAGGCATATAAATAAATATATACCATAATGACTGTAAATCTTTAGCCACTTAAGTCTTGGGACACACTAAATTATTTTCAAAAGTAATTTTTTATGACCTATAAATGTTAGGAAACAAATTTAACACAATTTTTCAAGTTCTATAAGTTTTGGGACACCTTCAACATTTATTCCACATTAACTGAACACTGCATTTTCTTGGTCATAATGACATCAAAAAATAATGACCATGGTTGTTATGGTACTATCATCAGAAAATGTTACATAGGAATGTAATAAATTGATATAATATTGTTGAAAAGTCAGTAAATATATTTTATTTCTTTTTCATCTGTTACCCTATTATTCTGCCCAATTCAAATATGTATAATTTGATTAATGACAATTGTTGAGCATTAGCAGGTTCTTGTATGTATTTACAACAGTAACCTATATCCTTTTGTCTTCAGTCTAATAATCATTATTGCATATAAATATTGAATCAATTCACCAGTAATAAGGTATTTTTTTGTCTTCAAAATGTAAATACCTAACTCACTAAAATTGTCTTCCCAGTATGACAAGAATGAATAACAACAGCATTTAGTTCCATGCTCACACATAGTTATAGCATGATTACATCAAGATGTCACCACATGTACATTGAAGATTTTGATTTGCACTAAATGAAGTGCATGGCCTAGATTTTAATTATAGGCACAAATTTAAATAATATCTTCAAAATATAATAAATAAATTTAAGAAACAATGCTTTGAAAATTAACTGTAATACCTTAAATGCTCAGATATAGGTTGCTTTGATGTAAGTGACCATACATAAAGTACCTGATTACTTGACTAAGGTAAAGTGTTACTCAATCAAGCCAGATTTCCCACATTGATTGATTGACCTTGATACTGAAGTGGTTAGTCAGTTCAATATAAGTTTGGAGGCCAAATAATTTAGTAGTACACTATTATGAAGGGAATCTTGTCCTGCTCTAGCCACTTTAGATTTCCAACAGTTAATTTGTGTAGAATAATGTTGTAAAACAAAGTTACCAGCACTGCTGCCAGACAAAATGACCATTCATAGATCACACAATTATCCTGGCCTCCTGACAGAAAAAAAAGACAAATCTGCCAGTTATTCTTAACAAAAGGAAATGCTAATATAACCACCGGCTGTCGAAAATCAAAGGTTCAATGAATACTGTATTAAGAGTTACAAATTTGAGTTGCAGTAAGCTGAAACGCATAGCTAAAATGTAGGAATGATAATCAGTTATATGAATATACTCTATCCTGGTTATGTGACTTGTACAATAAAAGATGTGTATCATTTCATATGATTTACATTGCATAATAGGATTGGATTTCTTATCTATCTTTTGTGAAGACATTTTTTTACACAAGTGCTGGGGCACTGAAAATGCTATAATTTTTAAATTCACATAAATCTTGGGACAAGAAAATTTTTTTTTTTTTATGTCCCAAGACTTACAGTCATTACAATAACAGTATTTTTTACACTAAATTAGCCTACAAAATCTGTAGATGAACATGTAGCTAGGTTAACCATTGCAAGAGGTCCAGTTTGTCAAACATTAATTTCAACCCCAGGTATTTTAAGATGTAAATATATTGTAATTAACTTTTATTTTGATTACACTTCAAGAATGCATAATTAGGGGTTGAAAGTCTGGTAGACTTGCTAGTGTAATGTAATAACAATAGGAGATTACATGTATGTTATTACAACTGTGTTGAAAGATTTAGATCATCATTCTTTTATACTAGTAAACATGAACATATATGCATAGTAATATATACCCCATCCATATCTGTGGAGGCACACAAATGTGTCATCTGGTCTTTAATTACATATTCATCCTTAAATATGTAATTAATCTTTGTTTGATATGAATGTCCCTTCATCAGGGATGCATTTGTGGATTATACTCATGACATGAGTCAAAAATAACTTGGAATTCTCATTTAATACATTTTACTCAAATCCAACTGAATACTGAAAAATTACTGCAGAGACACCTCATACTCATTAATTGTAAAACAAACAAAAAAAATATTTACTGCAAAATGTCGTTTCTGTTTGATGGCCCTGCAGATAAAAATAGTGAAAAAATTAATTACAGCAATCTGATGGCATTTTCTTTTTATGATGACCCTGACCTCAGAGCTTACTATATGACCCTGACCTCAGAGCTTACAACCTTCCTATGATGCATAACACACCATTCAGTCATGATTTACTTTAGTTTACTGTACAAACCCTCTAGTTTTTCATAAATCACAATCAATCAGTCAATATGGAAAAAAAAACAATTATTATTTTCTTTGCTTCAAATCTGGGGTTAAAAGAAAATGTAACTGTTATTAAAACTATGTGACTCTTAGGTCCCTAAAGATAATAATTTATCTGTAAATTATTTGTACATGGAAAGAGTGATGAATGAAAGGTGCACATTAAAATTCCACACAAAAATATACACAGGAAGCATAAAGTTACCATCTGGATACTACAACAGACCAAATTCAAACAAGCCACAGAAGTTAAAGATTTTCTTGCAATGACATTGAACTTTGACCTTGCAACCTGACAATGATACAAGACATTATTTACATATAATGGGTGTCTGGAAAAAGATTCATTTGAATATTTTTGTAGATCAATCAAATATACTCCCAAAAGGTTTATAGATCACAAAGTATATTTTCTCTCTAGGATAAAATTCTATTGCAGACTTGTATTTACAATTCCTGCACACTGAATCACTAATATTTAACTGTCTTCCTCCCAAACATTATATAACACAGTATCTTAGTAAGGCTAATGCTGTTAACTTACTCCCCAATTACAATTCCTACCTTCCCTAAGACAAACTCTGTTGAGATTTTGGCTGCATCAGATTCAGCCAATATCAGCATCCCACCATCTTAAAAAAGCTACACAACTGACAGGTCTGGTGGCAAGTAGTACCAACATGGCCTCACAGTTGTTGCTAACTCATCATCCATTTGACAGCCATATGTAATCAAACCACAAGCCAAGGCAAAATTATCTACTCCTATCTCAAACCATCCTGCTGGAAAAATGAAAATTAGAAACCCCATTTTTATCATTCAGATTCCTCAAATAGGGGTTGCCTGCTGCAAGTCCAAATTTACTAAAATGTCAAGAGAATAAAGGGGGAAAAAAAAGGTATTAAAGGGTTAGATGATTTACTTTTAGGAAACTTCTAACAGTCTCAAGTAGCCATTATAAGCATTGTCATGCAGAAAATAATTAGTTCCTACTAAATTAATATTGACACTAAAATGCTGATCCCTTTTATAATTAATTGTTTTGAGTGTGTGTGGCTCCATAACCAGTAACCTTTTAAAACTATAAATTTCACTCGGCACTATTTAGCCAGCAATGTGCTGATATACCATTAAAACACACACACACACACACACACAAGTAGTGAACTCTCTGGTGGCCTAGCCAATTTGTCAAAGTGACTTGTTATGTGCTGTCATGCTGACCACAACAAAATACACTGCAAGAGAATTTACACAAGTTTTGTACCCTTATATTCAGGATAATCTTCATTCCTGTTTACAGTTTGGATCTACAACTTAACATGGGAATTCCGCTTCATTTACTTCTGGATGGTTATTATACAGATGCCCTATTCTGTGAATGAGAGAGACATTTCATTGAAATCCAAAATGTTGTGTCCGACTGTTTATGATGATTATTGAGTTGGTGTTTGTCTTTCTTAGGCCCTACCTGAGAATTAATTTGGAGATGATGTATAAATTTTGCACATTATAGTCTTGATGGTCTTGGCCAAGTTCAGATTTATCTGTTTTACATCCTCCATGTTCATGTACATGTCTCATCTTCCTGAACCTTTTCATTGTAGAACAACATTGTGTTTCTCAACCCAGATGCACTAGCTATACTTTTACTCTTTGGACATTTTACTTTTACTCTTTGGACTTTTTTGGTGGACTAAGTTAAGTTAGAGTGTCTGCCATGGATGTGGGATTTTTAGGCATCAAACCTAAGCAGAGTCAAACCAGAGACTTATAATAGTGGCACTAGCAGCTGTTTCACTTGGTACTTAGCATTAAGATGTTAGTGTTAGGACTGGTCATACTCATGTCAGGATATTGTGACTAGGTGGGACTTAATACTGCATGTCTGCATCATGATGATCCAGTGCAAATTCAGAGCAAATTCAGATCTCCACTGTCCTACATGAAGATCTATGGGTCATGTTATGGTGACTTGTGTTATTACTGTAATTTTATCAGCAAATTAGATTTAGTTTTATAATTTCGCATTTGGAAGACTGAGTAGTGTGACTGAAGAGCATCAATGTTTGCTGAATGATTTTATTCACATCCAGATTTTTAAAAGCTGCATTTCTATTGATTAATTCAAGGGTGACCAGAACATGACCCCTGTCACTGTCAGATCTTCACATAGGACAGTGGAGATTTGATTTTAATCAGATTGTTTTTTCTTTTGTCTTCCTATGTAGCATTACTTGAAGATATTCCTCTAGCACATAAAAAGTTGCATCAACCTATACACTTTCAAGTAATTTATGATTACTTGGACTATTGGGTATGGGAAAATATTAGTTTTTCAAAATGTGAAGGCCATAATGCCAACATTTTACATTTCTTAAAAAGTTTAACCATTATTTCAATGTAACTAAAGTTTGGAGGGAAGGAAATTATTTGTAAAAAGAATTGACTTTAACCATTCTTTAAAATAATCCATATGTTAGGTTTAAATGACAGTCAAATATTCAATTCAGTTTCAGGAGTTACTTGTAATATCTGTTCTTTTTAGGGAGTACTCCAAAAGTAGTGAAGTCATACATTTGACAAATTCTATTAGTGACTAATTGAATAAACACATCATTTGCATGTGGTGGACAAAATGATTCAAGAGGGAATGAAGAGGATTTTTAAGTGACTGTGATGAATATTTATGGTTAGCTGTGATGCTGGAGTATTTTGACGGGAGAACTTTGATTAACGATAAACCCATCTGTTGCAGTTTTACATATTAATTGGAAAGCGTATGATACGGACTTGTGAAAATAAAGTGCATCAGTTATGCTTTTAAAGAAAAAATACTCATAAATGCTAGGTTTATTATGCATCATATCCAATGCAATGAGAACAATGTATAACATAAGGATTTCCTACCATATCCAACATAGCAAGGTGTTGGCTTCTTCAGTTTACAACGGTGATATCATCAATTCTTGTTAATGTCGTAGAACCACCATTGATAAATGAACAAGTTAGAAGAAATGAGAAACCAATATACTGCTTCCAGTTGATATGACTGACGAATGTTCCTCTCTGCCAGGATTTTTGTTGTTGTTATTGTAGAGTTTAATGCCATTTTCTCAGTGCAAAATAGGCTATACATAGCAGCCAGTTTATAATCAATGCTAGAGAAAAAAACACAGGAAAATCCTGGAAAGAACCACCATCCCATGAGAAGCTACTGGCAAGCTTTCTCACATTGACTGAACCTGAGACTCGAACCAATGCAGACAGAGGTGAGAAGGCAATCTTTTGTATCAGAAAATTGCTATTCAAGTGTGAAAAATTCTGAAACATTGAAAATATGTTACCAAATTAAAATGTTCCATTGTGAGAAAACAAGGGGGAAAAAATCATTCCAGATGCTTGAAAATATAAAAGGATTAATTAAACAGAACAATCACTTGATTTATATATTTATTATTTAAACACAATGGTAAGCACAGAATATATTCTCTCTCTGTCTCTGTCTCTCTCTCTCTATCTCTCTCTCTCTCTCTCTCTCTCTCTCTCTCTCTCTCTCTCTCTCTCTCTCTCTCTCTCTCACATACATGACAGAAGAGTGACATCAAATTGTTTACTTACAAATATATTTTGAAAGGATATATCTACCTGAAGACCCTTGATAATGAGCCAGCAGAGTGGACTAATTAACAGAACCTTGATCCTTTATAGTATATTGTGCCAGGTGAGCGGACTACCATAATATTACCATGATCATTTAAAATATATTGTGCTTAATAAGCAATATGGTACAAGACTCAGACTTCCTCACTATCAAGCATGTTGGTATAACACTATCCTTGATACGGGTGATGCTTGCTATACACCAACTAGATTTATGCCATTGTGCTTGTTTTTACACCACTGCTGTTGCCATGTGCTGTGATTCATGCAGGAACTCATGTACATGCAAGTATGCACATCTCACTGCTAACAAAAAGAGCACGGCTACTTTCAATTTATGCCTTAACCTTAGGAATTCATTTAGGATGCAAGTCTAGCAACACTCAGACATGACCATATACTCACTTATAAATTGGGTCCAATCTGAAGTTGCTAACTTGCCATGGCTGACTTGCCATTGCATAATGTGCCAGCCAATTAGGGTCTCTATTGTTTGTTCTATTGATTATTCCTGGCAAATTACAAGCACCCAGCTCTGCTGGTACATTATGTGATGGTTGATCTAGGCATACACTTCTTGTCATTAGACTCATTTTGTGTGTGTGTATGTGTGTGATTTGGATTTTTAATACAGCTTTAAGAAATGTTTGGTCATGTTACTATGATGTCTGCAGTTTATAGCCCAGGGGCGCCATGCTGCAGATATTTAGCATGATGTCCCACCCAGTTACATTATCATGATACCAGGCCAACCAGTCCTAACACTAACTTCCTAATGATGAGTGCCTTACGAGGCAGCTGTTTTTACCACTTTTTTTACTCAGCTGGGGTTCAGACCTGTGACCTCCAGCATCTGAGGCAGACACTCTAATCACTTAGTTCACTGGACTGGTTGTCACTTTAAGTAAAACCAGAATTCCATTATTCTGATAGGTTTCTATTTTTCATTTGATGAATTTCAGTATAAAGCAACCTTGAATGTAACACAAACACATCTGAATAGCAGCATAGTATAATGTACTTGAGCTGAGATTATTCATATTGGATCTACAATGAAAATTATTATAGTTTAATGAAAGTATGAGGATTTTTTTTTTTACCAACGTGTCTTCAATGACACCCTAGGATAAGAATTATCACAGTTTAATGAAAGTACTATTTTTTTCCATCACTCCTTTCTGGCCTACTGCTGTGACAGCTGATTATAGTATTACAAATCAAAGGACAGGTGTCTAACAAATCAAAGTTGGCATGCATGCTATTCCTTGATGTCACACAATAATTAGCTCTCATTATTAGCAATGGATCCCTTCAATAAGAGATACCCTTGTATTTCTTTTCCTCTACCAATACTAACTGGATTTGTGTACATACAAATGACAAAAGGGTGATAAAATACCAGTACTTACCAACAAAAAGTATACCAACAGAAACTTTACTACTACAATTACTTGTAACCAAGCAACCAATTCTTTTAACTTTTGTAAAAAGAGAAAACAAATAACAAGAAACCCATGTATGCCTGCTAACACTTGCCTGTCATAATGTAGACAAAATGGTAAATTTAGTAAAAAGGCACAGAACAATTTCCATATTAATATATTGTTGAACTCCATCTGTAGATCCATGGATGGAGAATAGTACAGTGCCATGCTGTCTATGGCAACAGGCAAATGATGGTTAGCATGCAGACTCACAACCAGATGGATGTGGGTTTGAAACTTTCCATCAGTAGTTCCTTGGGCAAGGAATTTTATATATATATATATATATATATATATATATATATATATATATATATATATATATATATATATATATATATATATATATATAGCAACTTCAGCTGGACAAGATGGTGTACTGGCATTTTCTGTATGAAATATACACTGGCAAAACTGGTAAACAACTTGATAGTAAATTGGTAAAAATAACTTTATTAGAGATATCATTTGTAGGGTTTCTAATAGGAAAACCACACCAAACACATCTTTGATAGCATATGTCCATAGAAATTTTTTATTGGCAAAAATGGCTATGCAGTTCTAAAGAAGGTGAAAATAGGTATTCCATTTTTTGTTGAAAAAGCCACACCATTGTTTTAGAGCCATATCAGACACAATTTTGATCAAGATATCAAACACTGCCAGAGTTCAATAAAAACTGGCTGAGCCATTCTAGAAAAGAAAAATTAAAAAAGTTTTTCTGCCTGGTTCTAAAGCCACATGATGCCAAGGTGGCCACTCTGATCCTAATTCTAATACAGCAGGCGGCATGACACAACAACCAATTCTGATAAAAACTGGCTCAACCATCTTATAGAACATGAAAAAAGATTTCTCATAGTGTTGCCAAGGAAGTCACACCTATGTTATTGAAGTTATCCTGAACAAAATTTTGATAGTACGAGTCCTAATTAACATACCAAAACTTGTTCAGACATTCTGGAAAAGTCAAAATTAGATTTTCCACCTGATTTTTGTAGACAATACACTATTCTTAAGAAAGCATTGTAAATACATAGAGCATATCGTAACAATCATTTCTACTAAGTTTAATCAAATTAGCTCAGCTGTTCTGAACATGTCAAAATTAGGTCTCACATCTGGATGCAAGGTTAGCCATACTTTTTGAAGTGGAGCAACCAAGAAACAATTCTGAAAATGAAACTCATAAGAAACACAGCTATGAAGACTTATCAAACCAGTTTTAGCCAAGCCATATTCAAGAAATTAAAAAGAGGTTTTAATCCATGATGACTTCTAAAAGCATGTCCAAAGAAATACTGATGCAAAGTTTTAATTAATATTCACTCAAATGTTTTACAGAAGTGGTGGAAACTAGATTTTCCATTGTAATGGAATCCATTCTGCTGTAATTAACATTCTTGCCAAGTTCATTCCATGTTGGCCCAGCTAAAAACAGTGCCCAGAGTCTAGCCAAAAAGTCCTTTTATTCAAAAACAAAACTAAAAAAACAACTTTTATTCAAAAAAACAACTTTGATTCTGATTTGGCACAAGCTTTAACCTGTTAACTCAAAATCAAACATTTGGTAAAATATGTTGTTGTTGTTGTTGTTGTTGGGCTTAACGCCATTTTTCAGCACACGATAGGCTATTCATGGCGGCCAGTATTAATGGTGGAGGAAGAAACCGGGAAATCACCGGAAAGAACCACCGACCCACGAGAAGCTACTGGCAAGCTTTCTCACATATTTGGTAAAATATATTCTCAAATCTGTGTTCAAAATCTTTTAGGGGCCCTATATCACTGGTGGACTAAAATGCTTGCCTTTACTGATCTCTGCCATCTCACATCTGTTCACATGGATTTGAGTCTAGGGCTCAGCCAATGTGGTTATGAGAGAAAACTTGCCAGTAGCTTCCTGTGAGATGTGGCTATTACTAGGGATTTCCCTGGTTCTTCATCCACCATTTATACTGGGTGCTATGTGCTGTATATTGTGTGCTGAAAATTGCATTAAACCCAAAAGAACAAAAACCTTTTAATGAATGCAATACATAATCATTATTGCTTTATTTTCCATTTAACTACAGTAACAAAAAAGTAAGCAAAATATTTTTAAACACAATTTAAAATAATTATTTTCTTTACATTTTTATAATTCAACATGCTGAGAGATATGAAATTAAATTAATGATTTTACATTTTTAAAGAATTATTTTATAGAATGAGAAATGGAAAACAAACTAAGAGATGGGAATATTTATATTGTTTTGTTGTTTTTTGGGGGTTGGGGTATTTCCTACAAAAATGTTTGATATATTGCAACAAGGAATAAAATAAAATATAATGAAGTGCATTGTACATTAATTTACAGATTGATAAAGGAACCATTATGATTGGTGCAGTTGAGGTAACCCCATAATACCTTCACAATAAGATCCCTGCAAGACTGCCAATTCCTTGCTAGGCAACAACATCCTTGCAAGCCTCAACATAACAGGGCTATCCCATGAGTAAAAAAATTGCTCAAATGGCCAGACATCAGATGTTCCCAGGAAACTTGCATGTATTTTAAAACTCCATTTTAAATAGAAATAAAAAAATTTGAAAGTAAGCCAAGTAAACTTTAAAGTAAACTTTCCTAGCAAAATCTAAATGATGTACCCAATGGTTAATGCAATTCCATTATACAGTGATTGAAAGATTTATAATGAACAAGTGACTGCCACTGTTTATGGCTCCGGAAATTCTTAGCAATAAAAACATTACAAGATTTGAAAACACCTTATAATCTTGTAACAAAAATGTGTTATATCAAAAGAATTAATATTGGGTTTTGTAAATAGGACATTGAAGGGAAGTAGTACTGTATTGTTTGTATATTTTTAAACACTCTATAAAAAAAAATTCCAGGTGTTTTTTTAATTATATGTTATAATACAATCCACAATATCCACCTCTTGTCTAAGTGTGCAAATGCACAATCATTCAAAATGAAAAACTTCTCTGAACAAAAGTTGGAAGAAAAATATCATGATTTGTATGGATTGATGGCACACAAAAATTACAGCAAGTACAGTTATTATTATAAAATCTTACAATCCTCACTTGCCCTGGAATGTTGCAGTCCAAGAAATCTAAGTTGCTTCCACTGACTTAATAATTTTTCCTAATACTCCAAATACTCAACATATATTATAAAGAAAAATATGTTCATTGGTGCTTTGATAAGCAAGTACATATCCATGTAAAGGTTTTAATGGTACATAAGAACAATACAGGCTATACAATGGCAAGCAAAAGTTCAATTATAGAATCCCAATTAAGAGTTAAGTTATGGAGATGTAAATCTAAAGACAAGCAAGAAAATTGTTAGGAAAATAATCCCTTCTAAATAAACAATGACAAATAGGTGCAAAGCAGAAAAACCAAATTTCTATGCAATTTTCTCAACAGGACCTTCAGTAGAAGAACTTCTGCTGGAATACCAAACTTAGCAGAAATAAAGGCATTCAAAGGCCATAACTCTCCAAAATAATCAAGAGGAACATTTAAATCAAGCTCATTCAGGATCTCAATAACATAAACCTGCCAAATTTTAGCTGACATCCAAAACATTAGTTTTGTCATGCTGTTGAAGCCATAGTCATGATAATAAATATTCAGGGGCAATAACTCCCATACTTAAAGGTATCATTAATTTGAAGCCACAATTCAAATTTTGGTTTAAAATCCAGTAGATTTAAAGTAAGGCCAATAAATCTATCAGAAAATATTTGTGCTAAATCTAAGCAAAACATGTTTAATGAATCAAACTATGCTGATTATATGCAAAACCCATGATGATACAGTCAAAAGCTCACAACTCTTTTTAAGATGGATATGACGAGACAAAAATTATAACATTCACATGTAGCCCTAGGAGATGATGTATACACAAAACTGCATAAGAATCTGCTGAAGTTCATAATGTAATATTAATGGAAAAAGGGCCATAACTTCATCATAATTCAACCTGTAATAACATTACCCTGAAATAGCACATCTTTCTGTCAGAGGACAATTCACCTACCAAATGTCATCAAGTCAATTGCAAGGGTTGCAAAGCTATTGAGGTTACAAGGCAGATGTAAAGAGACAAATACACTGAAGGACAAATGGATGTTTTCTGGGGCTTAATGCCATTTTTCGGCACATGATAGACTACAGCCAGTATAGTTCATAAAGGAAGAACCTGGGACTGGCCAATAAAAAACTACTGGCTAGCTTTCTTACATGCTCACAATAGTCAAACCGGAGACTCAAACTAATTCTGACAGAGGTGAGGTGGTAGTGATTAGTACTTTAGGCCACTTGAACACCCAGGCCTCCTGACAGATGGATAACAAAAAGAGGCAATTGAATGATGCATGGCCATAATAAACCTGTAACATATGAGTGATAATAATGGTTGCAAGGTGGTCACACACTACAATAAAACCAATCCCCCTCTCATAACATGCCTCATGATGGATCTCATTAAATTAATTCAATTATGTTTTATTACATTTACATTATTCATGATACTGGAGGTTTTTTATTTTTAGCTAAACAGAACCATTTATATTATGATCTTACATCATTAAGTCTGATATGGGTATATTTGTCCATTATTATGACAAGACTTTGTTGAAACATGCTTCTTGATTTACAATACAGGTTATTTGTATAGTGAAGCCAAAACAGCAGCACAGTGGTTAGAATGCTGGATTTACAACTGAAAGGCTGCAGGTTTGAATCCTACTATATAAATAAGCTCTAATCATCAACCATCATGTGTCCATAATCAAAACACATTACTCCAATTGCTTTGGCACTTAATGATCTACATATATACTCAATCAGAAGTCAAATAAGTCTTTTACCTCCATAGACTAGACCCAGATCTGTCATCACATGGGCTGGTAAATCTAGGTGTATGCATTAAATTAGGCACAAACAGTGGAACATGGATCCTAATCTGCCAGCAAATTATAGGATGGAAGATCAGGGTATATGATGTCTGCAGTTGACTTAATTTGTAATTTATTATAGACAATACCCATTTTCCTTGTCATTGAAAATCAAACCAAACACTTTTATGGTTCTTATGATTATCATTAAAACGAGGGGACACTATACAGGACTGCCTTATAAAAACTTTTCACCACAAAATGTAAAATTTCACAGGGGAGGGGGGCATTATACAAGATTGCCTTTTAACAACTTTTCACCACACATGTAAACTTCCGTAAAATTTCATGGCAGGTGCATTATAGAAGATTGCCTTACAACATTTCACCACAACATGTAAAATTTCACAGGAATCAAATGACTGGTAATCATCATTCCATTCAATTTTGCCTCATCAAGAATATTTTGTCTTCGAAATGGCTTCAACTACTATTATATTGAAAATATGATAAGACACTGCTCATTATCAAGCTGGCTTCAGTTACTATTTCATTGAAAATAAAAAGAGATGCTGGGAATATTAAATATATTCTGTTTACAACATCTAAAAAACTTACAAAATGCATACTCTCAATAATGCTACTCATTTAATTAACAACTTCATTTGCCATTTGACTGTGAACAAAGTTCCACATGTCATGTAAGGGCAATAAAACTGAAAAAGCTTTATCAAAACCAGTCTGGATATTCTTCCAATTTTTAAATACAGTGAAATGTTTTTCCCAGTCAAGGCAATTATTGTAAATGTTGACTTCGGACACTGTGACAATAGATTTAAGTTCAACCATTTATGGTTCAATAGCATCAATAATTCTCAGAAATGTTTTAAACTTTATGTCAAGTTTTTCCTCTTAATAATTTTTTTCCACAAAATATTTTCAATATTTCTTTAAACATACAGATGAGCATATGATTTCAGCATGAAATTAAAAACACTATGACATGCTATTCATTCTGTAACTGGTTCCCCAGGCTGAAAGACAATAACATTCAAAATAGTTTTAAAATATTATCATATGTCAATAGTAGAAGCTTATTTGATTGCCTGAATTCATTTAGAATTCTACAAGGACTTTTAAAACAAAACAATTTGAGAGTCATATTGAATGTCGTATACCTTCTTCAGACATGGTAAATTGGAGGAAACATCACTAGATTATTAAATTATTGTTAATTAGGTCTAAAAGTAGGAATTAGATGAGTAAAATGCATTTTGTGAGGAATTTTTGACCTCCAAAATTAGAAATGTATCCAGAGAACACAGATATCCCCCAATTTTAATAACAACAGGTACCAGATGCATTACCTATAGCTTACTTTCTGCCTTCACAAGATTGTGTGTGTGATTTAAATTTTTAACATAGCTTTAACTTTTTTTCAGGCATATCACTACAATGTCTGCAATGTGTCTGTTTATTGTAATGTCTATCACTGGGGCATCATGACACAGACATGTTGCATGATGTTCTACCCAGTTACATCATCCTGACACCAGGCCGACCAGTCCTAACACTACCCTCTTAATGATGAGCACCAAGCGAGGCAGCTGTTTGTTTCTATTTATAAGTCTTTGGTATGATTCACTGGGGATTGAACCCACGATCTCTCACATCCAAGGCTGACACTCTAACCACCAGACCACTAGTGTGGTCACAAGGGAAGCAACAGGGCAACTTTAAAATCCTTACCTCTATTTTATATACCACTGATATTCCTGAAAATCACCTTTTTTAAATTTGTTTCAAAAAAATCTTTATGTTCCTCTTGGTTAGTTTGGAAACTTTCTGACTTTGTGTGTGGTATCACTGACCTACATTTTCAGACATTAAAAGGAATTCCTTTTCCCACTAACTGAATATTTCAACAATTAATCAAAGTTATCAATTTTCCCAAATATTTTTTCTGGAAAATTCATATTATTACTAGCAATGACTGTTTATCAACATGCCAAACAAATACAACATTACACAGATGAAGATCAAGAACCAGTCTTGATGATAATGCTTTTTAATGTAGACTGCTTGCACGATAATGTTTCAATATTCTTTCATAAAATAAAGATATCTGGTTGCATCTCTCTTGTTTATTATTTTTTGTTTGTAAAACTATGAAAATCTGCTCATTATGAACAAATACTGCAGTTGGTGTCAAGACTCCCTAAAATCTTGCATTCAAAGGAGACCCAGTACTAATATCCAATACTGGTATTATTTTATAATGTAAAGATTGATAGTATCCATGTATTCATATAATGATACCTTTGAAAATCAAAACATCATCCATATTTTCTAACAAAGATTTGACAAAATAAAATATGTTCAAAACAAGATTATCGAAAGGAAATATGTCATAACAAATAAAATAAATACTGAAATACATGTGAAATTTGTATGTTCAAACTGTTGACTACTTTATCACAAACAAATGTAAATAAAGTTTAGTTTACTGGAAAATAGAGAAGAAACATAATAAACTGGCACACATATTTATAAGCAACATTTCATATGAAGCTACAAAGATAACTACCAAGGGTCATAACTCTAATCAAGAAACACTTTATAACACACAAGTTTATCCACTTAATGACAAAAAGTGATATGAATGACTGCTTTGTCTCCCTTTGTATGTTGTCCTGCATTACATATGATCCCAGGATGGCTTCATACAATGATGATGACCAATAATATTTCTAGTTATTACAGTGATTCCTTCATTAATTCCACCAGCATTGTCAAGATGACATATTGCTTTTCCTTTATTAATTTACTTTTAACAATTAGCATCCCACTTTATTTGGGGACCTGCTTGTTGTGGAGTATGTCAGTTCTTTTTCATGCAGCATATTGACAATGTGTTTAAAGAATCAAAATGACAACCATACCAACTTATACAATATTTGAAGTTAGCATACAGAACCTTCCGTTTGGAAAAGGTGACTGGTGGCAGCTTGGCTTCTTCATCTGCCCCATGATTACTCTTTATGCAAATATCAAAAGGCAACCAAAAGTACCCAATACTTTTTTTAAACTTTACCAGAACATGTCTGTAATATCTGGACAGGACTAGCCTTAGACCTAATGGACTGCACTCACAGGGGCCCTGAGTATTTGGTTTATTTCTATGATCCCTTTGTTACTATGGGTACACGTAAACTGTTACTGCCTACCTGGAAATAGTTTGGGTTTTTTACCTACTATAAACACTGTTGTACAGAAAGAGTTCAACTGTAAACAACATAGATTCTGACTTACCATCACATAATGCACTGGCATATCAGGGTGTATGGCATTTGTTCGACTGATTACTCCTAACAAACTGCATGGGCTCGCATCTACTGGCACCTTGTCTGATGACAAATTCAGGGTAAGTGCAGTTTGCAGGTGGATTTGATTTATGCGTGAGTATATATAGTTCCCATCAACCCATTGCTAAAATTGTGTTGCAAAAGAGAAGAAAAAAAAACTTTCTTGAAATTTTGGTCTTACATGTACCCAAAAATATACCAGTTCAATTCCTAGTATGTACCTTACATATACAACTGATGTACCTTTGGAATGTATCTTGCACATAACTCCAATGTACCTTTGGAGTATACCTTGCACATGCCTGCATTGTACCTTTAAAGTACATCTTGCACATACCACCAATGTATATTTGGAGAGTACCTTGCACATACTTGCAATTTATTTTTACATTTTACCTTGCACATGCCTCCAATGTACCTTTAGATTGCACCTTACACATACCTCCAATGTACCTTTGGAGTGTACTTTGCATATACCAACTAGTGGCACTTTTATATACACATTTTAATTAAACATCTCCACCAATATTTATCATAAAATAAAGCAACAATGGGATAATGACTAGGACTAAAATGTTCTTTCCAAAAGAAGTCTTTTTCTTTATTTGGGTAGAATCTTAAAACAGCATTCATAATACCAAGACATGTACTTTGAATGCAGACAATCTTAGAACAGCATTCATATTACCAAGACATGCACTTTGAATGCAGACAATCTTAGAACAGCATTCATAATACCAAGACATGTACTTTGAATGCAGACAATCTTAGAACAGCATTCATATTACCAAGACATGTACTTTGAATGCAGACAATCTTAGAACAGCATTCATATTACCAAGACATGCATTTTGAATGCAGACAATCTTAGAACAGCATTCATATTACCAAGACATGCACTTTGAATGCAGACAATCTTAGAACAGCATTCATAATACCAAGACATGTACTTTGAATGCAGACAATCTTAGAACAGCATTCATAATACCAAGACATGTACTTTGAATGCAGACAATCTTAGAACAGCATTCATATTACCAAGACATGTACTTTGAATGCAGACAATCTTAGAACAGCATTCATATTACCAAGACATGCATTTTGAATGCAGACAATCTTAGAACAGCATTCATATTACCAAGACATGCATTTTGAATGCAGACAATCTTAGAACAGCATTCATATTACCAAGACATGCACTTTGAATGCAGACAATCTTAGAACAGCATTCATAATACCAAGACATGTACTTTGAATGCAGACAATCTTAGAACAGCATTCATATTACCAAGAGATGCACTTTAAATGCAGACAATCTTAGAACAGCATTCATATTACCAAGACATGCACTTTGAATGCAGACAATCTTAGAACAGCATTCATATTACCAAGACATGCACTTTGAATGCAGACAATCTTAGAACAGCATTCATATTACCAAGACATGTACTTTGAATGCAGACAATCTTAGAACAGCATTCATATTACCAAGACATGCACTTTGAATGCAGACAATCTTAGAACAGCATTCATATTACCAAGACATGTACTTTGAATGCAGACAATCTTAGAATAGCATTCATAATACCAAGACATGCATTTTGAATGCAGATCAATTTTTAAAAAAGCAACCTGCCAACTGTGCACCTCCACAGTCAACTGCTTAATGACACTTTCAAACTAATGTAACAGCTCTCACCACTAATTCATTTTCCACAGATATCCATTTAAACAAGATTATTATATTGATGAATACACAACCCATATACTTATTTGCTGAAATAAACTCAAACATTTTAACAATTAAAATGATGTGCCTCACTACTTTTACTTGATATAACTGTCCCTAAGTGAAGTACCAAATCAAACTACTATAATCTATGTACAGTACTCCATAGTCTCAAGATAATTTTAGTCAGCTGAAAAAGCTTGAAAGTTAAAAGCAATGATGAAAGTCTTGAAAAATTAACAAATAAAATTCCTTCCTAATATTACTGCCAATGACCAAAGCTAAAAATTATAAGTATTGTTCCCAGTGTTCTCCATCTTGTCCTGGTAGCATACATAATTAATAATGTGTGGTATGATTTCATTATACAGTTAACTATCAAATGTGAATAACACTCTCTGGATGACTTTTATAGCATGCTGCAGTGGCTATGTAGCTACTTCATTTGCTTACAGAATCCTTCCACTGAATCAGACCAAGTCTACTACTATTTTGTGTCACTTTGCAAGGGACTTTAATCCAATCCTCCAATACTAATAACCTTCTGGTGTTTTTGTGCCATAAATACAAAAAGACCCCAACAAACAAAATAAGCCAAGCCTTGTGATACTGAAAGAATAGTTTTGGGGACTGCAGCTATCTTTCAGGACTTCAATTAACAACACTGAAAATTCCACATTTTAAATTTCATATTTTGAATCATGTTTAGTTTCTCTTCCATGTATATGCTAAATCTTCACTTCATAAATGTCTTCCTGAAACCAGTAAAAAAAATGTACAGTGAACGTGCTTTTATTGGTGCCAAAAATATGTGAGCAAGAGTCTTTCAATAGGATTGATGTTCTAATGTGCAAAAACAAAAATCTAGGAAATCAACAAAAAACTGTTACTTTGTTTTAATTACCTAGAGTTGAAATCCCCTCAGATATTATTCAGTGATAAAAAGACTTTCAAATCTTCTCTTGTGGTGGTCATAATGGTCATCAGAGTGCCAACATTTTTATATATGACTAAGCAAACTCCATTGCAAAACTTTTGATGAAAGACCCTGATCACTACTACCATCCAATGAGAGGAAAATGGTGACGTAAGATTTCAATACAGCCATATTACATGTATGACTGGCACCATTTTAATTTCTGAGCAACAAGGTATCATAAGAATTCTTCTGAAAAATGCCATTTATTGATACAACTATCCAGTTCTTTGGAGAAGAGATAATTAATATTTTCAAGATCCCCACCATGGTGGCCATTTTGAGGGTCACTTTGTGTCATTTTAATTAGAATCAACATAAAACTGTAAGAACGTTTAGGATAAAAACCACACCTCACAATGACTCCAAATAAAAGATATGGCAACATAGCTGCAAAATTGGATTAGAATTATATTCATTTGTGACCAACAAGACATCATAACAAGCCTTTGGTGAAAACCCTATGTTGTTATGACTTTCCATTTTGAATGTTTAACAATAAGACGAGTTTAAAAATGGCTTTCAGAGTATCCAAATTTGATATCAGATTGGCACCAAATTTACCATTTGGAATCAATTACACATCATAACAAGTGTTTATGTAAAAGCACAATGATGATATTCCCAGACAACAAGGAAAAACCAAAAATATTTTCAAGATGGCCATTGTGGTGAATCTGTTGGAGATTTAGACTGGCACCATATTCATTTAAGACCAAGTAAATCACAGGAAATCTTTCAGCAGAAAACCCATGTTCACATCATCATTCATTCAAGTAGTAGATTTTAGTGATTGGCACTCTATATGCCATACTGGTTTCATTTAGGACTAACTATAAAACATATGTGAAGTCTTTTAGTATGCCCTGGTTGAAATGATATCCCTTCAGAAGTAATAGCGATATTGAGATTTCATGATTTCCACAATGGTGGTGATATTGGATCAAAGTTGCATCAATATCATTTAGTACAAAAATGTATGGTGCAAACCCAATTTCAATGAGGCTCTTTAGTCAAGAAGACCAGCAATAAAATGATTTTCAAAATGGATGCTGTGCCACAGTTTTCATTCACAACCATCTAGACATTATAAGAAGTCTTCTGTCTACTGCTGACAATCTCATGTCATTAATTATTATTATTATTATTATTATTATTATTATTATTATTATTATTATTATTATTATTATGACCTTATTTAAAGAGGGTAATTCAATTAGCTAAGAATTAATCTACCTTGAGGCCCTCATTTAAAGGAATTTACTTATTTTTGCTGCATCTCTGAAGCCACTGTAATACTGGGTTTGGAAAAAGGAAATAGAGTGGGCATTTCTAATTTCAACTGGAATACTATTCCATAGCAAAGTTCCAGAGTATTGGAAACTTTTTTAAAAATAATTCCTTATTTGGTTTGGGAATTTTGTAATGTTTGGTAGACATTGATCGCAGGTGGGGAGTATTTCCAGGTAGCCTATACTTGAATAGTGATTGTAAATATTCAGAAGCACTATTATTGGCTATCCTATACATTAATTTGGCTTTTTTCAAACAGAATTGGTCTTTAATAGGTAGTATTTTTAACTTACCATCTAAATTTTCCTTGCTTTTTTTCTGGATTGATATTAACTCAAAAGCTCTTTTTTGGAGATATGCCAGCTTTGCTAAGTTTTTATCATTTGAATTACACCATACTGTATTACAGTAGTCTGAATAGGGTTGTATGTAACTATTATAAAATATTTTTCTATGCTTTTCCTGGAGAAAGTGTCTTATCCTACTGAGAAGCTATAAACTTGAATTGACTTTTTTACTAATATGTTTGATATGTTTAGTCCATGATAGGTTATTATCTACCAAAACAGCAAGTAGACTATCGTGACAGACCATTTGCAACCTTTTAACCTTCCATGTTAGACATAGTTCATCACTATCAAGTTTTGTTCTTTTGTTATGTATTAAGATAAGTAATGTTTTAGTTTTACCAGTATTAACCACCATGCCATTGCATGTGCACCAGTTGTCCAGTTTGTTTAGGGCATTCTGTAAAGAAATTTTGAGTTCTTGCTTTGTGTTTTGGATGTCTGACAATGTTGTGTCATCTGCATAGAGATCTGTAGTTGATACTGAGTCCTATAGTACAAGTGGTAGGTCATTAATAAATAAAATAAACAGTAATGGACCCAGAATTGAGCCTTGTGGTACTCCACATCAAAATGTTCCAGGTTCAGACAGAACATTATTTATATAAGCATTTTGTGTTCTCTCACTTAAGTATGAAGTAAACCATCTACTTTCATCACATTGGTAGATTTTCAGCTTCTTCAAAAGGATTTAATGATCCACCATGTCAAAAGTTTTCCTGAAATCTACAAAATAGATCCTATTATTCTACCTTGGTCAAGTGCTTGAAGCCATTTATCAGTTAGGGAGATCAAGGCAGTCTCACATGAATGTTTCTGTCTAAAGCCTGAT
Source organism: Potamilus streckersoni (assembly GCA_016746295.1). Taxonomy (NCBI): domain Eukaryota; kingdom Metazoa; phylum Mollusca; class Bivalvia; order Unionida; family Unionidae; genus Potamilus; species Potamilus streckersoni. The sequence continues at coordinate 1,200,504 of JAEAOA010000698.1, read as the reverse complement.
TGATTAGGGTATAACAGAAAGTGTATGGTTAAATATGATATGAATGAATCATGGACATGCTTTTCAATCAATTTTGACAAGTTTAGTAGTACTGAGATTTGTGAATAGGAGTTACTTTTGCAGTTTTCCATATTTTGGGGACAGATGAGGATGCAATACTTAAATTGATTATGAATGTTATGCTATCTGCAATAGCAGAGGCAGAAGATTTAATGAGTCATGGACCAATCTGATCAAGTTCTGTAGCTTTCTTAGTACAAAGTTCACTGAGATATTTCTTAACAAAGTTTTTTGAGACTGGTGAGAATGAGAAACATACCTCCTTAGAGATTTTGCTGCTGCAGAACTATTTCAGTTCATTAAAGTTGTTTTCAATCACTGGTTCTTTTAACTTTGTGGTAATGTTGGTAAAAAAAATCATTGAAAACATTTTGCAATGTCATTGTCATCAATGACTATGGTGTCATTTACCAGAAGTGAGTGAATTTTATTTATCTGATATTTGTTTGTTCCTCCAGTGAGTTCATTGAAGACTTTCCAAATGCAGTTTTGTCGCTCTTTTTGTTTTCAAGCAATGATTGATAATAATTTTGTTCATCTTTTTTAATCATACTTTTTATTTTATTTCTCCATACTTTATATTGTGCATGGGTTCCCATAGCCTTGAATTGGTCTCTTGTTTTCATAGCATCAAGGATTTCAGTTGTAAGCCAATTAGGTTGGATTTCATTCTTTACTCAATGTACTTTCAGTGGTGCATGCTTAGAGACTACCTCCATAAATAAGTCAGTCCACACCCTCAGAGCTTCATCTTTGTCATTCAAATTTTGGATCATATTCCATGGAACTTTATATAGGTCATTGAGAAATTGTTCTTCATTAAAATTTTTGAATGATCTGTAAGTGATAGTTGTGTGTGTATTTTTCTTATTTCTCTTGCATTTAACCTTTCTTGTCAAAAAAGTAGGATAGTGGTCACTAAGACCAACGTTTGGTATGTTAACAAAAAGTTACATTGTCTGGTAGGTTGGTATAAATGTGATCAATAAGAGTGCTTAATTCTTCTGTTACCCTAGTGGTGTTATTTACCATCTGTACTAGGCATAATGATTCAATAAATTCTGTCCAGTTCTTCCTTATTTGAGTTTTGAAAAGGTCCTTATTTATATCACCAAGTATATATGTTTCTTTCTCCAGTGCAAGAACATTTTCCATTTGTTTCAAAAAGATATCATTCCAAATTGCCTTGGAGGAAGGTGGCCTATAAATGAAACCAACTAGAAATGATTTTGCATTATTTTGATAAAATTCCATCCTAATACTCTCAATTTCTTGTGACTCCAAGTCAAGTCGCCTTTCTGCATTTACCTTTTCCCTAATGTATACAACAAGACCTACCCCTGCTGTCTCTCTGTCCCTGTGTAATGGTTTATTGTAGCCTTGACAATGACATAGATCATTATTGTGGTTAGCATTTAGTTTGGTTTCAGTGAGTCCTAAAACAGCTATATTATTTTTCTTGGAAGACCACATTAACTTAATTTGGTCTATTTTTCCCACTATACCCTGTACATTTAAGTGACCTACGTTAAAACCTTTTGCATTTAGTTTCATATCAATTATATGTATGTCATGCAATTGGTTACCCCCTCCATTGATTGTCCCCATACTACTTTTATCATTCTTACATTCTATTTCCATACTTAAATGTTTATATATATTAGCAACTTCAAAGTTACATACAGACCCTGAAAATCCATTAACATTTACATTTACAACAGTGTCCATTGAATATTTAGAGTCAAGAGTCTCTCTAGGTAAATTTTGTTTTGTTATGGATAAAGCATTGGCATTCTCATCTTTGCCAGCTTTCCATTATGTATAATACATTGATTGACAGAGTCTTTGTTTGTGTCCAAATTTATGGCATCTGAAGCACTCAATCTGTTTGCCATGATGGCATACCTGTGTCATATGGCCATTCCCCACAGTAGATATAGTACTCTTCATTATAGTGTCTGAAAATAGGGGCATACATGTTGATATTTCTCAGTAGTTTAGAGGTTTCTTTTCTGCTTAAATGAATTTTGTCTCTGTGGTAGAGACTTAGGTTGATATCCTGTTTCTGAAGAAAGAAAGATGTGTATTGAGGAATGTAATGTAGGTTGAAGTCTTCGCATAGGTTAATTATAAGATCATTGATTTCTTTCACCCTGGTGTCCACACAAGGTGGTAGGCCTGATATGATTATTTTACATGTATCTGGACTGCAATACCTAGCAGCATACAGTAATCTTTCAAAATTTGTTCTGATTTCGCTTAGTGACCTTCTATCCCTGGCATTATGTCCACCTACTAAAATAATAATTTGGTTGTATTTGTCAGTACTCATTAGTCTTTCCGTGAAAGGTTGTCAGGAGGAGGAGTAATCACAACAATTTCAAAATGGCTGCTATTGCAGCCATACAGGATATCTGATTGGATCATTTTCATTTAAGACTAAGTAGAAATCACAAGAGTCTTTTAGTGAAAACCCCATGTTGATATGACTTGGCATTAAGAAGTAACAAGATTCTGTAATGAATACTGTGGCAGCAATAATGGAAATCAGATTGGCACCGTTTTTACTCAGGACCAACCAGAAATCATTAGAAGTCATCTTGTGAAAACTCATTTATGAGTCATCAGTTGGGGTGGGTGGGGTGAAGTGATTAAAAGCACTTTAATATCTAGCAAGGTCTGAATGGCACATTTTATGCCCAACCAGAGTTTAATAGACTTCTATGTCGGCACTAATAGAGAATGGTCAACTCTGGAGACCATTGGCCATCAGTTTTTAGCAACCTCAAACTTTTGTCCAGGAATGAAGTTTTGAACTAACATAATGAGCAGACACTATTGGTTTATTATTATTAAACCAAAACAATGATCACTGAACATTGTGCACCCAATTCTTCCTTATTAAACCAAGTGTCAACCATCCATACTGTATGATCAAGCATATATTCTAGAACAAAACTTTCAACCCCAAAGTCAGCAGGCCTCTTCCATACCCTGAGTATAAACACTCTACAAAACATTCATCAAAATATCTGATCTTGAAACAAATCTATTATATATATATATATATATATATATATATATATATATATATATATATATATATATATATATATATATATATATATATATATATATATATATATATATATGCACAAAAAAATATTTTTCTTCTTGCAGTGTTGGTGAACTTGAACAAATTGTCCCCCAAAATTCAAGTCTTCTGCCTAACTCAACATATAAGTCATCCACAAACCTTGGTGAAAGTACTCTTTTGATCGCAAAATGTATAAAATTCTTCCTTTAACCCCAAGTGCAAGCCATGCACAAAATATTGCTCCACCTGTGTGATATTAAAGAAATCTTGTTGTAAGAAACAATTTATCTTTCATAATAACAATAGCCTTGTTATTTGAACAATAACAATATCTTTCATAATAACAATAGCCTGTTATTTGAACAATAACAATATCTTTCATAATAACAATAGCCTTGTTATTTGAACCTGAAATTTATATGCTTTTTCCTTACTCCAAGTGCAAGTCATCCACAAAGTTTGGTGTTGCCAATGCCATGGCATTAAACTAAAAGTAACAGAAAGAAGTAAAAGCAGCAAATTTGCTAAAACCAAAAATAAAATGATTGATTTCCTTTGAATAAAAAGTGAAACTTCAAAAGACACTTACCATATTGTGAATTAAATCCCAAATAATCACAAATGTTTATATCACAAGGACAAAAGTATAGAATCTTCTGAATAAATTCAAATAATCTTGAATGTGCTGATGTACCAATAGTATTGATGAATTGAAGTGTCGTAACTGAGAATGTCTTTCAATTCACAATAATACCAATGTATTGTTTAACTCCAAAAAGTCAATGATCACTTCATAGTTACAATGAATAATTTAGAATAAATAATTTAATAAAAGATTGCTCTTAAATTATACATAAACACGACTTAAAATTCTGATTCCCAAGGATTGATATGATACAGGATTGACACATAACCTTCATATACTATTTCAACTGACCCAAAAGACAACACAATTTCTGGAAAACCCAAATTCCTGATGGAAATTTCCACCAGCTGTAAACAAGTTCACTTCCAGAACACTCCAAGTTCATAAACAAGGTTATTCCTTGAGCTCAAAGTTAATATCTTTATTTCAAAAAATGACAAAAGTCATTTAGGCAAAAACTCTATCCACGATCATGGGCAAAGGTCAAGCACACAAAATAATTGAAATATACATAACATTTGGTGATTGCAGATGATGTAAAACCCAAGTAATTGTCAGAACTGCTTCTATTAGTCAGGGATCCTATGATTTTGCTACTGAAATCAATAGGGTTCATTATATGCAAGCAATTGGTATAAAGTCTGGTAAATATACATGTGGACCTCCTCACTATTCCAACTGTAAACCATCACACAGGTTGGTAACTGTATGTACATGGTGGACAACAGGAATTATTAGACTGCACAGAAACAAAACACGTAACAGTAAGCAGGTCCAGCAACAAACTCCACCTTTATGTTGAGCATTTAAATAATGAAGAAACTGTGATTTATTATATCTGAACAAAATTATGTATATGTTACCGTATTTATTTACCTTTTCCTTTGTTAGTAAAATGATGAAATTTTCATTCTGTCTGCTTTGTGCAAAACTTCAAGTTTATTGTATTTTTCTTTCTTCCTTATGACTAAACTGGTTGATGAGAATCATAGATTGTTCTTACTGTTGCTGCTGTTTTTGTTGTTTTAGTTGCTACAGTTCAGGATGATGATGATGATGATGATGATGATGATGATGATGATGATGATGATGATGATGATGATGATGATGATGTTGTTGTTGGTGGTGATGATGTCGGTGGTGGTGGTGATGATGGTGATGATATTAAGAAAGTACAACAGCACATAAATGATTACTTAGTATCTTGGTTGGATTCAAGCCTGTAACCCTCATGTTGCAAATACAGTATCTTGTTACTGAGCTGCCAGAGCTGTCATTGCTGATAATTACCTTGGAGCTAAATTTTTCATAAAATACAACCCACAAACTGAACAATGTGACAATTATACTGATATAGACACCCATAGCATTTGGCACATACTTAACCCTCTAATAATCATATTGAGCTACATACCTACAGCATCTGTCACATAGTGAACCCTGTGACAATCATTTGGAGCTAGATACCAACAGCATCTGGCACATAACACTGTCACACCAAACACTGTGACAATCATTTGGAGCTAGATACCAACAGCATCTGGCACATAACAAACACTGTGACACCAAACACTGTGACAATCATTTGGAGCTAGATACCAACAGCATCTGGCACATAACAAACACTGTGACACCAAACACTGTGACAATCATTTGGAGCTAGATACCAACAGCATCTGGCACATAACAAACACTGTGACACCAAACACTGTGACAATCATTTGGAGCTAGATACCAACAGCATCTGGCACATAACAAACACTGTGACACCAAACACTGTGACAATCATTTGGAGCTAGATACCAACAGCATCTGGCACATAACAAACACTGTGACACCAAACACTGTGACAATCATTTGGAGCTAGATACCAATAGCATCTGGCACATAACAAACACTGTGACACCAAACACTGTGACAATCATTTGGAGCTAGATACCAATAGCATCTGGCACATAACAAACACTGTGACACCAAACACTGTGACAATCATTTGGAGCTAGATACCAATAGCATCTGGCACATACAGCTTCTGAGATACATTTCTTAGATCAATCCTCTCAACCCTCAGCTATAACATTTGCACCACAAAAATCAAATTGCATGCATGGTTAAAGCGGCCACATGTGCTCACGGCATCTACATTTTATACTTGGCATTGATGGACAATAAAATGCAGACAATTTCTTCAGCTAAATTATTTCAAGCACAAATGTATAAATTTGCACATATTCATCAGAAAAACATCTTAAATTTGATTCCATTAAAATGGTATGAATGAAGTCTAATTTTGATTTCATTGTGTTCTGATTAAAAGCCATGACCTGTATTTTATAACTTTTATATGATTCTGTTTTATATGATTCTGAAAAGACGAAAATTTTTTTAGCTGAATTATACCCATCTCATCATCTGATTTACAAAACTTGCACATCTTCACATCTGCTCAAGCCGTGTTCATTAAATTGACATAAATGAAGTCTGAAAGAAATTTCACTGTTTCTTGAAGAAAATGTAGCTATTGGATGGAGAGAATAAAACTAATTTTAATGATGTAATGCTTACCTGATGCTATTGCACAGCTTTTACAAATTAACCATGTCTTGATCTTCCATAGGATTTTGGAAGCTGACCAGACAGTTAGGCCTATGCCTTGCAGTCCTCATCCCTTTTCAAGGATGTAGACCTCTAGTGGGTCAGCAATGTGAGAGGAGAGAATCTGGCAACAGCAATAGGTAAACATTTTATTATTAAAATCAGTCCTCAACCAACAGTGTCAATATTTAAGCTGCCTCATTGTTGTTTGCTTGTTTAAAAATGTCATCCTACCCCATAACATTTCAAATTCATACAGATTACAACTCATGAGCTAGAGGGATCCAGCAGAAGGCTGTCCTTCCAAAAACTACCCGGCGGCACTTGGCCCCGTGTGGTCTAAATCAATGTTCGTTTATATAATCACTGCCATCTCACCTCTGTCTGCATGTGTTCAAGTCTAGGATTTGGTGAATGTGGATATGTGAGAAAGCTTGCCAGTAGCTTCTCGTGGGTCGGTGGTTCTTTTCCGTGATTTCCTGGTTTCTTCCTCCACCATTAATACTGGCCACCATGAATAGCCTATTGTGTGCTGAAAAATGGCATTAAGCCCAACAATAACAACAACCAAAAACTACCTGTTCTGACCTTGGAAGATGATGATGCCATCATGAAAGTGAACTTTATAAAATATAAAACAGAGAAAACATGGTTTTTATTCTGTGAAGTACTTAGGGTTAATTCATGAATTTTTATATATATCAATTTCTTTCACCATTTATACTCACTTAGAAGTCAAACTGCAAAATGAACACACCCAGATTTGCCATCACTTAATGTGCCAGTATATCCAGGTCTCTGCAGTTTGTTGGGTTTAATGAGTAGGACAAACAACTAGAACCTTGATCCAAGAGTAAATTACCTGATAAAAGATCAGGGTCTATGTTGTTTGCAATTGGATTCAACTTATAAGAAAATGCACCTGGTAATTTTGCAAAAAAGTTAATTTTTGCTGATACCATGGGATAGAAAAGTGGTCCTTATTTTTCCACAAATGTTACCTGTCTTTGAATTAATGGTTTTGAAAGAATTACAGAAACCATGAAAACTGTTATCAAACATAAAAGTGAATTTACATTAAAATTCTTACTGTCAAAACACCTTAAATTAGGACTGTCTAGGTACAATAAGTTGCTCATAAGTAGTGTTGAGTTGAGACTGCATACCATCTGTATTCACTTGTCCAACTGTAACTTGCAAAAACCCAGATTTGCCATTATACTAAATGACTTGGATCTATGTATGTTTGTTAGGAGTGATCTGTTATCTGTACTACAACACAGACCCTAATCTGCCAGTACAATTTGTGATCTGTACTAATTTGTGATGGCAGATCAGGGTCCAAGTTGTCTGCAGTTTGATGGGATTTACAAGTGAGTATATACAATAACGAAGAGTATAAATTACATTAGAATTCAGTACACACATATTACATTAGGACAGGCTCTTTCTATTAGTCTAAAATCTTTGTTCTATTCCTCTCAAATCCTATACTAGAACACCTGAATACTTGTATCTCAAAATGTGTAAACAATACAGTATCAAGCTTGACCTTTACAGCCAAAATAATTCACTATCTGGGTCTGTGTTGTAGCCTAGGGGTCAAAGACCAGAGGGAAAAACAAGTCTCTTACCTCAATAACCCCAGAACTGCTGAGGGATAGTCTCACCCAGGTTGCTATTCCTGATCTCTTTGTCTGTTGTGTTGATTGAGTAATCTTCAACTAGTGTTGATTAGAGAGTAACTGATGCTCATGCAACCATCAAATGAACTATTTTTTTCCTTTCCTTTTATGTATCCAATAGAATGAATGTTTTTGACTGCTTTGAGGGCATACTGATTCTGTATGTCCATACAACTTTATATCAATTCATTCCAAAAATCTTGTAGGCAAGATTCTCACAAAAAGTACTTGATGTTGGTAAATGAAATATGGTAGGCCTGTATGCATGCATATGTAGATACCCTGATTAAATTTCAGAATATATTTGCTTTTCAAGATTTTTTAGTTTATTTTATTTTCATTATTTGCATGGGCCCTGAGTGGCCAAGTGGTCTAAAGCGATCTCTGTTAAGGATCACCTCTGTCTGCATGGGTTTGAGTCTAAGAATCAGTAAATGTGGATATGTAAAAAAGCTTGCCAGTAGCTTCTCGTGGGTCAGTGATTCTTTCTTCGGGATTTCCCAAATCCCGTTTCCCCCCCACCACCATTAATAGTGGCCACCATGTATAGCCTATCATGTGCTGAAAAATGTTGTTAAGCCCCTGAATAACAACATTTTTTGCACAAATTTTGAATAATTCTTTATTATTGTTGAATGGTAAATGAGCAAAAGTGTTCTTATGGTGCAAAATGAAAATAAAGTTCCATAAATGTGAAAATAAACTTTAACAAGGTAAACCCTTCTAAATACAAACATGAAGTACTATAATATATAAAAGGTAATTATGTCAACTTTCTATAAAAAAAAATATAAAATAAAATAAATTAGAAAGCAAAATATATAAAATCCATCAAATCAAAAATAAAAATTACTTCATAAAATTAAGATATTATTACCTTTATTATTATTATTATTATTATTATTATTATTATTATTATTATTATTATTATTATTATTATTATTATCCTACACTAATTCACTGCCTGAACTTCTGCCGAAACTTCCTTGACTGAAGCTTGACATAGACAATAACACTGGCATCTTTGTTCATGTTTGTCTGTTGGCATGTCAACATCCAGCCTCACTGTAAATATATTGTAGTTTTCTTTTCTTGCAATATCATTTTATCCAACAATATTTGAGTTTCAAATAATATTAATAAAAATAATAATGATAATAATAACAAAAAACCCCACTTTTTTATAAGTGTATCTCAGTATAATATACTAATATCCCTTACTTCCATTAAGCATAAGAAACTCTAGCACAAAGATCTTACCATCACCAATTTGATGTAACATCAGATTAGGGTCTATTCTGTTTGCAACTTGAATCGACTTTATAATCAACTGTATATTGTCCAGTCTTTTATTCACTTTTTTGTTCTTTTTTTTTCTTCTGTCTTTAAACAATCCAAATGTAATAAATAGGTATAAAATATTCAGCAGAGGTATAGGTACAAATATTTGCCAAATCTTGAAAAGAATATGTAGTTCTCTCTCTGAAAAATTAAAGGTACAAAATCAAATATGATTTTATTAACCTGATCAATGCAAAAACTTACCAACAATAAACTTGAATATTGAAAATAAAATATGTTACTTTCCACATAAATTGGTCCTTTCAGAGAAATAATGATTTTGAACTGAAATACCTAGACAATTCTAATCAGTGTGTAAAAAACTAAATTTGCAATTGATTTGCAAAACCCAAATTTGCAAATGATTTGCAAAACCCAAATTTTTAGGTTTTTTCACCTGTACTGAACACTAGGTTACCTGCATCTGTAACATGATAGACAATATAAAATCTTAAGAATCATTTTGCTGTGGAAATAATTTAAAACTGTAATTGACTTCAAATAACCAGATATTCATTTTGATGAAAGTACAATTACCAGTGTGAATTATGGTGGTGTCATACAATAGCATCAGTTTTAAGATGTCAGAAAGGATGGTGGTTGATAAAAGTTCCTCTTTACAAACAATGTCATATGAAATTAAATGTAAATCTGATTTCAAACTAGAACTGGGACTGGATAAAAATTTGTAACTCTTGACCACTTAACAATCCACATTTTGAGCAGTTAAGTACTTAATAATAGACTGTAGTGGACATGATGACATTTGCTTCCCTTCTGTCAAGAAAGATCAGTCTGAATCAGGTGTCCAACTTGGTATAAATTATATCAGAAAATTTATAAGAAGCTATGAAGAATGCATGGAATTATGTTTGCAAAATTTTGTAGAAATAATTTTGCTGTACATTCTGTCAGGGTCAGCATCACACAAACCATATGTTTGATATATGGGTAAGACTTGCCATAAATTGTTGAGTGTGAGGATGGAATCTGGGTATGAACTGAATTTTAATTAGGACCCATGCAGTTAATGATTGGCCAGATAAGTGTGCAATGTTAACATTAGGTAAAATGACAAGAGTGGAGATGAACCTGGGAAAATGTTGTTAGAAAGTTGGGGACCATTTGAAATTCGCATCATAAAATAATATTTTCTAGAATAATTATCAATAAAAGCAGACTAAAGAGGATTATTCTGACTTCTATTGGAGTGATACAAAATTTTTAGCATCTAAAGTAGTAATCATGTTTGTCTAAGCTAAACAAGGGGTTTGTGTTCGAAGAAGGAATTCAGGGTTTAAAAATAGTCTCCTCGAGACATTAGTCAGCTTAAGTTTTTCTGCAGAGAGGGAAAGTCTGAAGGACTCCAAGGAGATTAAATAATTTCTCTCATTAAACAAATCATAAAAGACAAGTGAATCATGAAATCCAGATCCAGAGAAAAGATGGGGACTTCTCTGATAATCAAATGAGAGCTCTTGAAGACTAGGCTAGTCTCAATTATATAAAGTATGTCTATTGATGTAAGTTTGTTGTTGTTGTTGGGCTTAATGCCATTTTTCAGCACATGATAAGCTATACATGGTGGCCAGTATTACTGATGGAGGAAGAAACTGGGAAATCCCCTGAAAGAAGCACTGACCCATGAGAAGCTACTGGCAAGCTTTTTCACATATCCACATTCACCAAAACACAGAGGTGAGATGGCAGTGATCCTTAATGGACATCGATTTAGACCACTTGGCCATGCAAAGCATCTTGTAAGTTTGTAATTATTGCTGAATTTATTCATTATAAATTCCTTCTTCAACTTTTCCTTGAGTTCAGAAAATAATTGTGCTTGTGATATAATTCATACAAGGTAAGAATATCTAAGAGAAAGTGAATTATTGACATCTCATTTTCAATTTGATTTTGCTTGTATAAATGTTTAAACTTTTGTATTTTCATATTCTATTCTATATCTCCGTTACTCCATCCCTTAATTTGATATTTTATTTTCTTGTTTACTCAATCTGAGCAATAACACTGCAGTCAATCATCTCCTAGAAAATGATAAATAAAAACTATAAGGAGTGGAGGAACTCACACATCTTCACCACCACCTGACAAAAGTCTTTGGTATGATTTGGCCGGGGTTCAAACCTGTTACCGCCTTTATCTGAGGCAGATGCACTCAACAGAGAAATAGCAAGAAATTAACGTGTAAATTTCACATGTTTGATCTGTTTGCAACGCTTCCAAACAGGCAATTCCCCCAAATCTTTTTTGTTAGATTTGACACATCTGTATTTCAAAACTTAAATTAAAGTTTTATTATGAATAATAGCAGTACTTATACATATATGCAATTTAAATGTGTGTTTGATCAGACAAAACCAAGAATTTTCTGCATGAATATTAAAAGCATCTAAGAATACTAACAAAGAGATTTCAAAGCTTATCAGCAATTACTTTCAATTTGTGTTAACATTCATTGGAATTTTTTTAATATCTTTTTCAAGTTTTCTGTGTAATTCTTTATACTTATATTTATATTTATTAGTACTTTACTTTAAATTATGTGTGATGTTGTAAAGGGCTTAGAGCTTCTAAAGATTAAGTACTATATTAAGTTCATATTACTATCATTATTATTGTTGTTATTATTATTTTTGTTGTTATTATTGTTGTTGTTATTATTAGTAATATTATTATTATTGTTATTATTATTATTTTTATTATTATTCTTTCATTTTATTATTGTTGTTATTGTTATTATTATTATTATTATTATTATTATTATTATTATTATTATAATTATTATTATTGTGCTGAAATATTGGTAAAAAGCTAATACATACATACTCTTTTTTAAAATGGCAGATTATTTACATGTAAATCTGCCTCTAATAATAAGCATAACTGAATTTGAAGTTTCTATGTAAGCATATTAATTATAACAAATTCTATGAGTTTTATAAGTTGTGCAATATCTACATTTTAAAAATTAATCTTTTAATTAGCATATTCAAATTTGGTCATCTTCTCCATCCACTTTGCATACTGTCATCAAATGTAGTGACATGACAAAACTAACTGCACTTCTATAGCAAGTTTGCAATAACATATTTTTGCCAAATATATCATATTTTTATAAAACTGTTCAAAGGAGTAAAATGAGCAAATTATTCTTATAAATGAATGTAGCCAATTTTTCTGAGTATTCTACTGTCTATACCTGCATATATGTAAAGTCCATCAGCAAATAACATACAACTTGATCTTGTTTTGCATAATGTTGATTGCTCTATCAATTAATCCCATTATTCTGCAGAAACCCAGATCAGCTGGCACATTGACAGTAGCTCTGTGTCTGTGCAGTTTTGCAGTTGGACTAGACTATTATTAGTATTCTAGGAATTCTGTAATTTAATTATATTCATTACCATATATTTTACAAGTTTTTTATACTTCAAATAGCTTATGCTAATGTACAATTAATTAGTCTATTATTAGCAATTAACAATTTAATGTATCTCTGTTTTGCATCATAAAAAGGTCTAACAAAAATATAGCAAACATTATCAAGACCAGAAGGTTTTTCTCTTCTATTCTGCACAGTACTCAAGTTCTTAAGTAAGCCAGGATTGCATAATATGGTGTAATGCTTAAATATTATCAACAGATACTTCAATTAATCTCAACATTCGGACCCCTGGTCATGCAGTTGGGAACTTTGCATCAGTCTGGGTTTTAGATTTATCTAAAAATACAGGATACAGTGTACCATTATCGACAAGCTCTCAAGATTATTTAACATTTTATTACCAGCAATTAAACTGACATAATCCAGGGAATCTATCAATCAGAACTCTCAGAAAAGACAAGAAACAGAAGTTAAATGTCAGCCTTTTTTCATTATATAAATTTCCAATACAGTGCAATTTTTGAGTCAATAACCATGATGTATTTTCTTTTTAATCAATTTTATTTTTTATTTTGTATTCCTACATTTTTAAAGTCAAAGTATTATTGTTAGTGCTCAGCTCATACTACATGTACAAAGTGCCACTGCACAGCATAAAAGACAGGAGTACCTCAATAATAAACATTTCCATCTTTGTATGGCTGGAATGTGCAACTAAAGTACACCTTGCAGATTTAAGTCAAATGTTTCACCTATTACATCATCATATTTATTTATTGGCACTTTTCTGCCTGAAATATCTTTATTAAAGTTTACAGAAATTTCATTTTATATCTGAAAATTTCACCAAAACAGGACAAAAATGTCTAAGGTTAAAAATACCTTAAATTATTTAGAATATAATCCGATTCTGATCAGTGTCCATTTTATGACTAGAATCTCTTAGCACCAACAAGTCTGTACAGTAAAACCTGTCTTGAGAGACCACTGCTATGAGAGACTACCTGTTTTGAGAGACCATTATTTCCATGCACAGATTTATTGATTATAAAGTGTTATGACCTGTTATGAGACCACCTGTTTTGAGAGACCATTATTTTTTGGCACAATGGGTGGTCTTTCAAGAGAGGTTCTAATGTATTCTAAAGTAGCCGTCAAGGATGACCACCCTCTAAATCAACCAGTAATGTTTGTGCAAAATAAAAGTAATTTTTTTCAACATGTCAATAAACAACCAAACTATAATCCATACAAAAAGGCATGTGGCTGTATTATTGTTTGTGCCAAGTTACCCTGAGATATTAGGTACTGTCATTTTGATAACTGCTGGCTTTTATTACTGCTGATAACTGCCAGCAATAGCTTATAGTTGAGACATGCATTGTTGTGTGTGTGTATATGTATGTATGTATGTATGTATGTATGTATGTATGTATGTATGTATGTATGTATGTATGTATGTATGTATGTATGTATGTATGCATGCATGCATGCATGTATGTATGTATGTATGTATGTATGTATGTATGTATGTATGTATGTATGTATGTATGCATATATATATATATATATATAATTCATTTTCAAGTTTTTGAACTTCATTAATTACTGGCTATTATTGCTGATATTAATTATAAATATTTCAAAACTAATGGCTACATTACACTGTATAGTTCAACACAAACCTTGATGTAAACAATGATATGATAGCCTTTTTGGCTGCTCTCACATAAAGAAAAGAAATGTAAACTCACCAGACCGATCAATCATGTGACAAAATCAGTTCCTTTGCAACCACAAGGCATTATGCTTACAGTATATATTAAAAAATGTTTTAACAGTGATAAAGCTGGCAACACAGGATTCAGCTATAGGAAAATGTTTAATATCATCGAGGAGAACAAAAATTTATAAATTTGTAAGTGAGATTAAGCTGACTTAGCGACTCGGTGAATACTGATCCTTGCTGTAAAATTTTATTTTGGAAAGACTAGAATAAGCAGCATTGTAAACAATAAGGAAAATACTCTGTAGCAATGAGAAAATGGAAAAGACACAGAAAGATAATGAGGCCAAGGAAATTATTGTAGTTAGATCTAAATAACAAGGATTCAAGAAAATGCAATTAAAAGAATTGTAAGAATAAGTTGATAATTATTCTTTAATTAACATCAGTAACAGTTTGTATAAATACCACATCATTTGTAAATGAAAAGGTTTCAGAATTAGTTGTGACTTTCTTACTTTCACATGTAATTATTACTCATATAACTGATCTCTCAACAGATAGGCCACACCTCTTATAAGACCACTTTCCTGCTGCAGAATCTGAGAGTTAATTTATATATGCTGCACTCAAACTAGTCTATTCCACAAGTATTTTGCAAGAGCAGGAATCATACTCCATTTAAATACAGTATTTATCAAATCAGAAACATGAAACACTTCAAAATATTTAAAAAAGAAAGCTACTTAAAAAAGAGGCCCAAGTGGCCTTACATCCATAAGAGCAGCTGGCCAAGAAATTTGCCTCAATACTATTCCTTCTGCACAAATTTCAACCAATGGATTTAAAGCTAATCTTTATATTTTGTAACCCAGCTGACAATTAAATTGTCATGTGAGCATTATTCCTCCAGTACTGGCAGGCCTTTTGATCCAGGATCCTTAATGTCTCAAGGATGGGCAAGTTCTACTACATAGCTTTTCTGCATTAATGATGTTTAATTGCTTATCTAACTTTGTCATGTCTGCCATATTCCTTCTTCATAAATAACAGTATCAAACACACACAAGGTAGGAAGGACTATGACTAAACCAAAACCTCATTTAACTTTTATGGCCAGGTGAGCTATTTAAGCTTCAATGACAGATCTAGAGAAGTTGTTGGTTTTCGGTCCACAAACCCATTTTCCAGTTTAAGGAGCACACTATTATTAAAATGAGGCCCAAGTGGATCTGAGACTTCTCACCTTCTCAATCTGCCTTCACATACCTGCCATAACATAACATGCACATAAAACATAATTACCTCGCAACATGGTAGTATCTAAAAAAAACATTTCATTTAGTAAACTTAGAATACAATTTAAAAAAAGAAACACATTTGTTGACTACCACTATACAAGTCTCTAGCACGTAGTCTGTATAAACAATAAACAACTTTGCTTACAGCCCTTGTAAAAACTATCCTCAGAGTAGTTTGTGCAAAAGATCATCATGCAGGCAATTAAAAGGTAGGGTGATTACATGTAAACAATCATGTAAACAATCCCATAGATTGCTTACACAAATGGGAATAAACAGGTGATGCTGTGTTAAATCCTTTCAAGACTGCTGTGTGATAGTCCATCAGGCTTAAATCTGCATATGCAAAATGGAATTACCCAAATTTGTTCTAAACAAACTTCTAGGATAACACCATTTCTTATTAACTGCTGAGTGTTAAAACCATCTCCAATATTCATAATTTAGGAATTTTTCAAACTAATCACTAGCAACAATAATTGATGCAGGATTATCACCATAGTCTTTTAATACAATCCAAACACCATTTGGAGACTTTTGTTGATTATCCCAGGTTGAAATGGTCTTTCATTCTGCAAATCTGAGATGAGATTTTGTTGATCTTCATTCTGGCATCCCTAGCAGAAGCTAGATCAGCACTATTTCTATTAAGGACCAACTAGATAAAGGAAAAAGATTGGCTTTTTGGTGAAAACTCAATATTGCTACAACTTTCTATTTAGGAGGGTTAGCATTAACAAGATCTAAACTTTGAAGCCAATGGCAGCCACATTCAATGTCAGATCAGCACTATCTTCATTTAGTACTGACTTGACATCATAAAAAGCCTTCTGGTGAAAAACCAATGACAATATTTGATATCAGAGGGGTAAAATATTTATTTAAGACAGGAACCACAAGAAGTTTTCCACTGAAAACCTAACCTGACTTTTCATACATAAGTAACAACAACAGCATTTTTAAGATGGCTGGTGTGGTGGCCATATTGGATATTAGATCAGCACCATTTTCATTTAGGACCAAGTAGACATCACAAGTTTTCTGAGAAAACTCCATGTGTCCATATGACTTTACATTCAAATGGAGTAACAATAACAAAATTTTTCAAGGACTGACATGGTGGTCACATTAAACATCAGATCAGTGTCATTTTCATTTAGGACCAACTAGACATATATGTTAATATGTTCCCCCATTCAGGAGAAGTAGCAATAATGAGACTTACAAGATGGCTGCCATTACATCTTAATTTCACAGGAAATTGTCTGGTAAAAACAATATTTCAAGAAATCTGCAATAATGGCCATATTGGATGTTAGACTGGCACCAGTTTCAGTTTGGATCATATACGCATTATAAGTCTTTCATACAGACATTTTAAGTCTTTTAGTTAAGAACCCATGCTGATATGAACAACCATTTTAAAGGAGTGGCACAACATGATTTGTAAGTTGGTTACTGTAACAACCATATATGAGATATAAACAGATCAATTCTAAACAATACAAGTCTTGTGGTAAACAAATTCCCATGATAATAGATCTTTCCTTAAAGAGAATTATTGAAAAGGTATTAATTTTATGAAACTGTATATAACTGACATCAAAGACCAACTGGACATCATAAAAAGCATCTTAGTGGTTAATTCATGTTGAGCCACTTCGGTTGCCTAGTGGTTAGAGCATCTGCCTCAGATACAGGAGGTTGTAAGTTCAATCCCTGGTCGAGTCATACAAAAGAGACTTACAAAAATGGTAGTAACAGCTGCCTCACTTGATGCTCAGCATTAGGAGGTTAGTGTTAGGACAGGTCGGCCTGGTGTCAGGATAATGTGACTGGGTGGGACATCACTCTACATGTCTGCTGCATGATGCCCCAGTGCTAGACATCCTTATAAACTGCCTCACTGCAGACATCGTAGTGATATGACTGAAATTTTTTTAAAGCTATGTTAAAAATCATAATCACATCACATCATGCTTCATGTTGATATGGAATAAAAGTATTTCCAAGATGGCTGTATCAGCCATATATGGTGTTTGATCAGCAACATTTTCAGCTAGAACCAACGTCACATTGGGATGAATGTGTGCAAAGTTTCATGATAATCCTTCGTATTAGGAGTAGCAATAAGAAACTTGTGGATGGAGGGACATAGACTTCGGGGGAATGGATGACAAACAACAGAAGAATCCCCTAAGCTCTTCTGTTCTTTGATGAGCAGAGTTAATAAATTTAAAAGTCCTTTTATTCTAGATACATGTACTTTGTTAGATTTAGTCAAATTTTATTTAATGGTTTTTGAGAAGCAGCCAATTAAATGTTTCTCAATTTTTGTTAGGGCTACCATACTGTATGGCACTGGGTATTGGCAAGTACCAAGAACAGCACATTATAAAGGCTTCTCTATTTCTGATTATTATAGCCATATTTCATAATAGATTAGGATCATATTTACAGCCTTGAAAGCAATTCAAGCCAGAATGATCAGTCGATTTTTGATGAAATGCAGTTAAGTGGTTTTTGAGATGCTGCCATAAAGGCTTTCCTAGCTGCAGCACTGGCAGCTGTATTATAATAATAATAATAATAATAATAATAATAATAATAATAATAATAATAATAATAATAATAATAAATGTTTTTATTTTATGAGGTGAGATGACTAATATAAAAACTAACCCGTCTTGTGGCCCTCAATTATTTACACATGTGCAATCATAAATATATACAATATGGTAAACAAGAATCATACATAAAAGTTGTATGAATATGTCTACCAAGAGGAATCAACTAAAGATTCAGCACAGAGGATTGTGTATACAAACATCATAATCTTTTTCCTTCTCTCTCTCTCTCTCTTTCCTCTCACTCACTCACTCTTTCCAGTATTGGGGTGCTGGCAATAAAGTCTTATCATTATGGGGTACATGACCATAGCAGCTTACTCCATCACTGCACACAAGTAAACACCTTGATACATTGTATACAATATATACATTAAAATAATGTACATAGTTGGCCATAAACCATTGCAAACACCTACTGTGAAAGCTGCTTATGTAACCTCTTTAGGGTCAATGGTACTAATTTCAAAGCATATCCTGGAAGGTTCTCTTCATTTAAATGCAGTGTATATCAATGTTTGTTGAGTATTTCTGTAGGAAAAAGCTAATGTAAATATTTTTCTATTTTCAAAAACAGTGGCCATATCATAAGGTAGATTAGTGACATAATTTGTACAAACCTGCAAACTCTTTCTGTAAAACTGAAGGTTCTTTTCTCAGGTTTTAGAGAGATTATATAAAGATCTTATAAAGCTGTTTTGGTTGGTTTGGGAATATAGGCACTGTAACACAAGTGTGTTGTTTCATGCTCTGGCAACCAGAGTTGAGGGTCTTGTTACACCGTTATGGCCAATATAAGTTGATGTGATGACAACATTCAAACCCACACAATTTTGGTTCCAATTTGTGGCATCCAAGCCACTAAGCAACTGTGACTCCAGCCTGCAAAAGTTGCCACATACAAACATGCAGGTGAGTATTTTTGGCATTTTCTACAGCCACAAGTAAGCATAGAGTCCGTATTTCTTAGGTGGTTCAGCATTATTTGTACAAATTTGACAGCATTATTTGTACAAATTTGACAGCATTATTTGTACAAATTTGACAGCATTATTTGTACAAATTTGAATCTTAGGATTCTATCAGCTGAAAATAAACCCTGAGGTTTTAAAAGAAACTTAACAGACACCAACTGACATTACAGAGTCATACCTTAAGCTCACTAATAGGTGAGCAGTAGTGCCATTATGAAAATAAAATGTCTACAAGCTTAAAATATGCTATCTTTTTTTCATCTGTTTGAATGATGATATTCTCCTTGAGGTTCCTCCAAAATAAAAAAAAAAATATTTATTTGGAATTCCATGTTTGCTGATTATGGTGCTTCAATACATTTCTGCTTACATTTAGAAGTCACTTGCTACTTAAAAGTTGAAATCTTGATATTCCTCAGAAAGTTTGCTTCCATTATTATTTATAGTTGCCATATTAATCTTCTTCTTTTTTATTATTATTATTATTATTATTATTATTGTTATTATTATTATCATTATTATTATTAGTGTAATTATTAATATTATTATTATTATTGTAATTATTATTATTATTTTTATTATTATTATTATTGTAATTATTAATATTATTATTATTATTGTAATTATTATTATTATTATTGTTATTATTATTATTATTATTGTAATTATTAATATTATTATTATTATTATTATTATTATTATTATTGTAATTATTAATATTATTATTGTAATTATTATTATTATTGTAATTATTATTATTATTATTATTATTATTATTATTATTGTAATTATTAATATTATTATTGTAATTATTATTATTATTATTATTATTGTAATTATTATTATTATTATTATTATTATCATTATTATTATTATTATTATTGTAATTATTATTATTATTATTATTGTAATTATTATTATTATTATTATTATTATTATTATTATTGTAATTATTATTATTATTTTTATTATTATTATTGTAATTATTATTATTATTATTATTATTATTATTATTATTATTATTATTATTATTATTATTATCATCATCATCATCATCATCATCATTATTGGTTGTTGTTAGTGGATTTGATTTCCCAGTTGAAGATTAGTACTTTCATTGTTCTGTTTTGTTTCTTGTTCTTTTTTAATCTGTAATTTAATGTGGGTTTTTAAAAAATATTTTTAGTGTCTTTTCCTTAAACAATACATTTTCATCTTTGAAAAATAAAAACAATATTAGTTATGATAATCTATTGTATGCTATAATTTTGTTATAATGACATGAGTATAAATTAGAATCATTATTATTACACTGGTCCCTTGGCTCAACAAATCATTTGGGATCAACATATATTAAGCACTTATAGCATGGTATTTATTTCAACAAAA
Source organism: Potamilus streckersoni (assembly GCA_016746295.1). Classification (NCBI taxonomy): domain Eukaryota; kingdom Metazoa; phylum Mollusca; class Bivalvia; order Unionida; family Unionidae; genus Potamilus; species Potamilus streckersoni. Next base: position 1,179,654 of record JAEAOA010000698.1, on the reverse strand, counting down.
TATTCTCTTATGCACAAGTGCTCTCTAGTTTCAAATGTGGATGTTCTTTTTATAGATAATTTCATAATAACAAAATTCATTATACTAAGAGTTTAGGTTATCATTGTTATTATTTTTTTTGCTAGTGGTGGTGATGTTCCTACAGTTGTGCTTCTTTAAGTGGGGAATATTATACTTTTCTAACAAACTAAATTAAACTTAATTTTTTTAAGTCCTCAAAGAAACAATTATTTTCATACATTATATTTTGATAATTCCAAAATGTACTAAAGAGAGTTAAATTTAGCTCTTCATAATTATTATCATCATTTCCCATTAGTATTAGAATTCCCCACCCTCTGTATTGTCCTATTAGTGACTCCTAACTATGACAAAAGCTAAACAATGACAAAGGACAGATCAGACAGCAGTTGACAGGTGACACATTAATTGCCTCCCTTAAGACTACTGAACTGGATGACCTTAACATACCTTATATCTCAACTTATCTTACACACTACCAGACATGAAATGCATAATTAAAATATCACAACCTAAGTCTGTCCTCAATGAACCATTCTTATTCTTCTAACTTTAGTTTTTTTTTCAAGTTTGATTCAGTTTCTTTATCATCATAACTAACTGTCATTTTTTTTCTCATGGAAATCTGTAATGACCAGTAAAATGTGCACCTGTGTAATTTTTTTAATTAATCTATGTGTATAGCTGTAAATATGTGCAAATGTTCTTCTTATTTTGGTGCTTATTACTCTTAATTCCAATACTTTATGCAACTTTTGTCATTATTTTTCCCACAGATTGTCATTAAAATATGAGACTATGCTACAAGTTGTAAAGTTTTCTGACTACATGCCATATGTAATCATCTTAGACCTGTTCTAAATTCACAGACCTTAACTTCAGAGGTTTAGTTTGGTTTGGATTGGTTTAATTGCAATTGCACACATTAATGCAAGTATCCTATTTAGTGCCAGGGTAACTGGAATAAATCTCCCTTGCCAATGGGCACAACACAGTAGCAACCTGGGCAAATGAGATGGCAGGATCCAAACCTGCACCCTTTTGGTCAATGGCACATTAAAAACTAGCCTATCAAAACTCCTGCCTCCAGTATATACCCCTCATGACATACAGGATGGTATAGTTGGTCAATTAAACATTTCCAATATGCAGTGATCTGACTAGAATCTACACTCAGCCACAGTGTATCCAGCAATGATCATTAGCTACACTGCAATAGAATAAATCAGCTGTATTTAACTGTATCATAGGTAAAGACCCTATTTCTACATTTAGCATGATGCAGCTAAGTTTATTGTTGTTACAAACTAATAAGCCATTTAATATGATGTAAACATAAGGGAATTTATACTCATCAATAATTAAGGAAAAGACAACTAATATCATCAAATTTCTAACAGATCATACAGTTTTAGAGTGAGGATATTTCCTTGAAATGAGTAAATAAAGTATATATACTGCATAGAGTGGGTAAAAATACCTAATTTCTTACCCCAAGATTAAATATATCCATTGTTCTCTGGAGCAAACAATTTTTTGAACAATTATTTGTGATGGCTAGCAATATATATATATATATATATATATATATATATATATATATATATATATATATATATATATATATATATATATATATATATATATATATAAATGTCAGTGGTCAACTGTTTATGTGATGCTGTGTTTTTGTGCACATTTGCACAGAGGATAATAGTAATGTAGCAAAACAATGTTCCTACCCAATATATAAATTATGGGATTGGAACATTGATAATCTACATGTAAGGCAGTCATATTTACTGCCGAGTCAATAAACATCTGAAAATACCTCAGTGTTTGGGGTTATAATATCACTGATATCTATTGAGGAGGCCATAAAAAAAATATTCCTATTATATCACTCTTCTGAACTATCGAAAGTATTTCTTTGGAAAAATCTAGTAATTCATAGCCAATTGAAAGTGAATCCAAATTACAGGAATGCCAACTTAGAGTACCAGATCACACAGTAGTAAATAAAAACTTCAGAATTATGCATGATCAATTGTGAAAAGTATAATCATTTAACTTTAAAAAAACAAAAGAGTATTACATAGCTATGAGTAGAACAGTCAATATAACTTAAAATCAAGAATATTTTTGTTGCCCTACTTGTAGCTAAATATTTATTCCCAAATGGGTGAAAAAACCTGAACAAGTGTTTCAAATTTAATAAAATTTATGTGGATGAAGATTAAAGATTCAAATATGCAAAAAATGGATATATTCAAGAGTCAATGTTTCCAACATGACAATTATTGAGATCACATCTGTCTTCTGCATCAACAGACATTCTCTTCACAAATCTCAACAAAATAAAGGGTTAAAAGTCAAATACAGGGATAATAACTTTGTCAGTTAATTTCCCTAGAAAATAGTGAAAATCTAACTAGAACTGTTTTAATGCCAAGACTCAGCATTGGTTTAGTTCAGTGCATAAAGTTTTTAAATTGTACAGGAACAAAAATCCAATCCAATTCAATGATACTATATTTAGCTCTTTTTAATGTTAAACACTCATAAATTTGGCTTCAATGCATGTGGTGCTTGAAAAGTTATCATGCAGGAATAGAATGGTGATGATGCTTTAGTAGGTAAATGTTAAATGTTAAAAAATTAAAGGCTACAACTCTCTTAAATTTTGTTTGAAACTGTGATAATCAAACACAATCTAGAGCTTTGTAATGCAAGCATTATATCAAACAGGACAGACAAACACTATTGGCTGGAATCAATGAAGCTTTTCAATGGGATAGAGAAAAATGGTAAACACTATTGGCTGGAATCAATGAAGCCTTTCAATGGGATAGAGAAAAATGGTAAACACTATTGGCTGGAATCAATGAAGCCTTTCAATGGGATAGAGAAAAATGGTAAACACTATTGGCTGGAATCAATGAAGCTTTTCAATGGGATAGAGAAAAATGGTAAACACTATTGGCTGGAATTAATGAAGCCTTTCCATGGGATAGAGAAAAATGGTCAACACTATTGGCTGGAATCAATGAAGCCTTTCCATGGGATAGAGAAAAATGGTAAACACTATTGGCTGGAATCAATGAAGCCTTTCAACAGGAAAGAGAAAAATGGCTAACACTATTGGCTAGACTCAATGAAGCCTTTCAACAGGACAGAGAAAAATACCTAACACTATTGCTGGAAACAATTTTTGTTTTCCATCTTTCCTCCTACATTACAAAAAGGATTAAACTGAAGACATAATTTTCATGAAAGTCAAATAAAATAGCAATTTACACTCTTAGATTTACACAGTTTAGTTGACAAATATCTTAAATATAACAGATCTGAGAACTGACATGAAAACAAATGACCATTTTGATAGCAATTTCTATGCTTAAAATTCTCTAAAATTTTACCCTGATAATGAGCAACAAAATAAGCAGATACTGTACAGTTCCCAGACAAAATTTAAGTTATTCAGAGAAAATTTTAAAATTTTGTCATTGGAATTAAACTTTAGGCATCCTAGCTATATGCCCCTGCTGGCACACCATTCAATTAGCACTCAATGATTACCTTCCATGTACTAGACCCTATCTGCTTTTCAAACAAAGAGCTTTGATGTCTGAATACTTTAAGAGACAAGATATCAAAGGTACTTAATTACTACCAGTCATATAGGTTATCATCCCCAATGGTTTGTACTAAAACCACATAGTTTGTTTTTTGTTGAGTAAAATCCTTCTAAAAGAAACTTGTGAAGCCAGATACAGTAAAAAATCAAAACATTCAAAACTACTGGGTTAAGCAGATTCCTAAAAACAATATTTCAGGGAAATTTATGCATTACCTTGTTTAGTGCAGTAACTACCAATTTCCTTAGATCTATTAAACATTCTAAGACTTCTATTTTGTACTTGGTCTTTCACAAATAAATGAAGTTTTATAATGGATGTAATACTACAAATTCTTTAATATTTACACACCAATCTTCCTGTTTAAACTAAAAATATATTTCCCTTACTCAGAGCAGGTTCTGTCTCATGAAAGAGTAGCAGCTGCTAAAAAATATGCCATGAACATCAAGATTTTTTTGTTGGAACATACCTCTAAGCATAACTGACATATCTCTGTGCTATTGAACTTACAAGTTTAAATCAGTCTCAAGTGCTAATCTCACATATGCTTTACTTAGCAACTCCAATGTGGAGAGCTACAAACATTGACAAATGTATTTTGTGTGTGTGTATGTTATAATATAGCTTAAACAATCAATATGTCAGCAGTGTGGCAGCATAAAGTGATGTTTAGCACTGGTACATCATGCCACAAACATGTACCATCATGTCCCTGAATCAAGTAACATTATCCTGCCACCAGGCTGAATAGTCCTAACACTAAGCTCCTAATATTGAGTGTCATCATTATGATGGACTGACACCTGATCTCAATTTCTTAAATACAAATCTCTTAAGCATACAGTATTGGTGTTACATTAAATACAGAACTGTAGGACCCAACTGCACATGAAAATATCCAAATTTAAAATGTCTAAAATTCTATTCAAAGAAAAAAAAAAAACACAACAAGCTAATGCTTTCATAAAATATCACAGGTTAAATACAAATTTGTTTTTTCTACATTCTGATTTTTGTAATAAGTGCATCAAAACCAGCTTTTGTTGGTCTTTTTTACTATTCTGGGCCATGCATTTAAATACTGCTTTAGTATTTCACTTTAAAATTTTAAAATTTTAAAATTTGACAAAATTCTGAATTAGGAACATGGTCATGTCAAGCAGTCTTATGAAAGCTGAGCATATATGTAACTAAACATTACAGGTAAAACTGCATTTTGACAATTTTGCTTGCCCCCACCCAAACAATCAAAGATGACCTTATATGAAGGAGAACAATGCACCACAAATGTATTCAACTGACACTTCACTCTTACTGCTAAAATTAAATCATGAAAAATATAAAATCAGGGAAGCATTAGCAATGTGTCATGTAATTAATGGCTCAGATGAGGATTGGTTTTGTTCTATCATACTCATATCTAGTAAGTTCCAGAAAGTATATATTTAACCATCTAAGTCTGTTGCCACAATTAAAAAGCTTCCAAGGTTGTATAGTTGGTAGAACATCAATACTAATAACAGAAAAGCATGCAACAAAGACCATATATTGTTATTTTGTTTAGGATTAGTTTTTGTTCTATCATACTCATATCATAGTAAGTTCCAGAAAGTATATATTGAACCATCTAAGTCTGTTATTTAAATTAAAACATGCTGCTTCAAAAGGAACAGCTAGGGTTTCAATGTTCACACCTCTGTCAAACAGATGTATTTAACATTATAGATGTATGACTGAGCAAGATTAACAAAGGAGAGATAACTGGAATTGTTTCCTTAATAATAATAATAATAATAATAATAATAATAATAATAATAATAATAATAATAATAATAATAATAATAATAACTTTATTTAAAGAGGGTAGCACAATTAGCTAAAAATAATCTACCTTGAGGCCCTGATACAAAGAAATTTATTTACTTAGCTGATCTTTGAAGCCACTGGATATATTGAGTTTGGAAGAAGGAAATCAAGTGCGCATTTTAATCTCAACTGGAATACTATTCCAGAGCATTGTCAAATTCATGTTTTAGAGTTAAATTTTAAAAACCCATTGGATCTTGTTAATCATTTTACTTTAGCAAATTTTTCATTGTGGCAAATGTCTTTGACTTTTCTATCTCAATGAGGAGCCAAAGCTTGGTCACTATGTGACTATATTTCATCCATTTTGTCTATTTGTGTCAGCAATTTTGAGTGATATCTGAGACAGGGAACATTATTTTGACTGGATCTGAAAACTGACCTGCTACCATCAAATGCCAGATAATGTTCAGTTATCAAACATACAAGTAGTGTCTTGGCACATCTGACTTTATCCATATTTGTATCATGCCAATTCCATGAACATGGATATTAGTGATGGCATATTTGTTGTCATACTAAATACAGTTTAATATGATACACAATACATTATTACAATCTTGTCACCATAGCAGATTTTAAAATCAGCTTCCACTGTGGGCATAATGCATGTTCATGTCCTTTGAACTTGATTCCAACCAATGCATTTTTTTTAAAGATAAATCTATCATTGTTGCACTTGAACCAAAATATGCAACATTTTAAATATTGGAGCAAAGAAATATAAATGAGCAAGGTCATATATCTGGTTGAAATCTGCATTCCCTTTGGGATAAAAAGTAACTAGGCTCAGAAATGCATCCTGCTGTCATAAAGGTGGGTGTCACTAGTGTCCAAGTAAATCTCTGACCTTGATGTATCCATGGCAACTGGGCTAGCCCAAGATGGTCTAAGACTTTAAAATGGTGCTTGTCCATTACTCTAGAAGATGCTACATATTTAATAACACAAGCATTCAGACTGGGCAGTTCACATATGCAGAACTTAACAAAGATCCCATTCTTAACCAGTGTACCATTAATGCACTTTATACACATGACCCATTTTTTTATAGACACTTATTAAGGCACTAGCAAATGAATTGTTTGGTCCAGGGATTACTGAGCAATAAATCTAAATGATCTGGACTTTGGCTAAGGAATGTAGTCTTGATTTAAGGTTTTTGTCGGACCTTATTATTTTCTTGTCTGTCATAACATGACCTTTAGCTTTTAGACATCAGAATGAACAAGTTGCTTTATTGCTCTAAGGACAAAGAATTCACAAAGTCTGGTCAAGGAACATGCTCAAGAATAAAAGTTATGGTCTGTTTCTGAAAAAACAAATCATCCACATTCTAAATCCTTAAAAAGGTGAATGTAAAAGAAGTCACTGAACATTTTTGTGTAAAAAAGCATAACATGGGTTACACGACACAAAAGACACAACCTGAATATCCACTTGTTATCACTCTACCTCCTGTTTATTTCAGTTTTTAATATATTTGATATACTGCAAAACCTTCTACTCAACCTAAATCTAAATATATGTTTAAATAAAAAGGTCCAAATGGAGATTATTTAAGCTGACCTTGTTACCATCTTGAACTAAATAATAATAATAATAATAATAATAATAATAATAATAATAATAATAATAATAATAATAATAATAATAATAATAATAATAATAATTTTATCAGGGTGACACAATTAGTACCAACATTAATTTTCATTGTGACCCTCATGTATCTACACATACATACAAATATAGAAAAAATATTGATAAACAAATTTAATAAAGGTATAATGGATTAGCTGACACAAGAGTATCTAAGTATGGAATCAGCACATACAGCATTATGTGCAGAAACATGCATGATTGAAAACACACACACACCTTGAGACATTTTATATAATATATTCTTGGAGTCAAACAATACATCTGTGCTGCATATCAAAACAATTCACAATACACAGTATATGATATGATACATTATCAATACACAAACTTTATGGTCTTTCCATCTTTTAGAATGTCAGTAACAGGTTACACCCTTTTATGTTGTTGACATACCAGTTGTTTTTACAGTATGCTGATTACAGATAAACAAACACTTGTCGTCTATTTATATACCATTCTCATCCATGACAAGATAATAAAAACAGACTACCTATTAGTTGTCACTGATTTTAATTAAAGGTTTTAGGCCATTCAAGACAACTTCCTTTGATTAGGTATAGGACTGACTTTTGCCTACCACACCATTTTTTCTGTACTAAACTGAATGCTTCAAAAACCTCTTCTGGCCAATTTCATGTATCACTTAAAGTTGGATGAAATTGCGATATCATTTTTAAACAGAATAAAAAATGCAATTTCCACATGCAGGGAAAATCTCTTCTAAAACATTGGACATGGAAATTAGGATGAATGCCAACAAATCTATGATATTGTACTTCCTGCAGATGCAAATACATGTAAATACCTCGGCCACAGGCACTTGTTTTTGTCAGTGAAGAAGAAATTATTAACCAATCACATTCTTTTAAAAAAAATTGTGCAAGGTGCCAATCCTGTGCAGTTTGAAATTGACCCCTTGTCAAATCTGTGCCAATTTTTTCCATCCAGTCAGCATGTGATGGTCAGTCACTGTTTAAATATTAGAAGATAAAAAAGGAGACATTCCAAATTTGTTCCCTATGTAGGATTTAATTACTGTAATGATCTTTGACCATTTTGCAAGTACCTGCTTCTTGTCATAAAAGGAATAAGCTACAATAAGTTCTGAGTGGTGGTAATTGTTTACCCCACACAGGAAAAGACAATAACCAATGAGAATTCAATGAAACACATATCACAACATAATACACCAGTAATATAGCTTTCAAATTTGACCAAAGTAGACTTGATATGAATCAACAAAGAAACTTGTCTTAAAAGTGGTAGAGTAATTAAGTGAGTAAAGAATTTCATTATATATGTGAAACATAGTTAAAATGGCTCCTTTATATTGAGCACTCTGTTGGGATAATATAATTAAGGATGGAATTTAGTGAAATATAGATAACAGTATCTTTCTTTTGCTGTCATGGACAAGATAATTAAAATGGAATTGGTGGGAGGGGAGTTGACAGATTATGAACTATGTCACTTTGTGTTGATTTGTAGAGGACAAGTAGGTCAGAAGTCATTTTCCTTTTCACTAACAAAAATGACTGTCTGTGCCTTCAACATCCATCTCAGATGAATTCTCAATTTAAATAATAGCAAGGCAAAAGACTAATAATTATTTATGGCTGCTAATGAGTCTATTAACTTACACTTGTGAACATTGTTTTGTATCAATTCTCCACCTATTGTATTGATAGGTATCAGTACAGTAAAAGTATTGCTGCATAATTATATAGATTGTTTCACCTAAAATAGATACATATACAAATATACCACTAAGTTGATCATAACCTGATTTTTGACATCAACTGATTTATGTCCATTTCAAACATCTGTGATGAAAGTAAGCCACTGACCATGCTTCCTTAACATCTTCAGTTGGGCAGTTCTAAATGATTATTATTGGTCCTTAAACTTAACATTTAATTTGTATAGTTGGGCATAGAACTATTAGAAACTTTATTCACAAATGTAGCTTTCCTTAAAAATATTCTGTCACAGATAGTTGTGATCTTCAAATCCTTCATATATTCGTCGCCATTATCAACATTGTTGTCATGGATAATTCTGATGGCTCATTTTTGAAGTCTTCCCACTTGTAAAAAATTTGTTTAAGAAGCATTACCCTTTAAGCTACCTTTTGGTAAGATGAATGACTGACCGTAATATTGTTATTAACCTGAACCCCTAAAAGTTTTCTTGCACAACATTTTTCAGTTCCATATCATTAAAAACTTATTATTATTATTATTATTATTATTATTATTATTATTATTATTATTATTATTATTATTATTATTATTAATGATGCCTCATTGAATGGCCTAGTGGTGTACAGCACTTATCTGTCCAAATAGATTTAGTGTCAAGCTTGGCCAATGTGGGTGGGTGAGAAAACTTCCCTGTCAGCTTTTCTTAGCTTGATTTTTCTTCCCAGGGTTTTCTCTGGTTTTTCCTCTAACAAATATACTAGCCACCATGTATAGCCTATCACATGCTGAAAAATGGTGTTAAGCCCACAACATTATTATTATTTTTTATTATTAACTTTTAATACTGCAACACTTAAGCCTCATGTTTGATTCTGACACTCAAGAGGTGGTGGATCGACCATTTTTTGGGATGGATTTATCATAACAATTGTAGAGTTTACCATTTTCTCCAAGTATTATGATACAAAGTTATAACTATTGCATTAATAATTGTGTCCATTATTTATTTTATGCATTATATCAAAGCAGCACAACTATTATGTTTTAAATTCAAGCTCAACAATACAGTGGAACTTGTTATGAAAGACCACCCCTACTGCCAAAACATAATGGTATCTCAAGACAAGTGGCTTCTCATGACAGGTCATAACACTATATAATTAATAATCAGTACTTGGAGAACATGGACTCTCAAGACAGGTGGTCCCTCATAGCAGTGGTCTCTCAAGACAGATTTTACTGTACTTAGAACAAATCTGGAAACATTTAACAAACACCTGAAATGCTTCTGTCTAATCTCCAGCATTTCAGAACACCTATTTTTTCATGAAAATCTAGCTTATTTAAAATACCAATAAAACAACAGAAAGGTCTATTAAAGTTACCATATTACAACTATGTATATTAGAAACACAGTACATGTGACACCAATGCCAGTACATACACATTAAACAGTACAAATGGAACTGCAACATGATATCATGCACATTCCAGAGTAATGTCAGTTTTTTTTTTTTTATTATACCTTGTTCAGAGGAGTAGTTCATGAACTATTCTGTCCAACTGGAGATTGATCATGTGACCTTGTAAATATCTTGTTTATTTCCAGATTGAGTCATTGTTATGGTTGTTAATATTGGCCATATCAGTACAGTTAATTACAGTAATTCATCATTCAACTGGTATTTTCCAACATGCTCAAGGTGTAGATATCAAGTTTATGACATGCTTAGTTTTTTCATTCTTAAGAAATGTATCAAATATATATATATATATATATATATATATATATATATATATATATATATATATATATATATATATATATATATATATTGCCTTGCTTCTTGTACTTTTTTAAATTGGTAACATATTTCCTTTATGGTTTAATTCATAAAAAGCCTAGTTTCAATGACACGTTAGCAAGACCATTAGAAATTTTCCCCAATATAAACTAATAAACTACCATTGTCACTTTATAAATTTAACAAATCCCTAAAACTTTATCACCATGGGGATAGATGTCCATAAAATGGCCTCATGACAGCTTAATGAAGGGAGTGCATAGTAGTGAATTAATCTAAAATTTAAATTTTTTATTTACATGGAAGTGTTTGAAATCTAACTCTTTCAAAGTTTCACAATACAAGAAACATATATAGATATAGATGTGAAACAGATTGTCAACACCACAACTCCAAAGTACAAACAACACAAAATCAAGGTTCAAGAGATACTTTTCTACAATATTTGCTAAAAAAATAGTGAACAGTTCTTGCAAACAACATTTTCCATCTCCATGTAAAGACAGTCCACTCTAATGGAGTATAGGAAATCTAAGCCCATAAATGGCACATGCAAAAGGTATCATAATATGAGGCAGACCAATTACAAGTATCATCTCATGTGAAGATATCAAGATAACTGTCACAGTGAAGATATCAAGATAACTGTCACAGTGAAGATATCAAGATAACTGTCACAGTGAAGATATCAAGATAACTGTCACAGTGAAGATATCAAGATAACTGTCACAGTGAAGATATCAAGATAACTGTCACAGTGAAGATATCAAGATAACTGTCACAGTGAAGATATCAAGATAACTGTCACAGGCTATAACTCCAACCATTAACAGGAGCCTGAGACCACTCTCCTCACTGACTTCTGCCTAACAGACAAATGCAACAGCAGTTGGCCAAGAATTCTCGATCAGCAGGAATCTTTCAATTCAAATTACATCCAATATTATGGATTGCATCTTATAATATTAACTTCAAGGTTTATCTCTCTTTGTCAACTTCATTCATTGTGGTCTACTCTAGGATACACCACTGCATGCTTATTGTTACTAATGTTACTAAAAATAAATGCAAAATGATTCAATGGACATTTATCTGTCCATCCCATATTGCTCATGATATCAGAATTCAATGTACAGACTAATACTCGTACACTATCCACATGAGAAAACATTACAATAACTTGAAGAATAGTCAGTAAACCAGGATAAAGTATTTGGTTGTCTTCATTTGAATATGAACTATTAAGCCTGACTGGTACATACTGTTGAAGAATTGCTACATGCCATTTCCTCTTAAATGATATAACATAAACCAGTCTCAGCTTAAAAATGCTTGAATCAGCATGACAGATGACCCTTCAACATTAGCAATAATTGTGATCCACCTAAACAGAAAATTATGTTTTTCAACCCTTTAACTTTAAAAGAGCCTATGCAAAAGTCCAAATCTTACTAGGAAATGAAAACCTATGAGAAATACAAATTTAACTAAGAGTGTTTAATTTAGAAAAACTCTACCATTTGTTACCCTAAATTTTCAGTTACAAAGTAGACCCTGGTCCATATTTGATAGTACAATTTAAGCACAATTTATCCAATACAGAAAATCCCTTGTTGATGGATTAGTATTAAAAAGATTTTGAAGACATCTGCTGCATGACCTTGTTTGGACATCAGATTCACTCAATTGTAAGACCATAGTGCAACTATACATTATGAGAAGCATTTCACTGAAAACTCTATGTTAATTAGCTGTCACACTCACAAAATATTACAAGCATATACAATCAATCGAACATGAAACAATCAATGTGATTAATGCATACCAAAAGAGATAATCTGTGGCATTTTCCTTTGCATGATGACTGCTACATCTACAAGAAATTTGAACAAGATGAGATCTTGTATGGAAAATTAACTGACTCACTGCTAATGCTCCAAGGAATCTGTATATTACAATCCTGTTTTTAAAATTAAAAAAAGGATCAAACTTACCTTGCCAACTTTCCATATCCAACCAAGACATATCTATCCTGGTAAGTATACTTTCCTACACATCAGTTGTGCATATAGACCAAAAGTTATAAAATGTGTAACCATGAATACATAGTTAAAACAAAAAGTTAATCTCACAACAGTCCAACCTCATAGGCCTTTCCAGTTTATTATGGTAGCCAATGGCTCTTACTTTAACAGCAGGGGTCATCTCATTAGAATAATGATTGCTAAAGACTGACAACAGTGCTGAGCCATTTGTCTTCCAGGAGAACAAAAACATTGGAAAGCTAAAGGCTTTATTTATCATTTATAAAAAATAGGTTTTGTAAACATGTACAACACATATAAAATGATGTCCTTTCTGTTTGGGAGTAGAAGCTATAACAAGATGGATGCTGTGGAGCCATATTGACTGTCCAAATACATAATTTTCTTTTAAAGGTCAAGATGTAACTTAGGAGAAGTAGTGATAATAAATGTGCCAATGGACAATAGGCTATCTTGAAAACCCTTCTGGTGTATGACCAGTTCAGTTAAAAACTGCAAGACTAGTCATACTAGACTACCATAGTCATGCTAAACACATTCTATCATACACCACTCTGGTGGCCTAGTAGTTAGAGTGTCTGCCTCAGATGTGGGAGGTCATGGGTCTGATATCAGGCTGAGTCATACCAAAGATCTATAAAAATGGTACTAACAGCTGCCTCACTTGGTGCTCAGCATTAAGAGATTAGTGTTAGGACTGGTTGGCCTGGTGTCAGGATAATGTGGCTGAGTGAGATATGATGCTACATGTCTGCAGCATTATGTCCCAGTGCTAGACATCACTATAAACTGCCACACAGCGGACATCATATATGACTGAAAAATTGTTAAAGCTATGTTAAAATTCCAAATCACTCATACACACACATACAGAGCTACAAGCCAAAAAGGGCAACATCTCACAAAAGGCAAGGTAACAGGATGATTTGTTAACATGGAAATCCATAATAACATGGGACTGGAAAACTATAGAGACTGTGCATGTTGGACATGTCGGAAGAAAGGACAGACAGAAATGAGGATTCCTATGAACTTCAGCATATTATATAGTGAGGCAGTTATGGTGGTGAGGATGGGGGTAGGGGTGAGGTATAAAAAATGTTAATCCACTATATATTATAGTAAAACTTAATCATGAAAAGATGTAATTCTAAAAGTCAAATATAAAAAGTCACAAAATACATTGATGGCATTAAAATTTGCTTACTGTTTAATTTGCTATGTAAAATATATCCTAATACAGGTATCAAAATATGTCTCTAAATACATGTACAAGTATATAATAAATATGTCCCAAATACAGGTATATAATAAAAAATGTCCAAACACAGGTATATAAAAAAGCAAGTCTTGAATAAAGGTATATAATAAGTCACAAATACACTTTGCTGTATTAAAAAACCCCAAATGACTCATCACAAATCTGACTCAAGGTACCATATAATGATTTCTGACATGACTGTTGCAGGTAAGGACTTTTATTTGGGGCAAAAATACTATAAATGTCACAGATACAACATTTTACTGCACTTCTTTGACTATTTATGTCAAAGTAAAATTATCATATTTCCCTACAGATGAGAAAACTATGAACAGGACCTTTAACAAGACTGATGAGCAATATTCAGGTAATATGAATATAGAGCCATTCACAGCTATTTTTTTGAGGGGCTAAATCTTTTGAATGTTTTTAAGGAGTATTCTGTCCTAAGGAAATAAAATCTTTTCCAAAATGTTACTGTGTTAACTACAACTATTGAGCCATTTTAACCACCAAACTGAATCCCATTTTTGAAATTTATTTTTTGACAATTAATAAACAAAAATGGACAATTTATAAATAAAAAACATTTGTAATTTTAAGAGGAATATATGATAGTTAACTGCAATCTTTCAAAATAAATTCAAAATGTTCTTAGCAAACTTCAATTAGTTTTTCAACAAATTTAAGGATTTCTTAAGACTGATTCTAACTTATCTTAAGACTGATTCTAACTTATCTAAAAATTCAAAGATTTTTCAAAACTGTATAATCTTAATCTGTATAATCCTAATGACCAAGTAAATTTAACACATCTTGACAACAAGTACTGACCATCTATAGTTACATAGGTCAAGATTATGACATAAATTCCTATTTGACTTATTCCAACACTGGGAAATCTGCACATGCAAACATTTGTTTACAACATGGTTAACAGTTCAGTGATCTGCATGTCTTTCAATCTTTAAAATTACAACTATTTACAATGTAACATGAAAACTATTGCAGATTCTGAGCTATAACAGCTTCTGAAAGGCTAGAAGATTTTATAAACTTATTATTAAAGATACATCTCATTTTTCTGCAACTTATCATTCCAATAACTGTATTCCAATTCATGTACAGTGGATGTTAATTCACATTCATAAAATACTATGTACAAACACACTTAAAGATTACATGCATGCATGTACATAAATAAAAGCATACATAAAACAGTAAGATTTTCAGTGATAGCCATTATTATACACTTTAAGTTTTGTGCATGTACACTGCTCAGCAAGCGTGGTCACCAAGATGTTTGCATTTACTATACCATTTTGATATTCCTGCAGCATAATAAGCAGGCTAATAAATAAATTCTTAACAAAGCTGTTTCTTTCTCAGAATGCTGACTAAAAATTATGAAAATTGTTGAATAATGTGTCAAAAATTGCTTTGAGTGTGTGGTATGTTGATTATAACATGAACTACATAAATGCCCTTATTGGCAAAAATTTTAAAATGGCATCCTTAAAAACTGCAAAGAACTAAATACATTGACAAAAAAGAATGCAGTCAATCTCCTATACCCATGATGATAACTGAAATTATTTGGCAGAAATCAGTTTTCTTTATGCTGTCATAGTGACCTTGAACTTTGAACTTTCCAAGTCAAAACTATGCTTCCTTCTTACCCCTAGTACAAACTATCATGATGCTTGGCCATGGTCTATTATGCAAGATTAATGTTATTTTGCATAAACCATTTTTTTTCAGTCACAGTGACCTCAACCTTTTCTTCAAAAGTGGTTGCCTTCTTCAACATCACTGGTGAAAGTCATCCACTAAGTCTCTTCAAGATGTGTGCTATTCAAATAATGCTGTTATCCAGAAACCATTTTGTTCTTACGGTTACAGTAATTTTGACATTTGACCATTGGATTCCCTGAAAATGATAGGGTTCTTTCTTTTTCCAGTGCAAGCCACTGACAAAGTTTGGCAACTGTTGATAGTGAAAACTCTAGTCATTGTGCAGAAACTATTTACCCCTTCTTTTAGTCACAGTGACCTTGACCTTTGAGATTTTGGCCACATATTTTATATGATTCTTCCTTATCTCAAATGGAACCCAGTCACAAAATCTGCTAACTATAGATTTTGCTAATCTTGAGTTATTGTGTGAGCACAAAATTGGTAACAGACCTTACATAATACATTTATGCTTCAACTTAAAGCAAGTTATTAAATAAGTGATAAGTGATAATGCTATTTATTATGTCTCTGTGTGATACAACACAACATGTGAATATTTTCTATATATTGTCCTTCCCCAATGTGCAACTGCTTCAAGCCCCCTTTATGACATAGAGGTTAGGAGCCACATTAAGATGCAGGCCCAAATACCAAAGCACCTGTCTCTTTGGAAGAAAAAAAAATCTGATATAGAAGTATACAGAAACTTATCAAACAGTTTGCATTTTTCACATAGAACCACCCAAGCATTAACTAGGCTGAATAAGGCATGTCATTTCCAATTACAGACAACTCCAATACACATTAAAGCCATCTGTGAAAAGTTTTTCTCCAATTGTGAAATCTCATGCAACAAGAAACTTGTTTTGAATCCATCTTGTTAGCTATGAAATCTCAATAAAATATATAAAAAAATCAACAAAAAATGAGATTTGACCAAGTATTAAAACCATACTGGAATGAAAATAATATGATAATTATTCTATTTATTAAGAGAACTGTACATACTTGCTTACAAATCAGATCCAGCTGCAAGCTACACTGACTCTGATCTGCCAATGCAAAATGTGCCAGCAGAGCCAAGTCTGTGCAATTTGTTGGGAGTAATAAGTAGTATATACTCTGATCTGCCATCACTTTATGTAACAGCAGATCAGAGTCAATGCTGTTTGCATTTAAAATGTGAGTTACAAGTGAGTATATATAACACTGTGAGCATACATTAACCTTCCCCTGCCCCATCCACTCTCAGCAAAACTAATATATATGAGTGCAACACACATAAAAGAATAAAATACTAGGACAAGTACACAATTTATTAGATATTCATGGTAAATATATAGTCAATAAAAAAGGGAGATGAAGAATACTGTACACCCTTTAGTTCAAACCAGCAAAGGTAGTAGAAAGTCTTATAAAAAAAATAGTGCACAAAAGGAAAGAAACACATCATTTGTTGAGCACAAAGAAATAGCATGAGGTTTAGAAAATTGCAAAACCTTTGGATCATAAAAAAGGGATGCAGAATTCATGAATGGCCAAAGGCAAAGTGCCTGAGAAAAGTTCAAGTCAACATCAATACAATAGCTGAATTACATACAGATCAGAATACAAGTCATAAGTGTTAATTATTGTCTCAACCATACACAAATTATTTAGCCCATGCTTAACAATGATACTGGATCAGTTACAGAAATAACTCAGTTAATTTCCACTGCACTGCAGCTGAAAGTCTGATTCCTCCAGGAATTTCACATGGTTAGGTAATTCCCCTTCTGGCATTCTTTCCTTATTTTGTGGGCTTTTTTTCTAAATGCAAGGATATGATCTAACAATAACGGCCTCATAGTATTTTTCAAGATGTGTGTCATAAACAACTTGCAATGAATAAAGACAAAACTTTAGAGGCTGATCGATATCATCCATGATTCCCATGCTTTTTAAAAAATATTTCCAGCTCTTTTCCAGGTTTTTTCCAGGGTGAAATTCATTTTTTCATTTCAAGACACATAAGACCATTAATGAAATGGAGTTAAACACCATTTTAGCCTAGAAAACCTTTTTTAAAAATAAAAATATGTTCCTATTTCAATGCTATCCAATAACATCTGAGTGAGATATATTAACATATAACAAACCACAAAATAAATCTCAAGAAACAAGTATGACCAGGTTTGTACCTAAAGCAATGGCACCTAGGATAGATCCTTCCTTTGGCATCCCCACAAATAATTTTAAAATGTAAAGAAACATAAATATATATTATGTTTGCAAGTAGATTTTTAAACAGTACAGTGCTGTCATAAGCAAAGTGTAAATAACCTTTTTTTGGTGAATTTTTTGTTTGGTTTGAAAACTTCTACTGTTATTTCAACTCTCCCAATGGCATCCCCTTGTGGCTGTCACCAGGAGTGGACCCTCCCCATTTGGACCCTCCCTCCTTAGTAAACCATTGAGTATGACTACTGAAAATTCATATAATACTAGCAATTGTTATGTCATGTCAATTTAAGGAACAAAAATATCAACATTACTTTCCAGAACTGCATTACTGGTGTATGAGAAAACAAAAACGAACAAATTAAAGCCATTTACCTTTAAAATTTTTAATTCTAAAGAAATTGGATTAATCAGCTGTAAATCCGGATAGAAATATCTCAATAAGAATATCTGCATTTAATTATGGAAGATCAATGTTACTAGTGACAGTAAACTGAAAACCATGTACAATGATTTGGTACATGTACCACTTGAAATTGACATACATGATATAAAAAAGTAAACATTTCCTATCACAGTTTTAAAAATAAAACAAATGGAAAATAATTGAACTTTATCTCATAAAGAAAGTAGTTTTTACCCTGAAATAATCTGTGCAAACAAAACCAAAACAAACATTTTCAAACAACCCCACACCCCTTTAGCCAATTTGTTTAAAAATCATCACCTTCTTAGACTTTATTAAAAAATGGTGATGTAAATTTTAATAAGACCTTCAAAATCATATACAGATATTTTAATGTATAAAAATGACTCATTTCTGTAAAATCCACTTTATGTATGCTTGTAGCCCAATAAAACAGTCCCTGAATCTATATTGATACTCACAGGGTTTCCTATAGTTTCATAAAATTTACCTAAGTCAAATCTATAATACATGGGACCAAACTTCTTGCAATTTGTCTTCAACCTATTTAAGAATCATATTTCAAGTTACATATTGCATAGCATAATTACTTAGCACCAATGTTCAGCTCCAATATTTGAAGTTTTAGATTATTTAAATTTTGACCTGTTACCTAGTGAAGTTACCTACAAGGAATGGCAGCTATTTGTCTAATCCAAATTTCCTCTAACACTTCTCACCCCATTTTTGATATTTGGACATTTAAGTTGGGGTGTGGTGTTAGAGTCAATTGCATATAGAAAAGTTGGAATTTGCTGACACCATACCATGGCAGCAGAGAATAACCACATGCCATTGGGCACAGCAAACTAACAATGTTACATACAGTCACACCTGCATGAAATTGATAAAAATATAGCTGATTTTTTGAGAAATTATAATATAATAATTAATATTTAATAATTAATATATAATAATAATTGTTCTATAATTGCTCCTTTATTGATGAATCTGATTTTCTCATGTTGTTTTTTCTAACTACAAAATAATAAGCTTTATCACAATATATTTTCAATAATGGAAGACATCAAAACAAAAATTGGTGATGATAAGATGCATAATTAATCGTTACACTTTCTGAGAACGCATGTTACAGACATGTTCACTTGTTGTTAGGCTAGACTTGTCTTCATATCCTCTACTTAAGAAAAGATACAGATATGGAGTCCACTAGACAATGAGCATTTGGATTCACTACATGGGGGCAGCAATGGGCCAAGTGCTTTAGATCACTTGGCTTTACTGATTTTTGCCATCTCACCTCTATGTTGGTTTGAGTCTAAGGTTCAGCCAAGGTGGGTATATGAGAAAGCTTGCAAGTAGCTTCCCATTTGTCAGTGGGTCTAACTGGGGTTTTCCTGGGTTCTTACTCCACCAGATATACTGGCTGCCAAGTATAGAAAACCTATAATGTGCTGAAAAATGGCATTAAACCCAAAACAACATCTTCCAGTAATATCACAGTTCCAAAACTCTTAATAACTAGATAATCAATGATGTTCTTGAATTGCTTGATTACTGAGGATCCTCTAGTAGTCAAGTGCTTATATAGTGTGAACAAATTGAGTGTTACAGGTTTTGTTAAGATCATAGCAAATTGATCATGTGCTTTTTGCAAGAGCGGGATTCATTCAATTTTGTGGCACTAGCACCACTGCACATCATGGAAAAAACATTCAATGTTCTTTCATACTACTCTCACTTGTGGCTACATTACTTGCAGATCACATTGAGCTACCTTCTCATGTGGCTGAGTTTCAAAAGTCAAATATATCAACATGAGATACTTTATGCAAACAAATGGTGCTTCTTAATTATATTTTTTTAAACAATTAAACAATCACAATATATGATCCTGTTATTTTTTTTCCTCTAAAGTAATTGAAAGGTCAGTCTAAAGTACAAGTCTAATTGCTTAATTTTAATGAAATAGAATCTTTTAAAATCTGAGGCTGTGACTGTGGTTTAATGTTTTTTTTTGTATCCTATATGACATCAATCATCAGTAGCATATAAATATTTCATTTTAAATAAAAAATTTAAATAAATTCATGAGGAAGCAGCAGAACAAGTGGATCAATTTCATTAGTCTACTTTTAATGGGAGCAAAATGCTCGCTCATATTTGGTTTTCACATTCAGAATTTGTGTTGTATTAGCCAATTTTAAGACAAAAAACAATTATTCTGAGATCCAAGTTTCTGCCTTGATTCAGCTACAATAGATTGTCAGTTTATTTTCCTTTGCTATCAAGGTTGTCTTCTTGCTCAGTTCATACTTTGCTATCAAGGTTGTCTTCTTGCTCAGTTCATACTTTGCTATCAAGGTTGTCTTCTTGCTCAGTTCATACTTTGCTATCAAGGTTGTCTTCTTGCTCAGTTCATACTTTGCTATCAAGGTTGTCTTCTTGCTCAGTTCATACTTTGCTATCAAGGTTGTCTTCTTGCTCAGTTCATACTTTGCTATCAAGGTTGTCTTCTTGCTCAGTTCATACTTTGCTATTAAGGTTGTCTTCTTGCTCAGTTCATACATGAAAATTTCATTTTGGTGCTGTATAAATTACTTTTAAGTCAACAGCCTACTTAGTGATACGAGAAAAATCAAATGCAAAATGGAAGATCATTTATACAAATTTAAATAAAAAGATCTGGGCAAATGTGCAAACCACTGACATCCAAGTTTCAAAAGACAACAAGAATAAAGATTTATATAACCACCCCTTCTTTTGAAGCAATCCATTACAAAGACATTTTAGAAAATAAAAGAAAATGCTGGAGATATGTATCAAAATGCCTTTTTTTAAAAAAGAAATCATCTGCCAACAATGGTCTGTCTTAGTGGGTATAGTGTAATATATTTACATATTTTCAAAACAATAAATGATACAAATATATAAGGATCTTAATGTATGTGTTTTTGACAATAAACCCATCCTTAAGTTAATGAGTTAACAAATTATCTATCATAAAATATTTGAAATTTTTTTATCATTAAGCTAACTTTGAAACAAAACCTTGAAACTTCTCTTGAAAGACTACATAAGAAAAATGGTGGAAGAAAAATATGATTCTCAACACAGAAAAAAATGTCCTGTCAAAAACAATATGGCAGTAAAAAGCAAGAATGAAATCCAACATGCTACATGTTCTTGGTGGTAATACCAATATGAAAATGACTTAATTTGACATAATTTTGGACATGACAACTTGCAATAATTTAAACATAAAATCATATTTTAAGGAAAATAAATTTTTGTTCCTTATGAAAATCAAAACTTCGGCTCATCCCAGCAAAGAAGTCAGTTGAAAAAAATAGAAACCAACCAAACAATATTTGAAGAATTTTACAGTGTATATTCCTACATGAATTTGTTCTCTAACAATTAGTTTTAAAATTAATATATGCATATATCAGTTTTTGATAATAATTAATCATAATAATTTATTAATTTTTAAGCACACATTATTTGACACTTTTTTCTTTTATCATAATAAATCTTATTTTTTGTGAAGTTTTAATTACATACACAACCTGTTGATCATGATATGCTAGTGTTGCTTTTGGCCCCCTAACTTTCCTTTTTCTAACCACATTTTTTTGGTGCTTTAATGATAATTTTTTCTTCTTTTTATTCTCAACAAAGTCTTTTTCTCTTAAGCACCTTCATATACTGTCAACATGCATATTTTGTATTCTGATACAAGATTACAGCTGTCCTCTAAAGTGGAATATTTTTATAACAGACTGTATCATACATCTTTTCATTTCCAAAAGTTTTAATTGCTTGAAAATGCATATATGAAAAAGTACATGCAGTGATTCTTACAACCTGATTATCAGTTAAATAAAACGAAGAACATAAACTATTACAACAGTTGTCTTCTTACAAAGTTTTGAGGAACATGTCTGTACAGAACTGGATTGGAGACAAGATAAAAAAAACCCAGATCAGATCAAGGAAAATCAAATTCTGGAAAAGAGAGTCACTTTAAAACAGGAAACAATCATCATCATGTGTAATATACATCATCTACGTCCTGTCAATATGAACCAATAGACCATTTGTGTGAATAGTTGTTACTTGTACTATGTGTATGTTTATATGCAAGTGGGTGGCTGAAGGTATGCGTGTGCATGACTGCATGAATAGATTCCTAATTACAACCTTGTATCATATGGTTTATGATATGTGATAGAAGCCACCTGCTTCCATACATGTAAATAATAAAGGGTATCACTGTAATGAGTCATCATTTCAAATTAACTCAGTCACCCTCTGAAAATAAAGTTGTTTTATGATTATCAGTATTATATTGTTTGCTACAATGTATAATACCAAAGAGGTATTGTCTCCATCACAAAATTGGTTAATAAAATACATTAAAATACAGGAGAGTCTAACACATGCTAGAGATATACCATTAGCATTTTGAAATAATAATAATAATAATAATAATAATAATAATAATAATAATAATAATAATAATAATAATAATAATAATAATAATAATAACAATAACAACTACTTTACTTAAAGAGGGTAACTCAATTACATAAAGGATGGATTATTAAAAAATATTAAAAGAAGATATGCTGGGAGCCAGCCTTATGTCCCTGGGAATGATGTTCCTTACCATTGTACTGAAAGCTCTTTTCAAAACAATTCCTTCTTTCACTTTGGTATAAAGTAATTTTTACAATTGTAACACTGACCTCAAACTTACAGCACATTTGTTTTTGGTTAAATTTTATTAAGTAGACAAGATTAGCTTTCTGGACAGTTTATACATAAGTTTGATGTTTCTAAAAATACTTTTTGCATTTACAGTATTGATAGAATAATTTTATATTTCATTGCATCATGAAAAATGTTTCGTAATTAAAAGCCATGCCTTCTTTTGAAGTCTTAAAAGTGTTATTATGTTTGAATTAGAGGCATTAACCTAAATTACATTACACTAGATGGATGAATATAACTTTTATAAAAGATGACTCTATACAGAAAAGGAATTACATTGCTGATTTTCTTAAGCAGAAAAAGATAAGAATGAACTTTTTTTAAAACATATTTTATGCGAACAAAGAAAGATGAAAGATTGGTCAGTTGACCAAATAAGCTTCTTCTTTAAATAAAATTCATTTTTATTATTGTTATTATTATTATTATTATTATTATTATTATTATTATTATTATTATAAACTCTCCTTTATTATGAGATCCATAATTTTACTATTACATAACGAAATGGGATCCATAATCATACACATCCTATAACAAGAAGTATTATCATGATAATAGTAATGGAGTTTTTAAATTTAGAATTTTTCCAACTCTCACTGATTTTGTAACCTACTAATTCATGCAACATACTGCATCTATATTGATATTTTTAACATTTTACTATTTTGCTTATTTTTGAGTTATGTATCTGCATACATTTATTTAACAATCACTAAAAGCTGCACCAACATTTAAAATCAGGACATTCCAAGCGCTTTATTAATAAAAAAATCAGTGATTGGAAGCATCATCAACTTTGCAGTTCGATGATTTTTGCTAAGGCTTGACAATTTACCATCAAATATAACTGGTAAGTGGTAAGCATCTTAATTACTAGGAGTGACAGGTACAACTAAGCTACGAAGTGATATTTAGTGTAGGTGATGGTTTGTCTACGTGGATGAGTTATGATCCATCAGTCTAAGGGCATCAAGGCATGATACATATGACAGATTAATGTAACACTCTTGTTATTTAGTGTGTTTTGAAGGAAATTATGAGAAACAATCTTATCTTGGTAATTTGTTGCACTTCTATGCCCGGACTTGATGGCTACATTTTTTGTCATGTGCTTTTCATCATTCATATTGCTAGAATAATACAAATCATTGTAATACTTGTAAATTATATTTTTAATAGCCAATGCACTATTTCTATTAATTGTTTATTTGCCTCAAATACTTGACTGTTATGATTTTGCATGAATGATTGTTTCATTTCAAATTTATGTCAAAACACAATTTATTGTTTAACCAGATATGGTTATAAAAATGAAAAATTACTCATTTCATAAATTTCATGTAACAAGTGCATAAAAGAAAAATTCATTTATCATTTTAACAAATGCACTAGGTACTACTGGTTAAGATTTTCATGATAGAGCACCCAACTTGAAATCTGAGGGTCATGGGATTAATAAGTGACCAGACCAGCCCAGGTCAGTTGCCTTAGTGTGTATTTTGAATAGAAACTTAGTTCCAGTTTCCTAATTAGCAAAATACAGCCAATAATGTTAAAAATGCCATTAAAAGCACCAAAATCAGAACTATTTCTAGTTCATATCTAGATTCCAAATATAAATGAGTGTGCTTGGTTTACATAATTGGACAACTCAAACATCTGGTGCTAGCATAATGTTCTACACATGCAAAACATGTACACGTTCTCGTACAGCCAAAAAAATAGTAAAAGACAAAAAAATCAACAACATATTTATGCTATGTTTACTAGGATACCATATAGATTTCAAAAGGAGCATGTAGGAAACAGTGTGAATGTTAAAACCATAAATTCTGGGACCAGAAAACATGCCAATGTTTTTTTTATGAATTTCTTTTTCTAAATGGCAAATACAGATTATGCGGAATTCTTCCTTTGTTTATATATACATCTTATTCATGATGAGATACGAATCCATAGTGGAGAGATTTTGCAAATCTACAAGTTTCATGGAGTTATTGCACCTTTTAATAAACTAAATTGATCATACATAATGGGAACACATGTGCTCTTTATAGTCATCAATGTTTCCCTGTTAAGAATAATTAGTGCAAACTGTAAAAGGATTTGTTTTGAAAGTATTTTATTCTATTTTGATATAAAATAATTACATAGGAAAAGACCAATCTTTTAATACATCAAATAATATTATGGCCTTTATGTTAATTACACACTAGCGAAGTGTACTGTAGCAAAGTTCTAGTGCCAATTGGATCTTAAAAATTGTACCTATTCTTGTTTCCACATGTGCCAAATGTAAATGCTGGTGTGTGCATTGTTGCCCCAGTGCAGTTGGAGGGAAATAAACTGGTAAATGTATCCATGAAAACTAATGATATTAGCATTTACCTGAAATCAGAAACGCATTTTAGTACCTGAAAAAAAAAGATGGATATAGAATCACAGGTGTACAAATCATAATCATTATGCATATTACCCTAATTGAATGTGAAGATTATGTACAAATAGCATGTACAACACAAGTCAACCCAATTGTTATGAAAGTTTCAAGTGCTACATATCCATCATGTTCACTTCAAGTACCCCTGTAAAAGTACCTTTAAAAAAAGACTGACACAAAACAAATTGTCAGCAATTTCAGTAGCAAAATATATTCAGAAAAAAATATTTGCCAAAAAAATCTACTTGATGTCCAGAATATGATGGATTTGGTATATTTATGAACATTCCACATCACCATTAATATAACAATGCAAAGCAAATTCATGTTTTCATCCTCCATTAGTCCTCACTACTGGTGACATCAAAAAGATATAAAAATGTGAACATAAAAACATATCCACAAGAATTAGTTGACTGTTATTTCCTCTTAAAAATTAAGATAATGTGGGCAAGATACAATTAGAAATAATTCTTCTTGCCACTTTTCACACCCACATAAAAAAAGAAACACTTAAAGTCATGTAAGGGGAAATAAAACTACATGATCTCTAGCCAAGCAATGAGAATTTAGTTATCAATGTATCTTTCAGAAGAGACACATTTCACTGCAACACTGAACACATTCCAAAACTTCCAAGTCAAGACAAGATATAAAAGATCAATATAATGGAACACATCATGTGAGAGATCATAAGAAAAAAAAACACTAGAAACAAAATATTGATATGCCATTATGATCCTCTCTATTAAAAAATTAAATTTATCTCTCAAATAGATTGCAAGGAGAGCAATCACAAAACTCCATCCCAAAAAACTACACTGAGCAAGCAACAGAAGACAACAATGTCACTAAAACCTACAGTAACTAAGAGCAGTAGAATTTTGTTGAAAGGTTCAACAGATCAATCTTATTGATATAGATATTTATATAAACTTTAAATTAACAAGGACCCCACACAGTAAGCCCAGCCTGCAGCCTAAAAACTGTACCATGATATACCATTTTGTAAGTGGCTTGGAAACATTTCTGCACAAAATCTTCTCAATTACAGGCTTAAATGCCACCTTTGCCTGTACTTTCCAATCTAGGATTAACAAAAACGCATTTGTAAATAACTTACAATAACTGGAAGACAATAAATTTTGAACATGCTTTATATTCATGCACATGTGGATTTCAAGAAGAAAAATGGAAGTATTGACTCAAATCACCTGCTTGTGTTAGACAAAAATAATATTTAAATGTCTTCTAGTTTTCTGACATTGTGTACAAGAACTTATTTTTGGACATGATCCAAAATTTGCATTGTCATTTTCAATGAAATTTTCAACATGTTTGCCAGTAATTTAACATTTACAAGTTCATTTCATTCAGTCATAAATATTTCATATGATCATCAACTTCCATGAACTAAATTAATTTTAAATCTTTTGTGCCAATCATCATGAAATATTCCAAGATACTTCATGTAAAATTCCCTGTCACATGGACAGGGAATTTTAGAATCCTCAATTGTAGGTTAAATGTCCTAATTACACAGCTTATTGTATTTCAAGTCCTACATTTATTTCTTTGTTAAATTCTTTGTGTCAGTTCTCATAAAAAATTCACATCAAGAGGATAAAATCTGTGTATTACATTGCATTGTGTATTGCACTGTGTAATCTCTGTATAACACTACATTGTCGGGAAGATCTATTTCGATGTACGAGATCATTTTCCCCCTTCTGAAGCTAATAAATGCAATGGTCTTGAATTTGATAATCTTTTCAAGTAAAGTCTTGAAGTTTACTCCTTATTTGATATTTGGTTCAACTCTATACTCAAGAATTACACATATTTGTTGCATTGATAAGTTACATAAAAATACATCAAAGCATAAATGTTTCAATGCAGCTATTGCCAATACAGTCATAATTATTCAGTTCATGTAAATTCTATGTCTAACAGGGGACAAGTGTAAATTCCAAGTCTTACTGGGTCTATTCTAGGATGCTGGACTGCCAAAATGTAAATGTTAATGTCAAAATGTAAAAATAAACATCATGCCAAAATCAGCCAAATGCTTTTTATTTTATTTGCTTGATTCAGTTCACAAAAATATAATTAGATGTCAGCACTGACATTGTTACTAGGGCTGCAATGATATGCCTTCAGTCATATTTTGATAATTCATGTTGTAAGGCAATACTATCATATTTTGCACATTTATATAAAATGATAACACCAGCACAAATTATAGTAAAGAGATATGAAAAATCACTTTTAAGTGTCTTCAAGAAATTATGTTTTTTATTAGGTTTTTATACATATTTATGAATTTTTGTCTTCTTGACTGCCTTTAATGAAGACTTGCCATTGAAAAAAATGGAGTCCTTAAAATCTAAACAACGAAGAGCTGTAAAGTTAAAACAAACAGCTAAATATCCCTTTTCATTTATTTGATTCGCTTTAAAATGAAAAACTTTATCTATTAGTCAACAATAGAAAAAGTAGTTCATAGAAAATCATGACAAATATGTTGGCATATACTTGGTTAAAATACAGTAAATTAAATTTTGTAGATTAAATTTTCTACAAATGATGCCATTGCTTTCATTTTAATATTTTTTCAAAGCTTTGATAATCTGTTTTGTGTTGAAAAAAAAGGAGCAACATACCATGATAAAATTGTATGATGATAATGTAGTGGCAGAGACAAATCATGATATCAATATATAGATGCAGCCTTAATAGTTACACATGAATCTACTTGTAAGGAGGTATGACAGTCATGACTTTGATCAAAGACAAGAAAAACTATTTTACTGGAGTTGGCAGCCTCTCTTGTTGATTTGGATTGATTACCTTTTACTAGGTTAAGTAAACAACAAAAAAAAGGAAAGAAAACAAGAGAAACACATGAAATATAGTAGTTTTATGAATATCATCATAATAATCATACTGATCCACTCCCATATATTTTTTCTTGCTTGTTATTTACCCATCTATGGGTGTGCAGAATACAGGCTAAGGAACATCTAAAGATAGTCATACACGTATTTCTACTCTTTACATTCAAATACATACATCTTTCTTCATAAATGCCTTCTAAATTATATTTCAAAATTATTATTTTTAATTTACAGAGATTCAAAGTTTGTTTGCATTTGTAAACTAGATTTTGAAGTTTGCTGATTAGCAGAGGGTGTTAAAAGTTCATTCATTACCCTACAAGACATATTAGAAAATGTGTCATTTTTCATAGTAGCAGTCATGCATGCTCCTAATAACTTCTTTATTACAATGGTGGTTGAAGCATACAGGCGACAATCAATATACACCAATTCAATTTACATGTTTTCATTTTAACACCATTTATAATGAAATAATATTCAATTGGTACCATTGCACTATCTTTTATGCCATCACCAGCTTTATGTGCTGTGTCTTGTATGCAACTCAAATACATGAACATGCATCTCATTGCTCATTTTGAGAGCTTAGTTCTCTCTTGGTCCACAATGTGCTAACATCACTCAATTCACTCTCAGGATTTTAGCATTTTTTACAATGTTCAACTCTGTGATTTTAATTATTCTTGTTATGTGTTTTATTCATCCTTTGTTGAAATGTATTCTAAAGAGATGAACACCAGGTCTCTTACCTTGGAAACTAAAACTGAAGGGCTTAAAAGATGTGAACCTGCCATTAAGAACAGTCTGTGATGATTGTTAAAACATTGCTTTGCAAATGGTCCAAAGATCAACATATGTCAGTGCTATGAAAATCGATAAAGCTCAGTTGGATGCATTTCAAGAAAACTGAACATTTATTGGCCACATGTAGTGAACACCAAAACAAGCACTAATGCCCTTTCTCTATGTCAATCAATCAAGCAAAAGCAAGGAATCTGCATGAAGAGTTGACAAAGAAGGAGGCTTATGTTGTTCCTTTGGCTGCTGGCAATGAATGGTTTGCATGCTTTAAGAAATGCGATGTG
Organism: Potamilus streckersoni; assembly: GCA_016746295.1. Classification (NCBI taxonomy): domain Eukaryota; kingdom Metazoa; phylum Mollusca; class Bivalvia; order Unionida; family Unionidae; genus Potamilus; species Potamilus streckersoni. The sequence goes on along the minus strand of JAEAOA010000698.1, from coordinate 1,150,062 downwards.
TTTCATAATCTCAAAATGACTGGAAAAGCTGCTATTTCAGAATTAGTTGTTGCAGACAAATTTCCACTGCTTCTCAAAGCCATGTTTGCTGAATGAGTAGGCACACCATAAAAAGTTTTTATTATTTATTAAACTGGCCTATTTTGGATGCGAATGCCAAACCAAATGTACATCTCCAATGAAGAGAAGTCAACTCCTGGACTGAAAGCAGCAAAGGATCATTGCACACTGCTCTTGGGTGGAAATGCATCAGGGGATTACAATTAATTTATGGTTTATGTATCTGATAATCCTAATGCACAGGGGGATATGCAAAAGAGTGTTTACCTGTTGCTTGGCACTCCAACAGGAAGACATGAATCATTGCTGCCCTTTTTAATGATTATTTTTAGTCTCAACCTGAACTCAGGAATTGAAGGTCTATTGCCAGACTGCCATTTAGATTCTTCTTCTCTTTGACAATGCTCCTGGTCAAACTTCTAACCTTACGGACCTCAGCAATCCTACTATACCATCCAACCCTACTCTCTGATTTGACCTATGGATCAGGGTATTATTGCAACATTTAAGGACTGTTGTATTTTCTAAACATTTGCCAAACCTCTAAGGGATATTGAAGGAGGTGTCAAGCCAAGCACTAAATATTTTTGGAGGATTGTCAACATTAATATGAACATTTACATAATTTGTGATTCATTGGGAGGAGTCACACACATATGAGCTTATGAATGAAGGTCTTATGGCACAGGAGGTGGGGCAGATAATAGAGAAAACCAAGTTCAGTCCTGATGAGGAGGAATGTGTTAGAACCCTACTGACAAAGGAAATGGTAGTGTTTCTCAAGCATCTAGATGACATAGATAATTAGAGTAGATTCTAAATTATGAGATATGCAGATCATGTCTTTAACTGCTAAAAAGAACTTCATATTAACAAAAGGAAGTCATTCGCTCAGTCCTCCAGCATATGATTCCTCAAGAAGCCTTCAACCTCCATCTCATCGTAACTTTCAAGAGTCTGTCAAGCATCAGCCAACCTAAACTAACTTCCAGTCTGAGTCTTTTTTTCATAACATTTTTTAAAATGCTTTATTATTGTATGTAACAAATTATTATATGCATTGATTTAAAATTATAAAGAACTTAATTTGCAAATATCCTACTAAAGAATTATTTTCTATTTATACCAATTTTTTTTATTTATGCCATAATCTCAGGAATGCATTTTTTTGTAAATCAAGCAACACCTGTATTTCTCTCTACACAGCTTATGGCTTGCTCTTTTATAGAGTGAAATGTAGGTGAGGCAGGATATGACCATTGCCTTCTTGAACTGTATTGCATAAACAGATTTTATTTCAGTGCAAATTTCTTCAAATTATGTGGACTCTGATCATAGATGCACTGGGAGCCGTGATTCCATACTCAGCCCACCACCCACTAACATTCTCCACATCCTGGTACAGGACTAAGTTAGACATTAATACACCACAAAATGCATTAAATGTAACTACATATAAATAAAATGATTTATTACACCATTAATGAAAAGATCATCTGTTCATGGCTTACATTGAAAATAAAAACAACTTGCTTCCTGCCTACACTAAAGTCTTCAATCTAGTCCACAATATAAATTGAGAAAGTGTTATGCACATTTAATTTGCATTTTTTTGTCATGTTTTTTGTTCATGATATACTGTGGGTTCTGTAAAATTGTATCTTCTTGATGACCATTTCCAAAATCAAGAACATTGAATATCAGACCATTTTTTAAAAATTCTGTAAAGAAAACATAATTTATATTTCTCTGCGAGTACAAATTAAATATTAAGATTATTATCTTAGTCCGATTCAAAAACATTATGCTTCTCATGTTCTTTAGTACAATTTTTACAACAGACATTCTCGTTATAAATTGGAGTGATTTAGAATGAACTGTTGGCCCTCATCCAGGTTATGCTTTTGTCATAGCTTTTTTGAAAAAACAATATTGTTAACTGGAAAAATTATTTATTTGGGCTGTAAGATCTTGAAGCAGAATCAATCTTATTGTTGTGTTCAGTATTGTATTTGGGATGGAATTATTTAATTTATTCATTAGAAATACAAAGTGACAGAATAGGCCCATCCATCACTTAACGCCAAATCTTTCTCAAATAAAAAATCTGACCAATCATAAGACTGCTTAATAGTCAAACTGAAGCAAATTTCCAAGTCTGGTGTAACATTTACTATCTTTGTGCATGAATGGTACAGTATGTTGCTCCCTCAATATTACAGTGCTTAAGAGAACCAGAAACTGTACTATATTATATTTGGTTTAGTTTGCTGATTTACAGTACAACAACATAAGTAGATTTATTTAGTGCTAAGGTAACTGAAGAAAAAGTCATGCCCACAGATATACCATGGTAGCTGACTCAAACTAGTGTGATGGTAGGATTTAAACCTGCACCATTCTGGGTGAGACTTTAGCATGTTTTTACTAAGCCACCACAACTCCCTTATTATGTTGTGAGATTGTCCTATAATCAGATGTTTAAACTTCTAAACTTTAAATTGAGATCCATGATCATGACCATGTCCCTATTATACTAGGGAAATATGTATATTGCATACCTACTTTATAATCTGCCTATTTGTACTGAACATCATGGACATCTAGTGATCTTAAGGCAAGTGAGAAACATTGCATGGGCCCAATGGGTGAACCATCTAAAAATACAAAGACAACATATAGAATAAATTCCAACAAGAGCACTTAAGAATGATTTCTGAAAAAAGTACAAAGATTTAATATTTGAGCATGGAACATATATTGTGTTCACCATACACAGATGTTCCACCACACTGCCAGAAAAGTGAGTCAAAAGTATAACTTAAAAGGGGACAAACCATGGGTAATTGCCCTACAATTGTCTGGTTGGCTTCAGCAGATGAAAAGCACTGTCTACAAGTACAATATTTGACCTTTCTGAGTCAAAGATAAGAGAAAAAAGCAAGAAATGGAAAAAAATGAATAACTACCACTGTATGGAGTATACCGCTTTAATGTTAATACATCAAAGCTTTTTTACATCTCATTTTCTTTCAATTATCCTTAAAATTCTAACCACTATTAATTTTGTGCAATGACAGGAAAAATCAGAGTACTTTGAATGAAACATGTTCTGCCTCCCCATATATAATTGTTGATAATTAACATTTTTGCAGAGAAACAATGTGATCTAAACCTGTCAAAACCAAAATAAATAGCTTACTTTCTTACCACAAGCTATCTGCAAGGTCTGATCCAGGTCTGTTTGCAAAATTATTGTCATTCTGTAGAAAACAAATATCTTCTTTCTATTACTGACCTTAACCACTGGCATTTTCATCCCAAATCAGTGACAATCAACCTTACTCAAAGTGCTTTTCAACAGTGTCAAAATGTGATTTAGACACTATGAAATTATGTCTCTCTACAAACTTGTCAACACTATCAAAATGTTATGTAGTCACTATGAAATTATGTCCAAATACAATCGTGTTGACAGTGTCAAAATGTGATTTTGTCTATATGAAATTATGCCTTTGTACAAGCTTGTCAACAGTGTCAAAATGTTATGTGGCCTCAATGAAATTATGACCTTGTACAAGCTTGTTGACAGTGTCAAAATAAGATATGGTCTCAATCAAATTGTGTCCATGTACAAGCTTGTCAACAGTGTCAAAATGTGATGTGGTCTCTATGAAATTATGTCCTAGTACAAGCTTGTTGAGTGTGTCAAAACTTGATGTGGTCTCTGTGATATTATGTTCTAGTACAAGTTTGTTGAGTGTGTCAAAACTTGATGTGGTCTCTGTGATATTATATCCTAGTAAAAGCTTGTTGAGTGTGTCAAAACTTGATGTGGTCTCTGTGAAATTATGTCCTAGTACAAGCTTGTTGAGTGTGTCAAAACTTGATGTGGTCTCTGTGATATTATGTCCTAGTACAAGCTTGTTGAGTGTGTCAAAACTTGATGTGGTCTCTGTGATATTATGTCCTAGTACAAGCTTGTTGAGTGTGTCAAAACTTGATGTGGTCTCTGTGAAATTATGTCCTAGTAAAAGCTTGTTGAGTGTGTCAAAACTTGATGTGGTCTCTGTGATATTATGTCCTAGTACAAGCTTGTTGAGTGTGTCAAAACTTGATGTGGTCTCTGTGATATTATGTTCTAGTACAAGTTTGTTGAGTGTGTCAAAACTTGATGTGGTCTCTGTGATATTATATTCTAGTACAAGCTTGTTGAGTGTGTCAAAACTTGATGTGGTCTCTGTGATATTATGTCCTAGTAAAAGCTTGTTGAGTGTGTCAAAACTTGATGTGGTCTCTGTGAAATTATGTCCTAGTACAAGATTGTTGAGTGTTTCAAAACTTGATGTGGTCTCTGTGATATTATGTTCTAGTACAAGCTTGTTGAGTGTGTCAAAACTTGATGTGGTCTCTGTGAAATTATGTTCTAGTACAAGTTTGTTGAGTGTGTCAAAACTTGATGTGGTCTTTGTGATATTATGTTCTAGTACAAGCTTGTTGAGTGTGTCAAAACTTGATGTGGTCTCTGTGAAATTATGTCCTAGTACAAGCTTGTTGAGTGTGTCAAAACTTGATTTGGTCTCTGTGATATTGTCCCGATGCAAGCTTATTAACAGTGTCAAAATGTGATATGGTCTCTATGAAATGATGTCATTTTACAAGCTTCTGAACAGTGTCAAAACATGATGTGGTATGATTTTACTTGTTGTTTTAGCCAGATACACTAACATCATTTTATAAAATGTTAGAAATGGAACTTATTGCAACAGATCAATTCATTCAAAAATTGATGATCTCCTAAAAGCAGTACATTTTTTATGAGTAATCTGTGAATATTATCCAAGTTGAGGTAATTTTTGCAGGGTGTGTGTGTGTGTGTGTGTGTGTGTGTGAGTGAGATGGAAGAATAAGTTTTATCTTCAAAGCCTCAAAACAGAAGCAAATGAGGTACATTATATAAAGAATTCTTCATTTTCTGCCCCAAAAAATGGTTATAGCTCATTGACACAGAAAGGAAGATATACTGCTAGCATGGCTTGACCACTCATTAAGGTATCATATTTTCTTTTTTGCTACACAATGAAATAAATCCAGCATTAACACCCAAAAAGAAAATATAAAATATAAACAAAATTTCCTTGCCTAATTAACTCACTTTTGTTAAATTTATAATTGTAATATTATACCCATCTTTCTGCTGAATAAATGTTTGATGTCAAAGAAAAATAACTTTCAAATCAAACACTGCAACTTTAGATGTCAAAAACACCATCACCTGGCAAGTGATCCTAAAGTCTTACCCTTCACAGTTAAGACAACGAAAACTTGAATAAATGCAATTTTCAACACAGTGTGATATCTGCTGCTTACTGTCAGTGATAAAAATATCCTTACTAATTGGCTCAAATAACTAATGTGCTATGCAATCAATGAGTCAAGATAATGACTGGCAGCTGAGATCTGATGACTTAGCAACATTTTCATATTCAAACTTTATGCTATTCCAATGAGTAATGGTGCATTTCTTGACAAAGTATTTGCAAGTTACTTGTCATATTCCTGAACTGTATATTGGTCTGTAAATGATGATAAGCAACAGGAACTATGAATTTGGCAGAAATGTTTTCTTGAAGTCTAGTTCCAGATGCATGGCACTTCAACTGTCAGGGAAACAATTAGACTCAGCAATCTTACCAGATTCTCTCGCCTCTCTCAAACTGCTTGTGTCAGACAACTGAAATGAGCTCAAATACTTATAAATATGAGAAAATACTTGCATTCCCTGCAACAATACATAACAGTTTTAAATAAACCAAGTTAAGGTTCAAGGGGAGGACTAGACATTTGCCATTAATTGATTACCAATTAAAATTGTTTACGCCATTGAGAGTATGATACTCTATATAGCAAAATTAAATAAATATTTTCTAAAAAAAATACAATATTCACACATGGTGATACAAATTAATTCTAGAAATGGAAGCTATTGCAAATAACCAAATATTTATTTTTTTCTCTTTACACCACATCTGCATACATACTATCCAACTCCAATGCTGCATTCTGGACATGTTATCATCTACGTGTCCAAAATGTCCTCCTCAAACTTCATACCAAACTATAACCATATTGCTTACAACAAAGTGAACTTTCTGAACCCCAGCCCCTAAATTGCAAAAAAAAAAATATAAAACATTTAGCCCATTAGTTAGCAAAGTTGTTTCTTTAGCAATAACAACATTTACACATCCATGAATTAATAAAAATTGCATGTAAACATTCTGAACTACACATGTAAAATGGCCATAATTGTTCAGGTGAGCCAAATTTTAATCAACAGACTTGATTCTTGTCTGTTGACCAAATAGCACCTGTAAAAAAAGAATTTGGTAAACATTCACACAAACTTGGAAGGTCAACTTGCATACTATTTGCTTATAAGTTGTTACAAACTGCAAATAACAGAGATCCAGATCTTCCATAACATAATGCACCTGCAGATCAGGATTTTTGGTGTATGTTCTATTGATTACTGCATATACCCAGAATGCCAGCACTTTATGTGACAGTTGATCTGGGTCTGTGCAATTTGCAGCTGAACTCAACTTATAAGTGAGTATATATGGTTTCATGGAATACGTTTTGGTTGTGTAAATGAAACTCAGTTTAATTACATAGTGGATACAAATTATATTGTTAAAGCTACATTACAAATTTAATGTTCACACACACACAAATTATTTTCTTTCATCATGATTTAACTTTTTCTAACCATGTTCCAAGTTTGTCTTTATTCTAACAATTCTTTCTAACTTTGCACCAAAATTCTGTAGACTCATAAGAAGTCATTATTACCAAATGAGCTGCTGTCTACAAATAATAATAATAATAATAATAATAATAATAATAATAATAATAATAATAATAATAATAATAATAATAATAATGATAATAATAGCAGTACATGTCAGCTGGGAGATCGAATACCTATTATATGATAGAGTTTAAATACGATATCTGCTAGATTCTTTTACGTAAATATAAACATAATTTTCACAATGGGAAGATAACAATTTAAATTTACAAAAACACCGATATATGAATAATGATACCAAGATAGAATATACATTTTTAAGTACATTTATCTGGAAGGAATAGACCTTAACAATATCCGCATTTGTTTTCTTGAAAAAATTATGCTTCTAATTAACTTAAAATGGTTTGATGACTCCAATGCTGATATACTATACATTTTATTTCCGCAAAGAAATAGAAAGAATAACATAAAACTGCATTTGAAGAATTCAGATAGAGAATTATGCAATTTTCTACCAAGGAAGGTGACAAATATATTCTCATTAAGAATATTACAGATCAAGAACAACAAATATTTTACACTCATATGGTGAATACCAGTTATTTGTTTCTGGACAATTGGGTAGACCAAAGATATGTTGACTAATTATATCCATCACATACATTATTATGTATCTGTTCTTCTGACTGGATGTTTGTACAAAATGTTTTGATGGGTCAATGTTTATACCTACATCATCTGAGATATTTTATACATAACAGAATCCCTACCAACAGAAAAAACATAGCAACAACATGTGAACATCTTTTTCAAAGGAAGCTGGTACTGTTCAGAGTCTTAGAACACAGTAACAAAAAACATTTAGTGCTGAGGCAAATGGAGTGAAATGGCTTGCCCAAAACTACATTTTAGTAGCCAACATGGTGTGATCTCAATGTAGTTTTCAAACTTAAACCCAATCAGTTGCAAGAGAAGCATGTTAACCCCTGAATCACTGCAGCTCTTGCCTCCATGAATCTCCTCTTTCAAATGCAATCATGCATATCCTGAATCCAGTTACAGGGAGTTGTTTTCAAAACAAATTATATCATTATTTGTGAAGTTCAATATACTGAACATAATTTTTCTTTTCATAACAATAAAATAAAACAATATTTACAGCAAACAGTATTTTAAAAAGAATTCTGTATCTTGTTTGAAAGAAGAGTGTCCAAGGGAGACAAATTTTGTTAGAATATATTTATATGGAATGCCTTATAAATGAACAAGAGGCTGAATCATGACAGCTCATATTCTACAAGAATGAGATTTATATAGTCTAATACCAACACTGAATTTATTCATCAGTAAGGAAGAAATGGGCCTAAAATAAAATTACATTTTTAATCATTTTCACAAACAAAGAAAAGAAAAATAGAGGAACTTGATCATGTGAAAATACTCTCACCTTTACTACGAACCTATAATTAAAATGAATGCACAACTGTTTTGGAAATTCTTTTTTTAAATTAAAATTAAATTTAAATTAATTAGCAAGAAATACCTTTAATGACAACCACAATACAGTATGTACAAAGTTTCAGAAAAATCTATACAAATCTGCATAAGAGTAGTTGCATTCACTTCTATCATACAGTGCATCCAGCTTAGTTGAAAAGCACAATGAATCTTACAAAAATCATGACAGCACAAAGATTTACTGTCATGAGCATCATTTTACATGACGAAGATACATAACAAGGATAAATACAGATTTCACAACAATTCATCAATAGGATTGAAAGACCACCATTCATAAAATCCTGTCTTGTATTGCATTCAGCTGCTGGACAAAAATTGCAATTATTCTATCAACTTTATTAGAGCACCGAGATTCATTTTCAAAACATAACAAAGTATAAAGCTTCATGGTAAACTGCAATATCAGTTGCATAAACCTTCATCCAAATCATTTTTCAAAAATTTTTGAACAGACTTTTTCTCAAGTTTTTCTTTTTACATCTTGTTTCCAGCATTTAATGGTTCGGTTAAAGACCATCAGTGCTAACATGACTGAACATGACACTTTATTACTAATTCAACACACAATAATCTCAAATTAATTACCAAATTATATTATGTGCGATCAGTAGTAACTTGGATAGATCTAAAGCCAGTAATGGAATATGGTAGAAATAGACTTTACTAAAGAGCTCTGGTCGCCTAAAAGAGGTCAGCTGATATTGGTATTTAATATTTTTTTATACCTAACCATGTGATGCTAAAACGCCAAAATCTAAACAAACATAATATCACATAAAATTTAAAATTGGATGGAAATGGGAATTTCAGTGCTTGGAATCAAGTTAAATGGGACATGAATATTTATTCTGCCATTCCTATGAAGTCAGTTTAACAAGGAACTTCCTCAATTCAACCCAGAGAGAACCATTCTTGAGAAGTTCTGGCATGCAGTCAGCAACCTGAATCTTCCCTAAGGCAGGAAACAATTAAACTTCTTGGTGCACCCACTCATGTTGCATTACCATTACCACATTCCAATGCAGGTACTGAAAAGGACATTTCCACTGTGAGGAAAATTCAGGCTGACTATAGAAGAAATCTGGATCCAGTAGCAATACATCATCTCCTAAATGTAAAGATCACCAATGATGAGGACTGCCACAAATATAATCCAGACAATGATCTCCCAAGAAATGCTAAAAATGCTTGTGATACATGTAATAAGAGTGTAAATGTGAATGTACTGATGTGACACATTTTAATATTTAAAAAGTGTAAATTTGTTCTACAGTTGAAGTAAATCCTCACGCTTTTGGAGTAAAATCTCCTGATCAAATTTTGCAAAATCTCCAAATGTCTTAAAATGATCTCTCTGTTCAGTCACATGTATGTAATTACATATCAATTCCAAGTCAAAAAGAGTAATGTCTATTAAAAAAAAATGCAGGAACATTCTGATTTCTGAATGTGTGTATATATACATATACTGACCATAATATGTACTGATTTGCACTGCAAATCTGTGGAGTATTTACTATCACAAAATTCTACTGCAAGACAAAAAGGGCAGTAACTCTAAAAATAATTTTTAATACATGCATCTTCGAATGATAGTCATAACAGGCACAGTTTCATAGCAATTTGCCTAGTTATATTTGCAAGATTCTGTCAAGCACTATACCAGGCCTACCAAGTTAAAAAGGACTTGAACTTTAATTATAAAATGTACTGTAATCACTATGTTATAAAGTATATACTTGCTTATAAGTGTCAATTCCAAATGCAAAATGAGTAGACCCGGCTCTTCCATCACATAATGCACTGGCAGATCTGGGTGTGTGCAGTTTGTTAGGAGTAATCAGTAGAACAAACAAATACCCTGGTCTGCAGAAGTATTATGCTGTGGCAGTTCAAAATCATTGTTGTTTGCAGTTTGACTTAAGCAAGTGCATGTGTGATTTGGATTTTTAACATAGCTTTAACAATTTTTCAGTCATATAGCTACAATGTCTACAGTGTGGCAGTTTATAGTGATGTTTAGCACAATGCAGACATGTAGCATGATGTCAAATTATCCTGAGTGCCAAGCGAGGCAGCTGTTAGTACCATTTTGTTAGTCTTTGGCATAGCTCGACCAGGGATCAAACCCATGACCTCCTGCATCTGAGACAGACACTCTAACCACTAGGTCACTGGAGTGGTTTACTTATAAGTAAGCATAAATGGTATACCTGCCATATGGTAAATAGTATAATGTTTCACTTTTGTAAAACTCTCTTTCATTTGTCGGACAGATCTGGGGAAGCTCAAATGGTAGAGTGTGCTACTTGTAATCCATGGGTCACTTGTTTCATACTCACTCAAGCTAACCTGATTAAGGTGCCTCAGTGTGTCCTTAGCAAAAACACTGATTCCCATTTCCTTGGCTTGATGTAGCCAACAATCTCTTCAATGTTATGTTACAGCTCAACAATGACCATTATTGGTCAGATATTTGGGTACTAAATAACTTAGTGCCCATGAAACCTTGATCTCCCACCCCTTAATTAAAAAAATGAACAGATTTCTTCCTTGCCTCATAAACATTTCAGCCAAAAAGTTTGTCAAAACTTAAAATTAGAAAATCAAAATGTTTTTAAAGCCTGAATAGACACCTGTTTGATCTTTCCTGCCATTATCTTAAAGATCACAAATCATTTAACCTCAAAAAAACAAAACAATTTATTAGATCAGCATCTAAAGAAATCTTAATATAGACTACTGCTATGTTCTATTATAGGATGATAAAGAAAAATTATTGGAAACAAATATCCATCACTATAGCTTGAGGAATTGCGCTCCTAAATAATATTTTACAAAACAGCATGAATTATATCCCAAATTACCATCTTAAAATACAGATTTAATGGATGCCATGACCATTATAAAAATCCATTATGACTAATGAAGGCTATTGCTATGAAAACTGATATGAGTTGAATGATGAGCCTGCAGACACCTTAACACAAAAGTCACAGGAGGAATAAACATGCAGCTCACCAAGACTCTGTTTAATTAAAGATTCATGTTAGCAATAAAGATTCAACTTTCCTTGAAATCATTCATAACTCCAACATCAGAACCTGAGACATATTCTCTCAAATTCCTTATTTTCTGCAAAGATCAATCTCAGGTAAAAATTCAAAATAATATGCTCCAGCTATTAGAACTCTATTAGTCTTACTTGCAAAAACCTAAGCTTAAGTACAAAATCACTCCCCTCCAACTTTACTTAACTTGTAATCTTAATCCAAAATATTCTGAATTAGCAAGCAATTACAGGATGTATTTGTATTATTGGAAAAGATCTGCAACTCTGGAGTAACATTTATTACTAAAAATGTTGAGTGAAATTTTATGATGAACAAGGCAGATGTGAAATTTGGATTATACAGTTAACCCCTGATCTGCAAGATTTCAACTTAGGAATTTCACTTTAATATGATGTTGCAATTTTTTTTTCTATTTTTATTAGTAAAGACTATAATGCAATGAAATTATTTGTCTAAAACTACCAACTTTGGATTCGTAAAATGGTATTAAAGTCAATGAAAAAGCCAGTGAAATAAACATTTTGAGTTACACCCTTTCGAGTTACACAGCCACTCTTGAATATGTAACTATCACACATGTCAGAGGTTAGCAGTATATAAAATGATGAAATTTAGCATGTTTGTTCACATTGACAATCAACCTCTCATCCACTGCACAGTAGCTTAGATGAAACAGTGTTGGACTGGTAATCCCAGTATTGTAGATTCAATAAAAATCAGGCCAGCCTAGATCAAATGCTTTGGTGTATACTCAGGACAAAGCTGGACTGTCTAAACAGAAATTTTCATTTTGATTTGATAGCTATGGTTTAATCTGCATTGTAGGTTCAAAATAGAAAAATAGATCACTGTGACCCAATTCCAAATGAATGTAAACTATGACCAAGTATTCTGAAAACGTGCATTCCATGGGCAGGATTGCATTATAAAATTCAGCTGCAACTGAGGAAAATTCCATATTAAGAATTTCATTGCCTGATTGGCTGACAGGCTATGGTTCCAACCATGACGTGTGAAGCTTGGGACACCTGCTGGAGTCTGAATAATCTACAGCTTCATGCATAATGATCTCAGACAATATGTCTTTTTTGTTTTTTTTCACATTTGATGCAGGTAGATGACTAACCTCTGAAGGTTTGAACCATCACAGTTCATATGAAAAATTTTGTACCTATTTATTCTGATTCAACCAGTGGGGTTTCAACTCTGCCTTTCAGAAACAAATCCTGCAATTTAACTCCAATCCTTCAGAAACACACACACACACACACACACACACACACACACACAGACACACACACATATATACATACATACATTATATATATATATATATATATATATATATATATATATATATATATATATATATATATATATATATATATATCTCTATTATCTGAGATATACATATACATACATATATATATATATATCTTATATCTTACATATACATACATATATATATATCTTATATCTTACATATACATACATATATATATCTTATATCTTACATAAATATACATATATATATCTTAATATATATCTTAAATTGTGTCAAGGCTGTTGACCTCTTATAATCAATTAAAAGGTGCCATAAAAATGTAATAATGAACCCTGAGTAAAAAGAAGTATGCTTCAAGTATCAACATTTTTTACAATTAGTTCTCAACATGAATCATGCAAATTGAACTTATATAACCTATTACTATTTACTATTCTGTATCAACCATACTGCATCATATACCTATAGTCAGTGACAAATGATACACATTTTAAATAAAAACTCTAATTACATATAGTAATGAAATTTTTTAATTAGAAAGTATAACTGTCAACACATTCATAGGTCTGAAAATAATGGAGAAATCTGGGACTGATTAGTGTTGATTGCAAACTGAAATTAGGTGTGAATCAAAATTTTGGTGTATTTTTTTGTAACAAAATAGATTGCAAGCCTGTCAACATCAAAATTCACATCAGAAAGCAGATTATAAAAAAACAACAGCAGTCCATTTCTTCAAAAGCAAACTCACAATCATTAAATTTTGATGTTTAATGATGTTTCATTGAGAAACCTGTTCAAGTGTTATTTCATGTCATTATAGTATCCCATCCTAACAATGAGCAGTGCATCAATCTTTTCTTTGACAAAATACACAATTTGAAACAATATAATTTAAAAAGTCTATGCCCTAAAATTATTCTGAAATTTCAGAACTTCTTGTCCTTGCTTTATGCAAGTACATATTAACTTTTAATGTATACCGTCACTATAAGGTGTTGCAAATTTGGCAAGACCAGTATGACCATGAATCAATCTGATTGAATGATTTAAAACAAATATTGACTGTCTGATATTAATAACTCATATCTTTGAACACAGTATTTCTTCAAAAATGTCAAATATTTTGAAGAAAGAAAGATAATTCATTGAGTGAACAGCCAGGTGTAAATAATGATACATATAAGAATTTATGGTGGTACAAACTGCAAGACCATAGTGTACTGATTTGTATGGATATATCCATATGTTGTTACAACTATATGGTCTTAAGCTAAGCAACACAAATAAGTGAAAACAAACAAGATTTGTCAAATTCAACACGATTCTTTCATTAATGCAAAGTGAAATTTTAAAATAAAATTTTCAGTATTGTGAATTAAATCCCAAACAGTTTCAAAAGTTATATCAAAAATCTATATGTATTAAGTTCCAATTGAATTCCAGTGGTATTCAAAATAAATTCAGATACCGATTGTGTTGATGCACCTGTAGTCTCAAATGTGATAATGTACCAATGGACTTGAATGTGGTGATGTGTTTAAAGTATTTTGATGTATCACAACAATACAATCCAAAATGTCCTTGTCTGAATTCACTATAATTCCAGATAAGGGTTAGTCAAAGAATATTATTGATCATTTATTTGTAAAGCCAGTGAACAATAATTTAAATTTAAAAAAAACAACAATAAAAAAAACCTGAATACATGAATAAGACTGATCCTGCTTCAGATGTTATAGTGAGAATGAATAATTCTTTGGTAAATAAAATTTTATACCCTTCTACCTGACCTAGGTTGCAATTACAATGTGCTAAAAATTTTACAATAATCTATATAACAGATTTTATTCTAAAAGAATTCAACAAAGTAAACATGTTTTTTAATATATTTTATATGCTCACATGCAATTAGAAGCCAGCAGAAAACTTCTCATACCTAGATCTGCCATCACATTGTTGCTCTTGCAAAAATAGATCTATGCAGCTTGCAAGGAGTAATCAGCATAACAAATAACATAAACTATGATCTGCCTGCACATTATGTGATCCAAGTCTACACACACACACACACACACACACACACACACGCTCATCTATATTTTATCTTGTAGTTTGTGTTTATCCTGTGCTTTAATCTGCCATCTCTATGTTAAATTGTATTTAATCTGCCATCTTTATGTTAAATTGTATTTAATCTGCCATCTCTGTTAAATTGTATTTAATCTGCCATCTCTATGTTCAATTGTATTTAATCTGCCATCTCCATGTTAAATTGTATTTAATCTGCCATTTCTATGTTCAATTGTATTTAATCTGCCATCTCTATGTTCAATTGTATTTAATCTGCCATCTCTATGTTAAATTGTATTTAATCTGCCATCTCTATGTTAAATTGTATTTAATCTGCCATCTCTATGTTAAATTGTATTTAATCTGTTTCATTCCATCCCACACATCTCTTCATACTTCATTCTCAGAAATTAAAATTTTTTACACTCCACATTTTGATTCACCATTTACTCACAAGCTGAGTGTAATGCTTGCTTCCTTGATAACCATATTTGTTATGTACATGTATATTTATATTATGTACTTAACTGTTATCCATGATTGTGGTTGTATTTTAAGGTAATGGTCAAATGATTATAAACAACATGTTTAGATAGACAACTTTTGTTCATGTTTGGACATTATAAGTAATTTGTTTACTGATTTCAATTAGCTCAAAAACTTGTCTTGCTTAGAAAAGTTTAGAATGTTATGCAAGCTAACTTTTTACCTCATCCTGGTCACTTTATTGTGTTGTAGGTTTTATATAAAATCAAGGTAAACCAAAAACATTCAGTCTTTGTTTTGTTTTTTTACAGTTATATTCAGATAAATTGTAGAGGTATCATTTACTTAAAATATTCATTAGAACTGCTAAACTGCACAATGACTTTAGGACTAAAACACTACTTTGGGATTATTGAGGCCCCATTCAAAGTAATTCTGGAATATATCATTATTATCTATCAAGACTGCTTATAAATCAACTTATTCAAGTCTTAAAATATCAGTACATTCAAGACTTGGAATTCATTTGGAAAATTCTAAAATTTTGGACTTGTAATAGAACATTTATGATTGTTTGGGATTTATTTCCTTCTAAGTTTTCACTTTGTATTTTAGGAAAATAAATAATTTGTTGAATTTGACAAATCTAGGTAATTCCACTTCTTTCTGTTATTTAAAGATTATACATCATAACAAATGTGACCCCGAATCTTGATCATGACTGACTGGGAGTGAAAGGAAGAGACTGAACAGGTATGTTTCTGTTTGATGGAAACTGAATCAGTCTGGCCTTTATATCATATATTAATACAAAATCATATAAAGTGTCTTCTATACTTAACCAATCCGAGTCATATGGAAAAAGACACCAGTCCTAATTGGATGACTTAAAACTTTTAAAATGAACTTTTTCAAACATCTGGAATTGAAGGTAATAATTCCTGTAAAGTATAAAAATCAGTCTACTATCAGCACTTACAGGGTTATTCCTGAGCTATGACTAAGAAAATCTTGGACAAGTTGTTAAAATATCAATCATTACATGTCACATAGAAACATGACTTTGAACTACAAAACCCCAAGACTCAATTGTGTTTTGAAAATCATGAATGCCCCAAAATGCTTCCATTACTGCATATCCTCAAACATTTCTACACTTGCCTCACCAACAATAACATCCTGATTTGGGAAACTGTTTCGAGATCAATGCCTCCAGCATGGTATAAACAAGCATGAACATGTTTAATTGCACAATTTATTCAACTGAAAGAACAATAGCTACTGCCATGCCACATCCAGCTGAATCAGGAAAGCTGGATACATTTAGGAACTGGGAGAATATGTTTAACAGTAGCTTGGAACACTGACCCAGAAAATGAGAATCATAGAACAAATCTGAAATTATTAAATTAATATTGAAATAAATTATTTTCATACTGTGTTGATAATTGTCTTTAAAAATATCAAACAAAACAAAATAAATTTAGGAACTGGGAGAATATGTTTAACAGCAGCATGGAACTTTGTCTCAGAAAATGAAAATCATGGAACAAATCTGAAATTATTGCAATATTATTGAATTATTTTCGTACTTTCTTTGGGGGATTGTCTTAAAAAATAAATAAAACAAAATAAATTATAATAAAAAAAATGAAGAAATGAAAAGCACAGTGGCATGGTTAGAGTGATAGTTTGGTTTCAATTGCTTTTATGTTTTATGGGATGGCAACATAAGGTTATTTATTTCCAAGGCAATCTAAGTAAACTGCCCTGCCCAAGGGGACATGGCAATTGCCAATCTGGACTTATCCATTTGTAGAATCTTGCATGATTTTGTTATTGGATTCACAGTTATAAAAACATTGGCAAATTCAATTTTCTGGTTTAGAGTTATGTTTGTGTAGCTTTTTCAAGGCCAGAACATATTATTGTTTCAAATCAACAATTTATATTTTTATTTTTTTTGCCTTCAATTTAAATAAATTCCTGCAAAATCCTGTAAGATTCATGTCACTAGAGCCAAAACCTTTGATATAAATCACTGACTTTGCTATATGCAACACCCACCACCACCACCCTCCCCCTCCCCCAGTAAGTGAAAAATAAAAAACTGCCTAATGCTGCCCATAAGGTTGCCAGGTTATGTACACGAAGCTAATCCATGGGAACCAAGTAACAAGATGGAGTTGTCAATACTGGCATTCTATAGCATATAAACTTGACTACTTGTAGCTGTCCAATCCTTAAAGATTGCTTCTGGAACACACACAGTAAGGGTTTGTAATGTGAACCCCTTTTAGCAAAGAGGGGTTTAAACTTGAAACCCTCATCAAATCCTTCTAGCTGGAAAGTCTCTATCTTGGCACTCTGAAGAATTAATGCTGGCCTCCTTATGGCTGTCAAAATGCCTATCAAACACCATTCATCAGTCTGAGGCTTATGCTTCTGTTACCATAGATAGGTGCATGTAAGAGCAGACCCACATAAAACATCATCAAAAGAGAGAACACCAGCAATATGCATGCTGTGCACCTCTGTTAATAGCAGGTTTAATAACCAGTTCAGAATCTTATAATCAGTGGTGTGGAAACCCCAACAATTTGCAAGCATGTGCTCTGATATGCTTCTTTTAATGCATTTAAAGGCCGTCTCACTCCAACACCTGATCAATTGATTCATTTAGTGGTGTTAATGACACATAATCACATAAAAGATCAATGGTGCTGAAGCAATTGGAATCAAGCCTTTTAACAAGACATGCTATGGTGGCTAGCATACTATGTACCAGGCAAGATTTCAACCTGTACCTATCAGACTGCAAATTAAGCACACTGCTGAATTACCAAAGGTCTTTAACAGCACATCAACACATTACAGGTTAAAGTAGGCCAAGGCAATTTCCAATTAATTCTTTGTAAACACTGCCTCTAAAATTGCAGAACATTCACAATTAGGAAGTTGTTCAGAAATTGAGTTCAGCATTTTGTTTTTTTTAAAAAAAGGAATGTTTCTACATCAAAAGGTCCTGACATAATTGTCCATATACTTCTTATGGCAGCTGCATCTGCTATTGCTAACAGTATCACATGTCTATATAATCACACCTTGTGAAAAAGTCAGTTATCCCCAATCTTGAAAAACTGCCAAAAGTTACAACACTACACAAAGCTAGATCAAATGAGGATTTCAACAATTAAAGAAAAATACTAATGCTTCCATCTGTTTTCAATTTGTTTTTTAAGCTTTTTTGACAATAACAATCTAATTCACATAAAATTAATCTAGCTTTTGAAAAGATAATTCTTGTGAAAATACACATTCACAAGTGAAGGGGGAAAACAGGCTATTTAATCTTGACCTATTATATCATGAATCCTTGAAGAGTGAAAACCATGCTCTTAAGTGGTGCATTGGTGCATTTATACACAAGCAATATATCTCAATATCTAACATTAAAATGACACTGAAAATGAAACCAAAGGCTATGGAGTACCACAAGGTCTTATATTAGGACTCTTGTTATTTTTTGATGTTTGTAATGACCTACCCTTGAAAATAAGAGATGCAGTCTCATCAACTGATGGGTATGCTTATCTTAGATTCAAAGTAATCAAACTGAACTTGATAAAGACCTTCAAACTGCTCACAAAAAAATACACAAATATGGTGCAAGTGAAAAAATATTATCCACATCAACAATACGCAAATGTGGTGCAAGTAAAAAATATTATCCACATCAACAATATGCAAATATGGTGCAAGTAAAAAAATATTATCCACATCAACAAAAGTCCTCAAGATAATTACCTGGCAAAAAAGTAAAATATCGCAAGCTGTATTTTCATATCACTGATATAAAAAAACTTGCTTTCATAAAATTCTGTTCATATTTGCAGAAAATCACTTAAATGCTATCATCATATATGATATATACCTATTTGTAAGTCAAGTCCAACTGCAAACAACACAAATATGAAGTGTGCCAGCAGATCAGGCTCTGTGCTGTTTGTTCTAATATGGTCTAAAAGGTAGAGACACAAGTTATGTCAGCACCTCATGCTATGGCCAATCTGGGTCTGTGCATTTTGCATGTGGACTCTAATTACAAGCAAGTAGAAGAGAGTAAATTATATTTTAAAGAAAATAAAATCATCTGGCTCTGACAGAATTTCAATGTCTTCATTCCATTATTGTACAATGATGCTTTTCACAAAAGTTGCATTCAACTCCATTATGACTACTAGTATTTAGTAGAATACATTTGCAAAAACAAATATAAGAAAAATTACTATACTCCATAAATGAGCATATAAAATGATTCTTGTTAGATAATAGAATGAAAAAATCTTACCAAAGCTTGAAAGAATATTCTTGGAAAAAGCCAAAATAATGCATAAGGTATGTACAAAACTGCCCAAATTAACCTGAAACATTTTCCAGTTAAGAGAATCTACTGGTCCTCCAACCCTAATCTATAACAGGCAACAATTTCAAAGTACCCAGATCAAGCAAGGAGACATTCAAAAACAGTTTTCAATTTTTTGGTGCCCTTGTTTGACACAACATTCCACACAACATTAAATCATCGACATGTATCCATTCTATACCTGTCATATACCTGGACAGTATTCAGGGTTTCTGAGACTGACAGTGTTTTGAGGTCTCAAATGGGGTCACTGTGTTCGGCCAAAAAAATACAACATTGTCCAATTGAGAATAAGCTATCTTTTCATAAAGTCTTACAAAAAATGTTTGGAATTCATATCTGAATAAAAGAAAATGACTTGCATATCTTGAAAGCATTTAGTAAAGTTACAAGGGGAAAAAAACAATATCTGATAGCCTTAGTATTGCTAAGAATCATCACCATACAAATGTACATATGTGCAAACATTTGCATATTACAATCACATTGACATTTAATTTTAAAAAAATGCATCAAATTTCTGTTTTAAATCCTTTGAATGGCAAAATTTAAGTCTAATAAGATGCAGCCTTTGTTGCTTTCAATGGTTTAACAGGGGGTATGAAAGCATTGCAGGTGTCATTAGTGTTCATCTTTGCACTAGAGACTGAATGATACTGTTGTCCAAATTTTGCAGTTGCATTCTCTGAGAATCTTGGCAAGAACTCTGTTGTTCTTGACAACCGTTGACATTAGCTTTGTCAGTACTGTATCTGATACTGTCTGTTCACAAGATGTGCTTGCCTCTATAGAATATACATCACATTTAGGACTAACCATTTCCTTGACAGATGTAGAGGAAGGGGGGAGGGGCCAACAAAATATTTTCAAGTTTAATGGAAACTTTAAAGGTAATACTGCAATCAAAAACATCCCGTCCAGTAAAGGTATCAACACAAATCAACTGTACAAACATAAGCATGTGATTATTATTGTTTTTAAATTAATCTATTTCATGGCTAAAACCATCCACATATTTCATGGCTAAAACCATTCATCAATTAATGATTAGTAATTTAACACAATTAAGATAACAACTAATAAAGAGATCTGAATGTTCAATTCAGCATGATGAATACACTTCATGCAAGTGGTGCTCCTATTTCAACAGACACCGTATACCCCAGAATGTCTCATATCACTGTTGTTTGAGTATATACACAGAATTTGAGTATATACACAGAATTTGAGTATATACACAGAATTTGAGTATATACACAGAATTTGAGTATATACACAGAATTAAATGCTCTCCCTTTGCTGCTGCGTTTCACAAAGTTTATTTCCGTCAACCAGGATTCTGAAATTTATTTCTCTGTGCTTTGATTATAGTTATCTTTAATGAGCTTCAAAAATTAAATACACCTGAAGATTATTCTGACAAATTAAATAATCAATCATGCATTGCATTTTATATAAGAAAATCTCACTTCAAAGAAATTTTGACACTGTTCAAAAACTTGCCAACAATCTTTAATATTCTCCTTCATGGCAATGATGTGTTGTAACTTTTATTCTTCAACACAAATATAGCATCTCCTCAATTAACCAGCAACTTAAAATGAATTGGACTGGTCCCCTTTGTGAACTTTAACTATGCAAGTTAGCACAATAAGCTCCCACACAGCAGTCTTCAAAGGATTATCTCTAGTTATTGTCAGCCAATTATATATGCAAAATGATGTAACCTAACCACCTTGTCTTTTAACTGACTCTATGACAATTAGCTGTATAATAATTGTATAATAATAACAATTGCCCCAAAGATAATTGTACACAAGTTCTAAGTAGGACTCTACGATTTATACATATTACATGTTATGGGTATATATCTAGGTGGGTTTTTTTTCTTTTTACACAAGATTAATCAAAGTTTTGTTATTCTAAACATGACTGACTGAATGCCATTTTCTTTTCTAGTTGTGAAATAAATTGTTGATTTAGTATGACACATCAGGTTATGATATGGCAGGTATGCTGTTTCTTTCACAGCAGGTGTATTAAATGGTTGAATCATAAATAAAAAGGAGTACTTATGTCTTAGATACACCACCTGCCTCCTTCCAGCAATTCCAGTGTGTGTATATGAATGTTTGTGTGTGTGTGTGTATGTGTGTGTGATATACTATCTCATATATAAATACATAATAAAGAATATCATAGTAGATTAATTCTTACTTGTAATGGTGTCACCCTCTAAAAATAAAATTGTTTATCATTATCATTATTAAAATTAAAAATGCACAATGAAACATTTTCAACATTTCTTAAATTATAGAAATTCAAAACTGACATACAAGCATACAATCTAATTCCAAACTACTGAATAAGGAACACAGTGCAAAGAATTAGAGCAATGCACTGATATTTCTTGGAATACACTACTCACAGACCCAGCTGTTCAAGTCAAAGATTAAATTTGTCTTTAACCAAGTTTCATAATTCATCATTTACCAGAGAAAATAGCTTTAAATTTATAAAAAATTTTCATTAAGTGTATAAAAGAGTAAATACAGTACTATTTGTCTTCAGCCCCTTTTTCCCACCAGTAAAAATAACCTTATCCTCAAAACTACATGATTTCTGGATTTCAACAAATATTGGATTATAATTTGAAATGAAGATCCTTCAGATCTTTAAAAATTTCAAAACATTTATTACAATTTGAGGGCAAAAGATTATTAAGGGGAAAGGCCGTATCAAGCCACCCACATTTTCAACCCATTTCCATCATGAAAAGACCAGAGTCTGCTTCATAAATTTGTTTCAAAAGTTATCGTTAATAAATATTTTTAGATCTTTTTTATTTAATTTAGAAAATAGGGGGTGGGTTTATTGCAGGAACAATGGTTTACCATTGGATAAATACATTAAGTGACTGAACAACAAAACAACATACTGCTAATATTAAATATTAAATATTTATTCAGCTGCAAGGTGATCTAATAATGTTACAAATGAAAATCATCCTCAGGGATAAAAACATTAAGTTGACATCTTTAATCAAATATGCAACTGACATTCAATATATGCCATCAAAAAAATATGACAAACATATTACAGTTTAACAACACATCTAAACAACACTGGCTATATGGTTCAGAAAATAATAATAAGAATAACAACAGCAACAAAAAGAGCCATTCTTAGCAACTGATGTTCTACTAGAAATGAAAGAATCTCCAGGAATTCATGAAAGGACCATGTTTATTTAGGACTAAGTGGGAATAAAATAATCATTTACAAATATACACCACCCTCAAGAGTTTCAACAAGAAATGAAGCTGCAACATGTGAACCTAACACACAGGAGTTTTTTTCACCCAAGTTTTGGAGTATCTCCTGTCTCAATGAAATCTCCAGCATATGGAAAATTTGCACAAAAATGTATATTTTTCTGCTTTTTCATATTTAAGTCCTAGTGTTATAGTTATGGTAATAATGTCTATGATTATGTGACTGAACCAGCTTCGGCATGTTAAGACAATGCAGTTGCTAATTTCAACCTTTGATCTTGTTGGTCAGCTGGCTTCATTATTTGAAATCTGTCATGGTGGATTATACTACGTCATTTAGAAAGAATTCAATACATTAATTGATTATGGTTGGGTTACTAAAGAGCTCAAAAAATAAACATTACTTCCAATCTCTATTTTGCTTCACAGCTTCAATTTGTTACAATGGATTATAGTCAATACTACCTATGATCAAAAGTACTTTGGAAAGGATTAATGATGTTAACTGATTATGGCTGGATTACTCAAGAGCTGAAATGGCATAAAACTGGGTGGGTTTGACTTTGGTGTTCAAAGTTTGCTGAGATGTCTAAGTGTGCCAATATCAAAACACTAATTCCAATCCACCAAAATACCCAAAAATCCAATTTTCTATGGAAGCAATCAGATTCAAAGGGACATGAATATGAATGCTGCTCTTTTTGTAAAGTTGATTTTAAAGTATCTTATGATGGCAAGAATATACCATGTGTCAATTGCAGGAACTCCATTCCATAGATCATGACAACAAATATACCATCACTGAAATCTATGTTTGCCAAATCTGAATCAAACATTTATAAAGTCAGATATGATAAGAGAGCTATTTGTCAATTTTATAGCTGAACATAATTTTATGTGAGTGTCCATCTGCAGAACGAAAGCAGCGATCACAATTTATAGGCCAAATATATGTTTCAAACTACTATGAATGACACACTGACTTTCATTTACTTCTATTAAACATAATGAGACCAGACTAAAGCACATGTCACTGACTACTCTTGTAATCTGTAATGTCTGGGATGAAATGGGTCATTGTGTAAGTTTATATTACTAGTAAGTGATAATTGTCTTCCAGATTTGATTGTCATTGGTAAAGAGTGGTGACAGTGATGACACTGTTACCAAAAGTGTCTGTAAAATCAGGATGTGACAGTATGTATTTGTGCATCATGCAAAGCATCTTACTGACATTAAAACAACATTAGAATTAACAGTCAGGCAGTCATCAACCTGAATCTACCCAATGGGAGAAAACAATATAAACTTGGTGGTGGAATCAGTCATACTGACATTGCCACATTCCGAAGCAGACAATAAAAGGACATTTTCCATTCTCTGAAAAATTCAGACAGACTCCAGAGGAAACATTGATCCAGTAACATGCAGTACATCATCTCCCAAGTGCTAAGATGAACAATGAGGAGGAGTGCCATCTGTATAATCCAGCAATGATCTATGACAGTGTTTCACAAAGTGTGGTACTCATATCAGCAGTGGTATGCAAAAGAGATTCAGGGGGTATGCAGCATAAAATAAAATCACTAAAATTTGTACTAAAAACTACTACAGCACTGAGAGAAGGGGTATACTAGTAAGACTGATCTCCCAAAAGGAGTACATGAATGTTTAAAGTTTGGAAAACTCTCCTGTAAGAAATGCAAAAGAAAATGCATGTGGTACATGTAAAGAAGAATAGGAATGGCAAAATGTTACTGTGAAAGAACAGACTTTATGAGATGATACATATTTTAAATATAAAAATATTTAATTTTTTTTATTTGCATACAACCATCACTCATTTGATGTCCAAAATCCTGTCAAAATTTTGGAAATCTCATCTATCCTGACCTGTCTTTCCTATCACAGCATAAGTAGTAAGAAATGCATGAGACAGGAAGAACCTCATACAATTGTTTGACTCTCTGGTGCCAACTCAAATTCAACTGTCTGTCTTGATGGGAAACTACAAAAATATTGAAATAATTTTCTCTTTACTATTATAGATCTTTTTAAATAAAATTCATCTTGTTAATTTCTTATCTCTGGCTGCTTGATTTCCTAATAATCATATTGGTCCCATCCTATAAATAAGAAGAAACATAAATACATACAACAAAAGGATTCACTGATCTTGATTCAGAACCATCCCAAATGTTCATAATCATTTCAATAATGTGAATTTGTAGGCTGACAAAAATCTATAAAATATAAAAATACTTAAAGAAAGAAGCATGGGAAATTCCAAGCTGCTACGTAAAAAAATAATAGACAAAGAAATTGAGATTTTTTTTGTTAATACACACCACCATGATCAGCAATAAAACTAATCAACTTAAGAAAATGATATACTGTGGTGTTGGGAAAGCCCAAGAAAGGAGATAATGTAGGTTTATTTTATAATACTGTATATGTGCTGAAAATGGTACAAATTTTGAATAAATTACATTTTTGTTTCTAAGAAATTTTAAGGAATCAGAGCCAAATTCAATAAATGTTCAATACATGCCATAATATCTGTTTTGCACTTGTGTAACTTTTTTTCATATGTTCATCAAGTGCTTTTATCTATTGTATTCTGGTCCAACTGGAAGCAAAATGTTTGACACCTTAATCATCACTGGTATCATACAGATAATATAACAGTAAGCATCTGCCAGCCATTCCTGTTACATCTGGTTCCTTCTCTGCTCTCTGTACTGCATTTTTTATACAAATCCTTGTGATAATTTGTTACAAACCACTGTTTGATTGTACTTAACCAAAAGTCAAACATACATCTTGCTTGCTTCATTATTATTAGCACGTTTCTCCACTCCTGATCCTGATCAATTGGCCATGAACTTAGGCATGTGACACACTAACAATGAAAAATTATCTTCTAAACATGGATGATCTATACTAAACAGAAGATGAACAAATCATCAATGACAAAATATAGTGATGAATTATAAAATTATTAAAATAAACCTTTCTGAAGTTCTGCAATTTCTGACATGGATTCTTGTGTATATACAAAGGAATAATCACCAGCAATCATCTTTCACAAAAACTTGAATTTTAAATGGAAACAACTGTTGCAGGTTGTTGTTACATTTTTATATTCTTATTAATGAAATGTTTTTGGTGGAAAGTTTTGAGTGGAATCAGTCATTGGTAACTAACTGATGAAATTCCATATGTTGAAATTTTTGAGTTTATACAAGCTTGAGACTCATAAAATGATAAATAATATTAAGTACAAGGGGTATAGAAAATAAGCATACTTCAAGGCACTGTACTCAGTTACATTAACTAAAATACTTCTGAAAAATATTGAAAGATCAAACAATTTAAATAAAAATGTGTATATTTGGGTCTAAACACACAAACACACACACACTTACACACACACACACTTACACATACACACATCTGCTACATAGATTTCAATTTCAACCATAATGCACAAAAACCTATGACAATGGGATAATGGTAACTGACATTTTAAATCACAGAAAGGCAGTAGGCTAATATGAAAATGCTAATGGGAAAATACTTTTAATGTGGGAACTGAAGAATCTGGACATAACAGAAGCATTATTCATAAACACTAATATCCAAAACAACAAGAGCTTTGCTTGAAGTAAATGAAAATATACCAACCAGTACTGAGGACTGGGAGTCGAGAACCAAACCAATGATTTAGCTGGTCTTTTTATTTGAATCACTAATTTTTGTATTGTATGTCTAAGCCAACAACTAAGCAACTATTTATGTATGTATGTATGTATGTATGTATGTATGTATGTATGTATGTATGTATGTATGTATGTATGTATGTATGTATGTATGTATGTATGCATGCATGCATGCATGTATGTATGTATGTATGAATGTATGAATGTGTGTATGTATGTATGTATGTATGTATGTATGTATGTATGTATGTATGTATGTATGTATGTATGTATGTATGTATGTATGTATGTATGCATGTATGTATGAATGTATGTGTATGTGTGTATGTATGCATGTATGTATGTATGTATGTATGTATGTATGTATGTATGTATGTATGTATGTATGTATGTATGTATGTATGTATGTATGTATGTGTGTGTTTATGTAGGTATGAATGTATGTATGTGTGTGTATGCATGCATGCATGTATGTGTGTGTATGTATGTATGTGTGTATGTATGTATGTATGTATGTATGTATGTATGTATGTATGTATGTATGTATGTATGTATGTGTGTGTATGTATGTATGTATGTATGTATGAATGTATGTATGTATGTATGTATGTATGAATGTATGTATGTATGTATGTATGTATGTATGTATGTATGTATGTATGTATGTATGTATGTATGTATGTATGTATGTGTATGTGTGTATGTATGTATGTATGTATGTATGTATGTATGTATGTATGTATGTATGTATGTATGCATGCACATGCATATAGTGCCCATTAAAACTTAAAGTTCTCAACACATAAAGATAACCCGCTGCAGAAAATTTATGAAGAAAAAGTATTCTGAATAAATTTCATATGTACAGGGTCAATCACAGGATACACAATTGTGGGTATCACAGAATTTTGACAAACTTGGCCCCTCCCCGGCCCCCCCCTCCAAATAATCAGAATGAATAAAAATAACAGATTATATCTTCAAATCCTAACGTTATTTCTTCATTAAATCCCACCTATGTTTGAAACATTTCCCTGATTTCAAATGATAAAAAAACGGTACAAGATATTGGACTGCTCTATTGGCCTATAGTGGTTAAAGCATCAGATGCTGGAGGTTGTGGGTTTGATCCCCCACCAAGTCATATCAAAGATTTAAAATTGGTACTAACAGCTGTCTTGTTAGGTGCTCAACATTGAGAGGTAAATGTTAGGACTTATAAGCCTGGCGTCAGGATATTTTGACTCAAGGGTGGGACATCAAGCTACATGTCTGTGGCATGATGCCCCAGTGCTAGACATCACTATAAACTGCCACACAGTAGACATTGTAGCAATATGACTGAAAAATTGTTAAAGCTACATTAAAAATCCAACTCACACACACACACACACAAAATATTGATGAGCAGTGTACACAATAGCCAAAAACACAAAAGTCATTCAATCATGAAAATTAGATCACAGTAACCTTGTTTTGTATTGTTGAATTACTTTGCCCAAGATACAGCTATATAACAACTTTCGTAAGTGCATTTTAAATATGGTCCAACATTTTGATTGTTCAAGTAATAAGTGTCGGAAAATGCATGTGACAATTAGGTCATCATAGCCTGCATTAAGTATGGTAAAGTTATTAGCCCAGAGATGCATCCACATATTAATTTTCAAAAGTGCCATTCAAATAGGGTATTGGTACTCTCTGAGACCTATCCACATACCAAATTTCTTAAGCAGAGGTAAAGTAAAGCTAGAGGTATCAAAGTAGTGTGTAAGAAATACTCCAGTCACTCATCAAAATTGGGTCAGTGACCTTGATTTGGCACTAGAGTTACTCTTCTTAAAATGCATGTTACCAAAGTGACTGGAATTGTTAAAACATCCATGAATTAAATTTTCTACAAGAAATACATTGTTATCCATGAAAATACCAAAAGTAAATGGATCCAACTTTAGAATACCTTCTTTACTTATAAATATTCACAAATGAAAATACTCATTGTTGAAAACTTTACTATAACAGCACCTATTTATGGAAGATTAAGCCTTTCTCACAATAAATCTTGGAATCCCTATCAGCTGTTATTATATCCAATTTAAACCTACAACTTTGTTAACTGTGAAATTTACATCAAATGAAATCCTAAATACACCTAATCAAACATAACACTTAACAAAAGTGTGGTTCATTCCTTAAAACAGCACCACCTGATGTAACATCTTCAATACAATTGTCCCTCATTCTAGAGTACCTCAGTATAGCACGGTTCATCATATAACACAGATATGGTCATGAATCACTTTTTTTAGATAACTGCTGGACTAATTATAGTTGAATACTACCTCACCTTTACATACTTTTATGTACTTCACCTTTATAAATTTATATAAATTCTTAACTGTACTTAGATCAAACAATATATTACCGAAGATAAGCCATTTTGTCTGGCTAAAATAGGTAGCAGACTATTACCATAAAAACTTGAAGGATGCTGTGGGAAGAAATATATAAAGGAAATATAATAAAAGATTTGATTAAGAATGTACTAAAAAGTTCAATGAACAATAGGCTCTAAATTGCCTTCGGACAAACATAGTCAGCTGAAGGCTTTGAAGGCTATATTAAAGAAAAAACAGCCTCATAAGTGATACATTATATACCAGAGTTTAACACTCCTCTATGCAGGCACTAGTAAGGTATATCGAGAATACTGATGAATGGGGGTCCTAGTGCCCTTGACCTTTGATTAAAGTATGTCTTAACCTAATGTGCAAAATCCATTATTCTAATAGACCTGCCATGATTCTAACCATGACCCAAAATCTAAAGATTTCTTTCCAACTCCAAATGGGAGCAGAAGGACTCGTGGTACTAATTCAGTTCCCATAATGAACTAATGCACACACCATGATATTAAAAATTCAGGAACTTGAAATTTCTGAGCTCTCTTGATCAAATCTATATTTATCAGCATGTATGCATGACAGCTTTAGTGTAGGGAAAAGGTTATGGCATTTTCTGAACCCATATATGTTTGAAACATGTGCTTTCAATTCTGCACCAAAGAGTCACAAGCTAATTTCAGTTTTCTTAACCTGGTTCTCAAAAATAATACAGTATTAATGCCATCTAAAAAGAAAGTCCATTATTGTAGATGACCAAAGGAACATTTCCAAATGCTTGACAAAACTGGCCCATTAGTTATGGAGATATAAACTAATGAATTATAAAAACTATACAATTAACCATTATGCTATGATAATCAAAAATGCACAAGTATTTAAGAGGCATATCTACACACAAAAATTGCATACTTTGTAGCATGTGTGTTCTAAAGAATATTTACGCCAAGTTTAGTTAAAAATGGCTTAGTAGTAGTTTTGAAGAGTATCTGAAAAATATAATTTTCCAGACAGTTGCTAAGGAAGCCACATGTTTGTTAGCAAAGCAACTAAAACCAAAGTCTGCAATACATATCATACAAAAACTATGCCAGCAAAGATTATTCAGAACTCACAGTTATTAAATGAAACACAGCTACTAGAAAAGACACCATAAACACAAATCTGGTACAGCATCTCCAAAGAAATAATCCTACATAGATTACAAGTAATCAAAATCGGCCCAGTGCAAGTTTTGAAGAGAAGTAAGAGTTTTCCTGGCTGATATGAAACCCAAATGACCAATACAGAAGCCACCAAAAGACATCATAATTAGAAATTATTTAAAAAAAAAACATTTACAAAAGTTCTGATAAAAACTGGCATTGAACATTTTTTATACATCAGTGATACATTATCCTATTGTTCTGCATGTCTTAAAGCATATAAATTTTACTACATAATCAAATCTTCTGATTATATTAAAAAACTTTAACTGAATGCTAATATCTTATTAATAATCCCCACAACAACCAGTTTGTTTCAAAACACAGCTTTAACTGAAGTATCCCATTATAATTTACAATATATACATATTCAAACTTTTAAGCAATGTTTTTACTCAAGGTACAAGAATGTAGAAATGGCTAGAATAATATAATTGTTTTTAAAGGAAGCCACTACAAACATATTTTTGGTATAACATAAAACTTTCTATAAGGCCTGACTGAAACTGTCATAGCAGTTTCAAAAGTGATGTACAAACAAAATGGTTCCAAGGAACTTCCTTTAACAGAACATGTTTTAAAGTATCACTACATTGAACCTATATGTTGTTGTTGCTCTCTATTCTAGTCTCTAAGAAAATCATTAATATACTTTAATTTTTTTCCTATAGATCTGGTAACCAGTTTAGAAGGTTACATGTAATCAACAGAAAAAAACTTCAACTAAACTCAAACTGTATCTGAATTCAGCCTCATGCCTTTTGCACTGGATGACTGAACAAAGAGATGCATTATGGCCAGTTCAGGACATATTAGTGATATGATTATGATTTTTAATGTAGCTTTAACAATTTTTCAGTAATATCGCTATGATGTCTTCAGTGTGGCAGTTTATAGTGATATCTGGCACTGGGGCATCATGCTACAGACATGCAGCATGATGTCCTATCCAGTCACATTTTCCTGACACTAGGCTGACCAGTCCCAACACTAACCTCTTAATGCTGAGTGCCAAGCAAGGAAGCTGTTAGTACCATTTTTGTAAGTCTTTGGTATGACTTGACCGGGAATCAAACCCACAACCTCCCGCATCCGAGGCAGATTCTCTAACCACTAGGCCACCAGAGCGGTGTGTACATATTAGTATTGTAATGCTTAAATGATCTTTTTTGGTCAGTCATGTGAATTTCTAATAAAACAATTCTGATGTGACATCTTGCCTGAAGTTTAAATGTTATCTGTGAATGTCTTTTCCAATGTAGAAGCAAAATTTTAATCTCCAAAAAGTTTGTGACATGTGGTACATGTTTGATATTGCCAAAACTTTAGAATTTGATGCCAGCAGATCTAGGTCTGTGCAGCCTGTAAGGATTAATCAGAAGAACAAATAACAAAGACCCTGATCTACATGCATATTATGCTACTGCAGATCAGGATCTTTGTTGCTTGCAGTTTGATGACTTATAAGCAAGTATAAATGGTACAGCAAGCAGATGTTATGTAGTGGAAACCACCACCTCCATGTAAAAAAAACATGGTGGCCAAATTGTTAGTATCCAGACTCCTGACTGTAGTGCCCAAAATTAGCCAAAGGAAAGTACCATACTCTAATTGCCTCAGCACTAAAAGAATTACCGGTGTTTCTGTGCCATAAAATTTGTTTTAAAAATTACCACTGATTGCAGAAAAAATGAGGAATAAATAATAAGAAAATACAAGCAATCTGATCTTTGTACTGACTTGTCAAAAGGAACCATATTACTAAGTTTGATGAAAAATGGCCATTTGGTTTTGGTGAAGATGTAATAAATGTTAACATTGATAGACACACAATGAACAAAGAGACTGTGCACAAAGCTCAAAATCTTAATTAACATCAGCTTAAAATGGTCTTTCACCAAGAGAGTTACAAAAATATTGCAGTGTATAAAATTGGATATCTACACGTGTAATATGAAGCAAAAATGGAGACCACTGCAAAGAACAGACTTAATTCCTTCCCAACACCAATACACCTTAAAGGCATACCTATGGATGGTAACCTTCAACTGGTCAGAAAACAAGCATACAGGGACAGGTGAGGAAATGGGTTAAAAGGGCAGGTTTAAATAACTTGTTCATGGTGTGGGCCTCTGCATGACTAGACAAATGAGTTATTTTTCTTCAGGGCAAAAATCATGGAGGTACTCTCTTGTGTTGCAAGATATACATTACTTTAAGTCAGTTATTGTTGTTGTTTTGGGTTGAATGCCAATTTTCAGCACATTATAGGTTACACATGGAGGCCAGTATATCTGGAGGAGGAAGAACCCAGAAAAATCACAGGAAGAACCATACACTCCAGAAGCTACTGGTAAGCTTTCTCACATACCTATGCTGACTAAGCCCATGACTTGAACCCATGGACATAGGTAACCTGTACAGGTGAATACCTTAAACCACTTGGACACCAGGGGCCCTTTTAAAGTCAATGAAACACTAATATAAAACCCCAAAATGTCATGCTTTATACCAGCACAAATTAAACCTGTAATCTTATACTTAGGGCATCATTATTTCAAAATTCTGAAACAATTTATGCACAAAATTTATTTTGTCTTCTCTGCATCCAATTTTTGGTTTAAAAACCAGGTTTCTTTTTACAACTATTAAGTTCACCCTAACCTTTTCAAAAATACTTGAATGCAAGAAATTCAGCTTTATCACAAAATCAAGGGTAATAAACTTGCTTGCCTACCATTACACACTGTTGATATACACAGTTGGTATTTTGCACCAGACACTCAATAGTATGTCAAAGACACAGAAAACACATGTCAAGCCATCAGTTTGGTATGCTTCACAATGCAATCCCATGAACAAGGGAGTTACAGATATGCAGAACATTTAATAACATGTGTAGGAAACTATATGAGCTATACAGGTCCCAGTACTGATGCTTAAAACTATCGTGGTAAAATGAAGCAATTATTTTGTTGATGCTTGACCAAACTCTATGATTGGAAAAGGGAAATAAGAATCTTGAAACCTTACATGATTGGAAGTATCTAAATCTAAAGATTTTCACAGTCATCCTCTATAAATTGCATACCACATAAGAAGGATTTTAATTAGTTTACATTTGGCAAACATAAGAAATATACTAATTAGTCCAAATCTAGCAATGACTCACAAGATAGACTGGTCAGAGCTTAGCAAAGATAAAAGAAGGATTTTCATTTGCATGTGCTTTGCTACAGAAACCTTATATCACTCTTCAGCCTGTGGTTGTAGATCATCTCAGAAGTTGATATCAGGAGACATTCAAGGCTGATGCCAAGTTTTTGCCAGACAGGAAAGATATCTGATAAGATTTCTCCCCACCTTTTCCTCCACTTATCTGTGCTTTCTGCAAATATTCTCCAATCAACAGAAAGTCATATCTTCCTCTCTCCTTTAGAAATCAACATCATATATGACAAATTATTTCACCTTGAGCAAGTAAAGTTTATCTTTCCCAAAATGACTTAGAAGTCCTGATTGAAAATTTAGAGTTTGTTCATGTCTTTATAAGTATTCACCCAAATCATCTATATACAAGAATTTACAACATAGTTTTACAACTTGATTAACATAATGCTTATACAGTATTTTTTTCTATTTGAGTGAAGAATAGTTTTAAAACCTTATGCAAGTTTTTTTCTCTATTTAATCTGCAAACTAGAGCATTGCCCTCAACAGCTGAAGGTTTTACAACTTAAGCATAATAATGTTAATATTTTCTACATTTTTACTGAAAAGACTTACTTGAAATTT
Source organism: Potamilus streckersoni (assembly GCA_016746295.1). NCBI lineage: Eukaryota > Metazoa > Mollusca > Bivalvia > Unionida > Unionidae > Potamilus > Potamilus streckersoni. Next base: position 1,115,921 of record JAEAOA010000698.1, on the reverse strand, counting down.
TTTTTACATGTTGTCACCTTTTATCTTTTACATTTATTCACCCTAAACAAATCATCTTTTTCTCAGAATTTAGTACTGTCAAAAACAAAGGTTATCACTTAGCATGTTCTTGAAAATTTCTGTCATACACTTTTTTCTATAAAATTTACCTCAAGTCCACTTTGTGTGAGAATTTAGCACTGTATACAAGTTATCCATTACAACTTATTAAATATATTTTCCCTTCAAAATTTCATAGCAACATTTCAAATTTATTGCAACAAAGATTCAGCACTATATGATCATGAAACCAGGCCAAGGTCAAAAGGTCATTCAATGTATTTTTCTGGAATGCTAGCATTGCTAGTTTATTTACCCAACCCCCCATGCCTGATTCCCAGATCATTCTCTTGTGTTTTTATATTTTGTGTTTTTATATTATAGGGACTTTATGGTATACTTTTAAGCATAAAATCATGAAAATTATTGCTTAGGCCTTTTTATATTTTGGTTTCTTCATTTCTACATTTTTACAAATGATGAATAAGAAAATACAACTTTGGATTGTGTGTGCCTAAAGAAATTAAATTTGCAGTAAGTAAAATTAGAATTTTGTAATCCAAAGCAATAAATAGAAACTCCATTACCTTGTAGGCATAGTAAAAAATGTGTGTAGATGATATCTCACTTGCCACTGTTCACTTCTCTAGAAAATCATGTCGACTGTACTACCTAGTCAACAATGTTAAAACCTGATGTGCTACTTCACTCATCTGTACATGTTTTGTGGTTGAACACAGTGAAATGTAAAAAATGTAATTTACTGTAACAGATTAGGTCATCCCAATCTTACCATATGCAAAAATAGGAGATATTTCTTTGATCAACCCATGAATAGAACTGAAACTAAAATAAACTTTTTTAATCTTTCAACTTTGAATCAAATACATTTTTAGAAAATGTTATTTACCTGTATAAATATCAGACAGATTTTCTGTTGTGGTACAACAAAATATTTTATTCCTTGCTTCATTACAGTATAACTTTTTTTCTGACACTATTAAATTAGATATGGATCAATTTGGGAAAAGAAATTATCTGCTACATATATACTGATGATATAATCATTAAATTTTTTTACAAAATTCACAAAATGATCTTCAAATGAATTGTGAACAATACACAATCAAAATATTATTCCCATTGTAAGAACCAATTACATGGTTAGTAAAGAAAATTTTCTACAGGAATATGTGCAATTTGCTTGCTGAAACTTGCACAAGAATTTTTATACAAAATAGCAAGAAGTTTCTAAATGGGACTTCCAGTTCCTAAAACAGATTATTAATACACTGCTGTGGTCTTGAAGGGATGATATCAAAGTAACTGTAAGGGATTGCCAATGTAATTATTTGCCTCCATAAACAGTACTTGTCTCTGCAGGTGAGCCATCATTATCCTTGTCAACCTTCTATGGCTCTGCTATGTCTATGAATTGTAATTACCATTATTATTATTATTATTATTATTATGATTATTATTATTATTATTACTATAAACTACCACACTTATTTTAATTATTACCATACAAATTCTAATTTCAACACCCACTTCATTTTATTTAAAAATTGTGAATGTCTATATCAGGTAAACTTTATCATGTTTACATTTGGAAGTAACCAACTTTAGAGGTTTCAGCTTTTGAAGATCGATAGGTCTCATTTTCTTAGCTGCTAGAAAATGACAATGATATCTACATTACTGCATACATTACTTTGTTCTTCACTGCATGTAAATAAATTAACTATTAACAGCAATTTTTAAATTTTTAATGTATCTATCGCATTGCTGGTCATCATTAAAATCTCAATGCCATCAATGTTTCCTGACTGCAGACCATTATGACACATGCTTGGAATATCTTGAGTAATTACTGAATTATCTTGTCCTTATTTAAGCGACAATCATTTTTTTCTTTACAAAAATGTCATTAGTGATTAACTTCAATTACTCGGGTTTTACTTTCAGGGTCCACATTACTATGGCAGTAAATTTGTCACCAGATTTCTGTCATGTTCAAATGATAGTATCAGCTAAGGTATTGAGCATTGTTAAAGACTGATATAAAACAATACATCAAAACAGACCTCTTATTCAAATTTTATTAGTTTTAAATATAGTAACAAAAGTAAAAATCTGAAATTATTGTTTATTTTATGTTTGTAAAGTTTAAAATTATACTGACATGATGATTCATTAAATTAATTTGTCTGTGACCATGTAATATGACATTTAACAATGAAAATGAGTGAGGTGGCTTAAAAGGTGAAATATATTCTTCAAAATAAAAACTTGCTCACAGAATTATCTGTTTGCAATAAAAAAAAACAAACATTCATTTACATTATCATTTCCCTTTTTTGCAATCAATAACTTTCCTAATGCAATGACATTGCTGTATTTTTAAGTTTTCATCTGTGAAAGTATTAATTGTTTATACCTGTGACTTTGTCAAATCCAGGTACTAAAGTTTTGATAGCTGCTTAAAATTTGTCTATATATTTTTATATACCTAAACATACACATCCTAACAGTAAATTAATGTATATTGATAAATTCTAGATTTACATAATTAACCAAGTACCACCAGTCATGTGACCTATGCACCATCTCAAGGGGTCCCTTAGAGTATGAAAGGTTCAATTAACAAATCTTGTAGATTCTCAGACTAGGCTGCACAAATTTCAAAGCCTTATGAATCTCAGTCTTGCAAACCCTTTTAGGATTTTACATCAAAATTGTGGAAAGTTTCAGCAAAACATTACTGCAGCAATATATGTACATCAACTTGAGCAGGTTTGGTACCATTATGTTTAGTGTAGCTGGTCAGGCAAACTGACTGACTTTACTGAGATACTTCAGGTTTTTTAATGTGCCCTTCTTATTTTGTGTACCTGTGCCCCACTATATATGTGGAACCTTTGCCTACTGATCTTAGACACAAGTACACTTTGATCTCATTCAAAATTTCTCTTAAAACTTGCCTATTTTCACTAAAAGTAAAGACTTAAAGATTTAATAATGTTTACTTCCTTAATTAATATCCATATGTTTTCTTTATAAGTGCATGGTGTTTGTTTCTGTAACATTTTCATACGTGTTTTTTTTTCTGTTATCTAATTTTGTAAAGTGCTTATAACTTCTAAAGTTTTCACACTTCACTAAGTCCACATTATTATCATAATGACAAAGTTTCTGATTTTATGTTGTAGCATCATCTGGAAATATCATCCTAGAAATAAAACCACACTGAAAAAAGGGCAATGATCCTCATTAAAATATCCAACATTCAACACAGTTGTACATGTATCAAAGAATATTCATATGCTTTGACATGCATGGCCCCCTAAAAATAGAAAAGGACAAATTACAGTTATATTTATTGGGCATCATATCAATTTGAGTACTGCTCACAGTGGGATTAATGACTGTTGCCACTATGTTAAAAATAACAAATAAGTGATCTAGCAATTAGTCATTGACTAGGATTTGTAATTGAAGTTTCTGTACCTAAATGGAGGTCATTTGGGACAAACAATATATTACAAACTTTTTAGCTGAACTTGATGTATAACAGATCACACTTCTAAACTTTTCAATATCATGCTTAATTAAACAGTAGTAGTACATAATTTCAATAATGATAACTGGTCAAACTTGTGAATAAATACTGACAGCCTTATTGAGCAGGTCGTTCCTGGATTGCTGGGTCTGGCATTTGTTGAATCTGAATGTATCTTTTCTATTTAGATGCAACATTGTGTTGTCACAATTAAATCTTTTATGGTGACTGATGTAGCCCAAAATATTAATGCAAATGCTCAAATTCAATTGGCTACATCTTTAAAATTCCTCAGTGGATAATAATAACATTTGTTCGTTTTTTTATTCACTTATCTGAGGCACATAAAAAAAGTTCTTTTCCTTTATGGAATATAATAATTTTTAAATATAATGGCACAAACTTAGCCTGGTAGGGCAAGGATCCCCATTTTCTAAACTAGAAAACACCATCCAAAATTGCCCCCTATTTGTTGAACACAAGACAATTGCTTTCAAATTGATAAGGAAAGCTCTGATACATCCCTCCTTTTATTGTCAATAAAAATGGTGACATGTGAACCAAGACATGTGAAAATCTAAATGTTTCTTAAAATGTTATATACTTTGCTAAATATTTCTTTAAACCAACATTCTCAGTACACTGTATAAAATAATATTCAATGATTTTTCAATTAAGGAAATGTCTTTAGTGTTTACCATTGACAACACTTTAATCAATAAATACCAGTACCAATTATATAAGTTTTGTCAAGCGAAATTCATGGATTAATTCTATTGTTTTATTTAGCTACAGTGTAAGCATCTTAATATGCTCTCTTGCATCCAAATGTGATAAATGACATTCCAGAGTGTTTCTTTGTTCCTGTGAGAACCTACAATGTTTTGGTCTCTATTTGTCCTATTGCTACACTCAATAAAAGGCAGACCTGTATTATCACATTAATTACACAACTCCAGCAGAGTCAAGTAAAACAGAAACTGAGCTTGAAAATAATTTACAAGATACTCTTAAGAGACTTCTAAGTATTCATCAAGAAACATAAATACTGAAAAAAGCCCTGCTAGTTACAACAAAACAAAAAGAGCAAGGCTAGATAGCGACAAACTCAAAGTTTTGTTTGTCAATGTTAACCTCCATAATGCCTCTCATGATAATATTCTTACGGTATTTGACGATAGCAATCTAAACTGGTATATTCACATCAAATAATTTCAAAATAGCTTAATTTTTATCTCTGGCTACTTAAGAAAATCTGTATATTCCTTCCTTTTCAGTATTGGATCATACTTTAGAAAAGTCACATTCAGTTCTTCAGTTTTAAGAAATTGTTGATATATTGCCCTGTATATATTAATATATTGTACACAATTAAAGGTGTCAAGGTAGATTTGTTCCTGTAACTAACTGAGGAACCTTCTCTAAATGTATTCACTGTTATCATTATTATTGTTATTATTTATTTCATATCAAGTTGAAAATAGGGAATGGAATAAAATAGTTGAATATGCATAGAAATCCTACCAGCACAAGAGATCAGTCACTGTCGTATATCATGTAAAATTCATTTACCACATGAACACTGCTGGAAATATTATTATGTAAGTAATATAATTAAATTACTTTATATGAGCCTACTTGTTCACAAATACAGTGAAAGACAGCAATGCAACCAAGTAAAAGAGAACTTGGTGAATAAAAAGCATTGTTTCACAGATACAGTTAATTATAGAGATGTGAATTCTTGATTTTTGTAGTGAACTTAATATTCATACACTGGTACTCTGAGATTTCCCCATGTATGAAGTAGTCCATTATTTACTTGCAATGAAATAATGGCATCAGTATTTCAAAAACTATTTTTTTTAAAATCAATTTTTTTAGTTGACCTTGTTTTATTGCATATTAACCTCAACAAAACGGAGTGACATAGTGCACAATGTTTATCTTGTGTACATGTGATGGTCATGGCAACCTCTCAGGGTAATGTTATGTTCTTACAGAGGATGGGTATCTTCAAAATAAAGGTAATTTATAAAAAGAAACAAATAACTTCAATGGATAAAGCACTTCACTGATGATTATTCCCAATACATTCATAAAACTTGTATTCAGTCATAAAACTACCCCATTCCACGTTTTTGTAATGTCAAGCTTTGATGGCATTCCATGTAATTCATGCCCTCTCTTATACAGTAGTCTAAGTTTCTGGACCCTCTGCACACAAGTTGTCAAGTGAGAAGCTTATATCCAATTTTCCTTTGGGCAAAGAAAGCCACAGTGGCATTTAAATGACTAAGCCCAATTTCCATTTAGGCAATGGGAGCCACAGTAGCTTAGTGCAAAACTTTACATATCAGCCAGGAGCCATGTGATTTTTCTGGCTACTTTTATTTTATACCTGGCTATGTTAAAAAATAAAAATAAAAGAACTACCAATCAGGAAGGATCCCTTCACCCATGCTTCTGCATCTACCAAACTTTAATGGAAGGTCCTGGTAGTGGGTAAAGTGCATAACTTGTGGCCAAAGGGTTGCATATTGAATTCACTTCACCCAGATCAACCAAAGTCAGTTGAAATAATGGATCTCTGACCAACATACTTTCCTCTAAATTAGTTTACTAATCTGTTGTTCAACAACAACAAATTAATTCTCAGAGGCAGAAATATGTTTAGGGATGGAAAGGAGAAAAATAGACAACAGATGGATATTAATTGAAAATTTAGGAAAGTCAATCAAGCATATGATATTGCTATCATTAAAAGCAAATAATCTTTCCCTAGGGACACAATACCATAAGATAAGAAAATGGACATCATAGATAATCAGTAAAACAGTTGGAATTTTCTAATTACATTGAGATTTGATGATTCTGCAAATTAAAGGCACTACAGTATTCCTTACAAATGGAAATTACTAGAGTATTAAGGTAAAATCAAACAAATTAAAATTAATATTAAGTCTCTAATTTAGGAATTGTTAAGACAGATAATAACTTAAAAATGCTTTGACTATTTTGCAAGAATGATGATGTTAACAAGATCCTGTATTTTAAAGATTAGTTCTTTTAAGAGATCAAAAATAAAAACCAGATGGAATGAATATTTCTTGTTAAATTTGAAATTAGGGCCATTTTCTCAGTTTATCTCTCAATAATTTTCAATTGAATGAGAATATTTTACAATATTATAAAAGGGAAGTTCTGCAACTTGTGTAATAGGTGTTTTATAACCTATTATACAAGACCTGATTCTACTAACAATATCAAACAAGAGTGTCTACCTGTGGATTACAACCTCTGACACAAAGTACTACAAGTTATTACAAGATTGCAGAAGGGCATTTCACTTAAATGAATGTCATTAACCATCTCTCTCTCTCTCTCTCCAGAAATTTTTAAAATCTAATGGCTCTTGCTGGATATTTATCCCCAACAACTATGTTGCAGGCATATATTTGTGAAATTGAATATAAAAACATTCAAAGGAGATATCACAAGCTGTGACAAAAGAGAAAACATAAACATAATAACTGAATGTAGTGGAAAATGTGTCATTTTCAGCTCTGGATTTCTTGCTGCTTTAGTATTAGTATTATCTGTGTCAACTTTTCCTTACAACACTGAAATGTATCTTTTCAATTTGGTAGAAAATGCCACAATTCACTGGGAGAATATAAAAGTGAAAAAGAAATAAAGATATCAATTATTTTTAATTAATGACCTTCACCTTTCAACAGGATAAACCTATTTAGGTTTAAAATTCTAAATGCATTTTCGTTTTAATGCTAAAGTGAGCCACTGAATGTGTCCAAATAGTGTGTAAAAACATGCAAGAGTTCCACAAAACACAAGTCTGGACTTATTCAGAATGGGTGGGTTGCCCCAAAAAATTAAGATCAACTACCACAACACTGCCAAAAGCCAACAAGGTCACCTCTGCTAACATTGAAATCACCATGGCACATTTTCAAGCTAAAACAAAGAACATTTAATTAAACAAAATATATATATATATATATATATATATATATATATATATATATATATATATATATATATACTTAGTTCTTAGAGCAAATACTGAAATTAAATTAAATAAATTCAGAAGTAATTAATGAAATAGATTCTAAATAATTTAAAGTGACCCATGACCATACCTACATTAAAATTGGGTCTACAGTATACAGTGGGGCTTTATACATTGGGACCACTGCATATGCACTTACTGCATGAGGGTAATTACCAAGCATAAATCCATTAGGCTCTTGTTTTTTTTAAAAAACATGTCTGCCTGCACCAAGATTTCCACATTTCTCATGAGTATGCATAAAAGTAAATTTGCTTTAGATAACACAATGAAGCATTAGTTCCTCCATATCAGTGAAAGTGCCTTGTGATTAATTGACAAATGACTACATTGGGAAGAGATGCTTTGATTGGCTCATATTTTGGGTAAATGTTCTAATCAGGAGTTTACTTGGGTTCACAATGACTGGTTCAGCAGGTTTATATATGTTAATTAAAAACAAGAAAATCTTGGGCAGTCACAATTCATAAAAAAGAGCATATTTGATTTTTCCCCACTGAATAAAACAATTTCAAATCAGTCCTTGCTGCATGAACATTGATAATGAGATTTACAAATGAATAAAAAGACACTGAGTTTCAATTATTTTTCTTTTAACGACAAGACATGTTCATAAATGGCATTAAAAACAGCAAACAAAACTGATTTTCCAATATGTGTATTTGTGAAATCTATAGGCATACAATAGTTAGCACTATTACCTCCCTTGCCTCATTTATTACTATTCATCCCACACACATATAGATAAATTTTCTCACTCCACCCAAAACTTTGAATCCAAGATTCAAAAATTCCAAAACCATTGCAAACAGTTATGGACCATGTTAATTATATCTCAAAGTTTTAAATCTCTACTAATTATGGAGGATTGACATGCCAGGACATCCTCATGAATGTAAAATCCCAACAGGATGGTCAGGGTGATATAACATATTCATTTGCCTTTAATTTCCCACAATCATCTGATTTCTAAACTGGAAATGAAATGTATGTTAATATAGAGCAAAGAACACCAAAGAAACATATATAGGTCTTAAAGGTCAGTATCTTTAATAACTTATTCATGGATCACCAGGGTTTAAAACCTGCAGTACCACAGCACTCCAGTATACAATCTTGATAGCACACTTCACACAGCTGTATATGCTCATTTATAAGATGGGTCCAAATGCAAACTGCACAGAAAATGATTCGGGGTTACATAATGCTATGGCAGATCTGGGTCTCTGTAGTTTGTTAGGAGAAATCAGTAGAACAGACATTGACCCTGGCCTGCAGGCACATTATGCTATGACAGATTGGCATCTTTGTTGGCTGCAGTTTGACCTGACTTACAAGCAAGCAAGTATGGCACCTGAATAGCACATTAATACTTAGCATGATACAACACTTCAGACGTTTTAAAATTCTGTAAAATGACAAAATCCCCAAAAATTAAATGATTTATTTTCTCGATGTTGTAAATTGAATCTTGTTCTTGTGTTGATGTTGATTTCAAATAACTGCTCTCCCACATTATATGATAGTTAGGGTCCATAGCTGCTGACCATTTTCTGACCATGCAGTCACCAGTCAAGACCAATCTGGCAAGCATGCCCAGATGATTTTCCATATATTGGCTGTGACTAAGGAATGATTGAGATCATGTTCATTTCAATTCTGGGATGCTGATTACTCACTGAAGGGAACATTTAGCTTAGAATGGGAACTTGTCTAACTAGAAAAAGAAAGAACCTTGGTAATTAGCAAGTAACATATTTCAGGCTTCACAATATGTTCTTTCATCTCATATTTTCATACTTTTGATAAAACCAATTTTTAATTTTGGTCATATTTTCATAACAGTGCCAAATTATAGTCAGAATCACATTATAAAGGAGTGTTGTACGATTGTGAAAAATCACAAAATTTTAATCATTTAAAAAATGTTTGCAAAGTAAAAAAAAATATTACATGGAGCATGTTTCATACATTTTATTTCCAATACTACTTATGCCTCTTTTACAAAATGTCTAAGTTCATAAATCTACAATAAAGAATTGATTAAAAAGTTCAAGAATGCAGAACTCCAGATATAGGAATCATGCTAGAGAAGTAAATACTATACCTGGCTTTAATTAAAGTACACACTGCAATTCTTTTAACCATAAATGCAACTCTTACGATCTTCTCTCAAACAATCAGGATATAATGAATCCACTTTCCTGATGCTTGCAACAAGAACAAATTCAGCCTGGGCAAGCTAAAGTTTGCAGGAAAATAAAAGAAGGAGAAAAAGGGATAGAGACTGAGTGAGGCAACCAAATTATGAGTGAGAGATCAATAGAAGTTGTATTCAGTTTGTAATACTTTATTTTCTGCAAGTTTTATACTCATGGCACAGCACATGTATCAGCACTTTTATTTTACATTTCTTCATGTGCCATAATATCATTCATTTATTGATCCTTTACTTCATAAGATACAATTAAGGTCTGTTGCATCCATCAGATTCTATTAAAGGTCAGTTTTGTATATACTTGTGCAGACATGATAAAATGAATACAGTATTTACTAACTTAAAATTTTTATATAAAAAAAGTATTATACTTCAACCTCTCATTTCATTTTATTTGCAATATTTACAAGTACAGTATATATGATTTACAACCTTTCAAGTCCAATAACTTAAAAATGTACAGTTTGTGAATAGGTTCTGAAATGTGCCAAGCTTGTATACTCGGAAAAGTAAACTTGGCATAGATTGTTTTGATACAATTGTCATCGATTTCAAGGTGAGCAAGTGATCGTTGCTAATAATATAACATAGGTTCATTTGGAAAATGGCACTGTCTCTAAATTGATCAGCCACCTGTATTTCCTTAAAAGCACAACTGATTTAGCTTGATGTAAAAATAAAAACTACACAATAATCACAGGAGACCAATTTACCTGGCAAATAGTTAAATGAATAAAAATGTCCTCTCAAATTACACAATTGTGAAACAATTGCAAGGAAAAGTATTTTTCATTAACGGTATTGAAGTTGAAGAGATATTGCTAATCAAAATTAGTAAAATTGACATCAAAATTAGCTAACAGTTTTCATTTTAAGGTCGTTTATTATTTACCTAAATATCCCTCTCGCTCTCTCTCTCAATCCATTTTCCCAGAACCCTTGAAAGACCATGTTTTTTTTTTTACAATAAATGCCTCCAATCCTATTGTTTTCTTCTGCATCCACAAAATAT